>MU223270.1:114784-137697 GCA_018584345.1 Thuja plicata
AAAGTGAGGGGACAGTCATATAGAGAGAGATTTGCCTTAAGGAGGGCAGTGTTTGAGTTTTGATTCATGGTTATGATGTTGAAACATTGATGTTTGCACTTGGAATTAGTCAAAGAAGTCATTGCACGTGTGAGATTGATGATGCCCTAGGAACAAGGGTTTGTAAGGGATGACTTGGGGCTTTTGGGTTTAATGAAGCCATAGACTGAAATTGATTATGGATTTATCTAATTGAAGACATTTTAGAAGCCTATGAAAGCTGTGGAGTCCATACATTGAGTACTTCTATAAGTTGCTTTGTAAATGCATCATTGGTTCAATTGTTAAAAACAGGGTCACTATGAAGAATCTTTGCTATTTGCCAAAGGAAGCTTATCTAATTTTTGTATATGTGTTGTGCAAGGATAGAAAGTGTCTGAAACTATGATTTATTCCAGGGGTCTTTTGGTAAAAACAAAAGTTATACACCTTTTTGTCTCGCTGCTGTCACAGAGTCGCAATTTTGCATTGACAACATTTGGCTACATTGTGCATTTTGGCCTAAAAGGTGTTGAAACTGAAAAGTATTGATTGGAACATGTCATACATGCTAAAAAAAACCTATTGAAGCCTTGAAACCTCCTAGAGTTGAATATTTGTGGAATTTGCATATCAGGACCTAGAAGGGTCACTTGGAACACATTTACACTTTTGCTCATTTTGGGTTGTTTCTTGGTTCACCACCCTGATCTCTGCATCACCGAGGGTGACATTATGTCTGGATGACTACAAGGATGATGGAGAGATTGAAGCTCTAGAGATTCCTAGAGGACTTCTCCTAGATACCGGCTCCACAGTTGATCCCCAGTACAAGTCAAAGGGGATCGATAAATTTGCCCTTCCACCAGTGAACTGGGATGCCGAGGAGGGGCCCACGATCAAAGAATTCACTCGCAACATAGTGGAACATAGCCACCTCTACTTTAAGAAGTTGTGCCCTAGGATCATCTGCCGAGCGGCCCGGCTGATACCAAAGCTAACTCCGGGGGCCAAGACTTCCTCACAAGGAGTAGATAAAGGAAAAGGGGTAGACACAACTCCTACTGTGTAAGAAATCCCCATTAAAGAACAAATAAGGCAATCGGTAGCAGCCTCCTAGTAAATGAAGGAGAAGCTAATCACATGGCTGGCTACCCTGGTGCTTATGGCTGGGCCAATTCATCCTCCATTCTCCACTTCACTAGCAGCCTTGATGGTTAAGGAAACAGGGGTGGATCCAGCAGAGCAAGCAGCAATGAGAGATGCGGGGCCCCCCTTGATTACCAGGAGAAGGAGGAGGCTCAACCCGAAGCCCAAGGAGGAGCTAGAGTTGGGGATGCCCCAGACTCCACAAGTTGAGATCCTTTCTTTCGACTCCTCAGAGCTAGAAAAGGAACCAGAGCCTGCCGATGTCCCAGACAACCCTCCTCTGGAAGATGAGTTTAATGATGTTTTTGCAATCGACGAGTTTGGTAACTTACAGGGGGACGTCGAGCAGATGGAGGCTGAAGTCCTGGCACAAGATGAAGCTGAGGAACAAAAACCTGCACAGGAGTAGGAAGAACAAATAGAAGAAGAGAAGGAAATAGAGTAGGAGGTCACCTCTGAAGTTCTGAAGATACAAGATATGGGGGTGGATCAGCAAAAGTAGAGTGAACAAATGGCATCCGCTGAGGGAACCGGACCTACGGGAGAAACCGTAACCTCAACAGCCACATTCCAAGTGCCACTCCTCGGGGTGACCTTTGGGCAAGTAATAATCATGGTTCAAACATTAAATCTTGGCCCGGTACCTCCCTTATTGCCAAAGGATATACCAGAAGAAGGAGAAATCCTGGCGGCAGAGGCTGAAGAACAAGAAGAACAATAAGAGGAGGAAATCCCCAGGACAGCCAATGAAGGTCCAGATGAAGCTAAAGATATAGAGGACAAGGCAGAGGAAATAAACATCGTCAGGGGAAAGGTTCCTCATGAAGCCCAATATAAAGAGAAAGGGGCAGGCGAGACTCACACCACTGAGGAGGAACAGCAACAGGACACCAGGGAAGAACCGAAAGAACAAACTTTGGCAAACAAGCCAACCCTACCACCTCAATGGTTTGTTGAAAGTAAGAAAAGAAAAGCTCCATCTACCCCTAGAGCTCACCTCTCCTTAGCCAAAATGATAGCTCTAGTCTAGGGCCCACCAAAGGCCAAGAAAGCCCAAATGGTTCATACTCTTCGAACTAGGCCGGGAGGAGAAACGGTTGTGGTTGTTGCAACACCTCCCCCAGATGCTGATGAGGCAACTGCCGAGGCTGGAGATTATGATATCACAGAGATATCACTGGGAAAAAGGGGTAAACAGGGCAAAGTGAACATGCTGAAAGAGGCAACCATAGCCATGGAGGCCCAATATGAAAAGGAGGCCCAAAGGCTCAAAGCGGAAAAGGAAAAGACAGTGAACCTTATGGGATTCCTTACCGAGCTGGCCCAGCCTATTAGTACCATTCCTCTGGAGGCCTCCACATCTGATGTGCCATTACCACAGAGCGACATTGACTCCCTGTGAACAATGAAGAAGAAGGCCCAAACGGTCGATGAGTGGGTCACTCTGCAGGTAGCAAACACCCAACACTTCCTAGTATCTACCCTCCTAGATTTATATGTGGCCCGACATGTTTTGTATCAGGTAGAAACTATCCTTAACATATGGGAGGGTGATATGGAAAACTATGAGGCATGGTAGGTAGAACTAGTAGAGCTCCTCAGCCTTGGGGAAGAGATGGTCTCTGAGTCCAGGATTCTAGGAGAAGAGTCATTTGATTTTGTGAGGACCCAGCACTCCAAACTTGGCCTAACATTAGAGGTACTCAAGCAAATGGTAGGGTTTCTACACGACAAGATCAATGCGGTGCAGTATTCTTCAAATATGTATAAGGCATTTGTCACAAAGGTCTCCGGAGCTGACCCATTCAGCACTGACACATGCACTCCAGAGGAGTACAATTTGGGTAAGTTTTATGAATTAGTTGAGTCTAGATATCAATCCCCAGAGGGACTGGATGGGACTCAAATGGAAAGATTAAATTGCATGATCCTTAGTGGCCATGATGCGGCAAAAATGGCCGATGAGTTCAAGAGTAATGTTCCAGAGCTAGAGAATAGATTGAGGCGGCTAAGTATCGGGGGTCTAGCCTCAGAGAGATTGATGAGGATGGAATCTCCTGCCTTCTCCAAACCTTCAATGACAACAAGCAACAATAAAGTTTCTCCAGAGGCCGGAGGAAACCCAAACATCTTATATTCATTATTCTTTCGAAACATAAGTTTCCAGATCCCAGAGTCCCAAATCCTAAATTTTGTATTCTTTCAAGTGATCTGTGTCCCGGTCCCCAAGGCTGACCGGTCACTTTCAGAAGTGGTTAATAAAGACTGTCAGAGGGTAGTTGGCTGCATCGATAAATGTCAGATCAATAGTTGGTTTTCTGACAGGTGGTCTTCTTGAGGCACCGATTTGGATATACACCTGGCACATTGGAGGCAGTGCACCACATTTTCTATTTATGAGGCATGTAGCCTCTATCCCCAGGGATCAAATTTCTTCCTTCTCTTTCCTAGCTCTCTTCTCGAGGCTAATTCTTCCACTCCACCTTCTTGTCTCATCCTTCTGACATGTCAAGCCTACTCCGTCTCAAGGTCTTTTGTAGGGTGGTGCAGGTAGTACCGGCCCCCGGATAATATATTTTATTGTATAGTGTAATGTAAAATAGGGTTAGGGTTAGGGTTAGATGAAAATGTGTATAAATAGTAAATTCGGCCCTTTTCCAAGGGTCAGCAAAATTGATGATTTTGTAGTCCATAGTAATAGAGAAGTAGTATTTTCATTTCTATTGCAGAGCTCATTGCTCCTTGGTCTTTAAGCATTTAGTAGTTAGATGCTCCCTTGGAGCCACCATTGTATCAAGCACCAGTGCTAGCTTGAAGAAATATTAATGAAAAAGAGATGGTTCTTGCAATGATGTTGTTGGCACCTAGTCTTCCAAGTTAATGGTATTTTATATTTAAATGTTCTTCATGTCTTCTGCTCTGATATTTTAAGTAGATTAACGACCTCCTTTCCCTTGCTACTGACCAAATATGGACTAATGGTTGTGTATTTCTTTGGTATTTAGTATAGTATATCAGAGCATTATTGATGTATGGGATGTTTAAACATAACTATAAGTAGATGGAATACTTCTAACCTAGAAAGATCTTTTTTAGTTTATTTTCTAAGTGCATAACACTTGGAGAGACCTCACCTTCCTAAATCCCCAGAGAAAATGATTTAAAGAAACTATCTATCCCCCTCGAAAATAGTCACATCTCCCAACTGAGCCCCGCACCATTGTGACCTGACATCCAGGTGCTTGGAGGCTTGGGGAATCTAACTTCCCCAAATAGCCTTTGCAGGCGGAGTTGGCCGGTACCCCGGTACCCGGTGACAACTTATGACTACTGGCGGACCCGGTCACCAAAGTCCCATCAATAGAAATTGGCGCTAGAAGGAGGGAATGAACTCATCCCCCTCTCGAGATTCTGATTTTACACCTCCCGAGGGTTCCCCAAGCTATAGTTTTAGGATTCAAGCCTTTAGTGGGATTGGGTCTTTCTCCCCAACAAAATTTGAGAGAATCCTTAGGTCAGCCCCAAACCCCGGAAGGTTTGTTGAACTCGAGCCTCCCGCTTGAAAGTAGCAGACCCCAAAAACCACACCAGCCACTATTGTCTGGGGATTTAGTATACCTCAGAATACCCAAATTTCTTAGACAATCCCAGGAACCACTCAAACTTCCCAAACTCGAGTTCCCCCAATGGGTACATATTTTAGAAACACCGGGTCCCCAATGGGAACTTTTTTGGGCATACTCAACGACTTACCCTCACACTCAGAGAAGATTTGCCTGCGATATGAGCACTTAGGCTCATGAACCAAAAAAGAGAACTTACAGACATACAAGGATGCCATGAACTGACACTGGATCCAACATGAAGATGTTGTGACTCAGATGTTTCCCCTGTCCTTAGGGCAGGGTGAGTTAAAATGGTACCTTAACCTTCCCACCAACTCCATTATTAATTGGCAGGACATGGAGGATGCCTTTCTGGCTACCTTTTGCGTACATGTGGACCCATCCTGGTCCCATAGCCAGTTTATCTCCATTAGAAAGGAATCCAATGAGCCTCTTGTAGCATTCAACCATCAGTTCCAGCGCACCTTGAAGCGGTGCACGGGCCCTTTCATTCCATCCCTGGAAGTGACCATACAGACTTACCTTAACACGATGGACCCCTTCATTGCCACTCTCCTTTGGAGAACAACCACTGCAGGTGACCAGGATACTTTGGTGAAGGTTTACAACCTAGTCTTAGAATTATCTCGCGGTCTCAACAAATCCCCGGGCGGGATTAGGCAGAACACTCCCTTCAATATGATCCCCGATGGAACAGTGTATGTCAGGGGGTATAACCCCAATCTGGCAATGGGTTCCCCCACAATGTCAATGAATCCCCCGCCACCACCAATAGACCAGCAGGCCTGGTACGTTTATCCCTCACAGACTCATGCAATACCAGGTCTGGAAGCCTTCCCTTGGAATTAGCCACAGCAGACACAACAACCTTAGACACAACCACTCAGAGTGCCCTTCTTTTAGTCATTCATGGCTGGAGGGTTGCCTCCCTTGACTCTGGTGAATACTGGTACCTTCCCAGGAAACCAACAACAACAATCATCACACTGTGACACAAACACTCAGTTGACCGCCGAGGTTGAGTCCCTCTGGCAAATGTTGTCTACCCTGACTGTGGACATGGTTCAACTGAAGGCGGGGTCCTATGTACCCCAAAATTCTAATTCCCAAAGAGGGAATATCTTCTTCAGCCAATGAAACAACAATGTTGATGGGAGAAAATTCAACAATGGGCCTCAGCCCAACCAATAGTAATAGAACAATAATGCGAACACCGGAGGTCCGCCTTTGAACCAAAATGCCAACCAAAGTGGTGCCGGTCTGTCACATTTCACACCAGTCACAGACTTCTATCCCATGACTAATTGGTGTAGATTGCACAACATAGGCTCTCATAATGAGGTAAATTGTGCCATGCTAGAGAAGGTCATCATGATCTCCCAGCTAGACAAACAATAATCTCATGATGCTACTCCCCCAGAGCCTCCTATGCAAGAGTCAACCCACAGTGCCTTCACCTGTGAGACCATCTTCTTTGGAAATTTCAGAGAAGATGAAGAAGAGTCTGAATTGCATGGATTCTTTGATGAATCTATCCCACCCTTTGAGGCCAATGCCTTCACCAACTTGTAGACTCCATACAACACCTAGAGTCGGGCTGGTAAAGGACTAGCTTACATGCCTACATCCCCTACCAAGGATACTCCTCCCCGGGATAACACAACTAATAGGCCTGCCCCTCTAAAAGGTTCTATCTCTAACCAAGTGAAAGACCTAGCTGAGGGAAGTCACCAGTTCCCAAGAGGAAGATTCGACATTACAAAGGCGTTAGAGAAAACCACCACCTCCATGACCTTGATGGAGGTTTTGTTAAATTATCCTGAGCAGAAGAAGTCTCTTCTAAAGCTCTTAGGAAACCTGGAACTTGTCAGTCCCCCACCCAAGACTGTCTCTTTTGAGGACGCCAACACGGCTGTCTTCCAGGGAAACAATGAGGATCCTCCCTTCCTACTAGGCCTAAATATCCAAGGCAAAAACATACATAATTGCTTAGTAGACTCCGGAGCTTCAGGCAACATCATGCCCTTATCCATATGCCAGAAGCTCAGATTCCATCCCACCCCATCTAATGGCTCAGTGATCCAGCTAGATAAGACTACTATGAAAATGGTGGGGGAATTGAAGAACATCCAGATACAGCTTATCTAGGACCCTAGGATAGCTAGCATAATCGACGTCCAAGTAGTGGACATCCCAGAGACTTATTGGATGTTATTAAGTCAGAATTGGTCAAGTCCTTGAACGGATATTTCTCGACCGACTTCTCCCACTTGTGGCTCCCCTGGAAAGGAGAATCAAACAAGATTTGGGTTGAAAGTGAACCGCAGATGAAGCAGGCCCTTACCAAGGTCAGGAGGGTTAGTGAGGTCTTCTTCTCTGAGACTTCCCCTGGGGTGTACCGACCCTTTGAAATCATAACATTCGATTTCACCTCCGGAGAGGATCCCATAGTTCTACAGAGAACCCAGGACCTAGAAGAAAAGTTGAGAGTTGAAGATGACTCTCAGGGTGCCACAATGACCCCTACTACACTCTTGTCTAGCACTTGGTGCTGAGTTCAGTATCAAAAAAAATTGGAGCTAGAGTGTGAACCTTGCCTTTCTGTCGCTACCCAGCACATCAATGCCTTCCAAAGTAAAGAACATGTAGTTGATCCTTAGGAACCCAGTATTCTGACTGGAAATGCCTCTTTGGTGCCATTTCCCTGGAGAACCTCAGATTCAAACCCCTCCGGAGGTAAACCCCACCCATACGCCAACAGTTCGGGAGGAAACTCCTCCCAAGTCTCCCAAGAACAATACAAAGACTACCCCCTCTCCCCAGTTCCAGAACACAAGTAATGATTTGTGAACCCTCAATTTTGATGGATCCCAATCCAAACAAGGCTGTGGGGCTGTGGTAGAATTGATCAACCCATGAGGTAAATCTTTCCTCGTATCCTACAGACTATAGTTCAACTGCACCAATAATGTTATGGAGTACGAGGCTCTGGTCCTGGGACTCTTATTTGCGTTAAGGAAAGGGATCACCCACCTCTGGGCCCTGGGTGATTCAGATTTGGTTGTCAAACAAGTTCAGATTCAATACACATGTCATGACAAAAGGCTAGCCACATACCGCAATCAGGTGTGGAGCCTTATTGAAGATTTTGATGCCTTTGGCATCGATCTCATTCCCTAGCAGCAAAATTATGTGCTAGATGCCCTTGTTGTTTCTGCCAGCACACTTGAGCCCATGGCCAACTCACGACTCCAGATATTTTTAGTTGAGATGGTCCCCACCCCATCCATTCCAGAAAATTTCACCCACTTTCAGGTTTTTGAGGATGACCAGCATATCCTAGCTTTCATGGCCAATGTTGGTGTCTTTGAGAATCAGATAGTAGAAGAACAAGACCATGATGATACTGGACAGGGTTATGAAGATGATGGGATCATGGACCTACCTACTAACACCATCTCGAACGGGATGGTTGCACTTGAATGAATATTTGACTCGGACCCTCGGGGCCGGGAAAAGATGTCATCTTCCTCTAAGGGAGGAAAGTTTGAAAAAGTAAACATCAGCTAGCCTGCTGAAGAAAAGATGATACACATTGGCACCTCCTGCTCCCCTAAGGAGAAGGAAAATATTCTTGTGGTTCTCCGAGAATATATAGACATAATTGCATGGGGATATGAGGATTTGAAAACATATGACACATCCATTATGACTCATACTATTCCCTTGAAACCTAATGCTAAGCCTTTTTGGTAGAAGCAACGACTGGTCAACCCACTAATCAAGCCTCTAATTCATCAAGAAGTGGAAAAATTGTTGTCATCCTGAATCATCTTTCCAATCCAACACACTACATGGGTTGCCAATCTGGTCCCTATGAGAAAGAAGAGCAGTGAAATTCACCTTTGCGTGGATTTTTGAAACTTGAATAGGGCCTCCAAGAAGGATAATCACCCTCTCCCCTCATTGGGTGAGGTGTTGCAGATAGTAAATGGATCTCAAATGATGTCATTCTTTAATGGGTACTCCAAGTATAACCAAGTCATGGTTAAGTATGAAGATAGAGAAAAAATAGCGTTTACCACCAAGTGGGGAATGTTTGCATACAGAAGGATGCCCTTTGATTTGATTAACATGGGGGCCACATTTCAAAAGGCCATGGACATTGTGTTTGAGGGCCTTGTGAATCGGTGCATAATCATCTACATGGAAGATTTGACCATCTTTTCCCAGGATAGGCGTGACCATTCCGCCCATCTCGCTCAGATCTAGGAGAGATGTCACCAGTATGGAATATCCCTCAACCCCAAGAAGTGCATATTCAGGGTCACTGAAGGGAAGTTGCTCAAGCACATCATCTCTGAGAAGGGCATATCCATTGACCCTGAGAGAGTTGAAGTGCTGCTAAATCTACAAATGCCCGGCAGCAAGAAAGAGATGCGGTCTTTCTTCGGAAAGATTAACTTCATCTGGTAGTTCATCATTGGATTCGCCAAGATAGTCAAACCACTCAATGAAATGATGAAAAATTATACCAAGATTGAGTGGAGTCCTGAAGAAAAGCGGGCATTCACCTAGATCAAATAGACAATAATGGAAGCACCTGTCCTGGCTAGTCCAGACTACTCTCTTCCATTTTATATTTACTCCTTTTCTTTGCCGCATTCTGTCGTAGCGGTGTTGACTCAAAAATTTGAAGGGGAAGAACAACCAATAGCTTTCATGAGCTCCCCTTTCAAGAACGCTGAAGTCCGGTATTCATCGCTAGAAAAGTAGGCCTTTGCTCTTGTTCACGCCGTGAAGAAATTCCAGCATTACATTCTTCAGAGCAAGGTGCATGCTATCATCCTGGACCAAGCTGTGAAGTCTCTGCTGATGCAGAGTGAGTTGGGTGAAAGACAAGGGAAATGGATGGCCATCCTCTAGGAATATGATTTAGAAATGCAGCCCATGAAGATAGTTTGAGGCCAAGGACTGAGTCGAGCGATGGGAGAAGGGACTCCCGGCATAGAATACCAAACTTACACGGTGGAGTCCATCACTTGAGACCCATGGTATACCGATCTGGTGTACCTACTACTGAACAACCAATGCCCAAACAGGTTACCTTCCAATAAACATCGTGCCCTGCAGATGAAAAGTGCTCACTTTATGATTAAAAACTTTGTGCTTTACCATAGAAACTACGAGGGAGTGTACCTCTGATGCATTGATAGAGATCAAGTTGCGAGGATGATTGATGAATTTCACGGGCAGTTTGGAACTGAGCATGGCTCATCCGATGCCACCGCCCATCAGATCCTTTAGGCTGGATATTATTGGCCCTGTATATTTAAAGATGTTTACACTCACATTCAGAGGTGCTACACTTGCCAAACCGTAGCGCATCATGAGCGTAACCTGGCTATGCATTTGCAACTAGTCTTTGAGGCTAGGCCCTTTACCCAATGGGAATTTGACTTCATTGGGGAGATCAACTCCAACTCATCTGCCAACCACTGGTACATCCTAACTGCCACTAATTACTACACATGGTGGTCTGAAGCTATACCTTGCAAGAATAACATGGCAGACGTGGTTATTGAATTCCTGGAAGAAAATATCATCACAAGGTTTGGAATGCCCTTTTCTTTGGTATGTGACAATGGTCTAGCATTTTATTTGGTGTAATTACTTGAATGGACCTACAATCAAAATATCACTCTGAAGTTCTCTAGCAACTATTACCCCTAGGGGAACGGTGTTGCTGAATCTATGAACAAAAATTTACTTGAAGTGATTAAACACTTGCTAGAATAGAATCCCTGAGATTGGCACCAAAAGTTGAAGGTCACCCTGGGAATGTCCCCATTCCATCTGGTTTATGGCCAGAACCCTGTGTTCCCAATCAAATTACAAATCCTAGTTTTATAGTTTATGCAGGAATTCAACAATCGGGATAACATCATGGAGGTTTGGCTCCT
This sequence comes from Thuja plicata, assembly GCA_018584345.1. Lineage (NCBI taxonomy): Eukaryota > Viridiplantae > Streptophyta > Pinopsida > Cupressales > Cupressaceae > Thuja > Thuja plicata. Next base: position 125,541 of record MU223270.1, read on the forward strand.
AAATCTGGTGCAGATGGAATAATAGCGAGACATAGCCCTTGAACATTTCACGTGTCATCAAGCAGTGGTAAAATGATGGTTTGACCGTAGAGCCCAATACAAGTCTTTTCATATTTTAGACTTGGTCATGTTGTGGGATAAGGCCCGAGAAAAGAAAGGCAAGCACACCAAGTTCCAATGGCTCTGGTTCGGGCCATATTTAATTTCAAAAATTTGCAAGGCAAACACTTACCGCCTTAACACCATGACTGGAGAACCTGTCCCATTGCCCGTCAATAGACAATTTCTCAAACATTATTTCGAGTAAGGTAAGTTTGCCCAAAATTGTATTTTTATGTATAGTCCTTTGCTTGTAAATATTTCTTCTCTGGTGCCTTGTTGGGAGGTACCTTTCCTTGTAAATAGCCTTGCTAGCTACCCTTCAGGGCAGTCCTTTTTGGTGGTTTTCATTTTTGTTTCTTATTTTATTTTTAGGTCCCGGTGTTTTGTTCTCTCTTGTGAGGATTGGAATGCTTCACATAAACTCTGGTCTCTAGGGTGATGTCTGTAGTATGGTGAACTTGAGAATCTATCTTTAGCATGATGGAATCGGTCCAGTCTTCAGAGATATTTTACAGGTTTGGTGATACATTTTGAGCAATCTTCATCAGGTTTATTTTTAGAATTCCGGCAATCAGTGAAATAAAAATAAGGAACAAGTAATTAGACAAACTGAGGGTAGATCAGTTGTACTTGTTGGTTGACCCAAGACTGAACCTTTAAAATATTCTTTCTATATCCAGAGTTTTATCCCCCATTCAACATATAAAAATAGGTGGAAGGGTGAAAGAAGTACCACCATTAAAACTAGCTAAGCCTAAGTTTGATGGTGAAAGAAGTACCATCCTCCCACCTAGAAACGTATAAGATAACAATAAAATGGAAGCGGGACAAAACTCTGGTCTCTGGGAGAAACGAGAAAATCTGATGACTTTGTGGTTTGATGTGATTAGTGCCTCTTCTCTACTCCTCCCGGAGGTCATCGGCTTGATTTCTTTCCAAAGCACACACTCCACCACTGATGAAAATATCATGGACTGGATCCTTCATAACTGGATTTTCTCAGATATGTCACTCTTTGCCTATAAGATACTTTGAGTAATGACTTGTTCCATTTTTTGCTAACCAGAGATTCTACAGTTCTCAAATGTGCTAAGGCATTTGTCCCAGATAGTCACCATTTGTTATGCCCTGCATCCCCATCCCTACATTTTGTGTGCAAAATGTTGGGTCCCCCTTTTTTGCTTTCTGCTTTTGGCTCTTGCCTTATCTTTTCCTTTATTTTCTTTGTTTTCCTTCTCTGAGGTTTTCTTCCCTGCGGTGTCATTTTTATTTTGTTGGTCTCTTGTGCCTCTAGGACCTGGTCCGAGAGTTGGTCGTCCTTTGTCAAAAGCTATATTTTAGACTCTAGGATTCTTTGTTGTGATGTCCTCTTTTCTTAAGGTGACATCATCGCATGGAATCCCCGGGCCCAAAGTTTGGAGGTCTATCTGTCCGCAGTTCACGGAAGGAAAGGTGACTTTCTTTTTACAGTGGATATAAATATAAGTTACCTATCATTTTCACATTTACCGTGATTAAACACTTAAGCAATCAAAGTGATTTCAGAGTGATTTCGAAGTGATTTGCAGCAATTTAGTGATAATCCAGTGCTAATCATTTCGAGCATTTCTTAGTGATTGAGTGGTTTTTGGTAGTGAGTTGTGATCGTTTGGAAGTTGAAGCTATTACAGAGCTTTCATGAAGGCTTCCTTTCCTTTCCTTTCTGTGTTTTCAGGTTGGTGCCTCCTCTCCCTTCAGCTTTTCTTCTTTCTAGTGTTGTTTGGTTTTGTGTTTCCTTTCTTTTGTTTGTTTGTCTTGTGTTTCTTTCTGGTTTGCCACCCGTTGGTGGGTTGGCTCTGCCAGAGGGTTGTCCGCCCTCTGTGTAGATGTAATCTAGTCTGTATATGGTGTAGAAAGTTGTAAATGTTCTATACATTGTCTGGTTTCTTGTAAAATATTTTCTCTGTGCTGTGTATATATATAAATCTGGTGTATATATGTTGTGTATCCTTCCAGTCTACATGTATATCCCCTTCAGCTTTGATGTATGCTCTGTGTGTATCCTACCTGGTAGCCTAGCAAGCTCGTCGTGCTACGTTTGTTGCTGGTTTTTAGTCCTGGAGCTCGCTCTATGCAGAATACCCCCTATTTGAAACTCGGCTCTCGGTCAGTTTCAAACAGGTGGTTTTCTCTCTCCTCCATAAACCAGCTTGACTCTCATTTATGTCCCATGCACACATTTAAATTTTTCCAAGTGGCCATCACTTTTCGCACATTTGGACAATTGGCTCCACCGTCGTTACCATAACTCCCATTTATTACTCACCCACGTGGGTCTGACGGCTCATTTTTTGTACATGTTTACCAACAGTTACTTCCCCAGGCTCTGGATCTCTTGCCATCACCCATCCTATGTCCTCATTTTGCTAAATATGAAGAAACCCCCATACCTGAGTGATTAGTTAAATTTCTAAGTTCGTAATATGAATGTCTGCTTTCTGGAGTTTTTGAACAAAACTAACTTTATCTGGGGAAGCAAACACCATGATGGTAAGATCCCTAGACCCTGAAGTATTTTTTTATCTATGCATTCTGATGGTTTCCTTGCCTTGCAGATTTCTGGAAACAACAAGCTTGCAAGCATGTCTGAAGCTTCTGCATCATCCCCACCCGAAAGTCTGAAACTTCCTTCTATGGTAAGTACCAAGGTGGCAGTTAGATCTAAGTTGGAAAATGCCCTAGAGAAATTGCCTATGAGCCTAAAGTATGTGAAGGAAAGAGTTATCATGGGCTCAAAGATTGAGTCCAAAGTCTAGTTCATCATCGACACCAGCGTCAGAACATGGCCAGAAATGCAGGCCTTGGTAAAAGTTATGTACATTCAGCGACAGGCCGGAGACCCTTTGGCCATTCAAATTGGAAACTCTGGGATTCTCAAGGCAGCTTGTTTCTCATGCTCTGTGCAGTCACCAGAGCTTATTCTCACACTTTTAGCACACTACAACATATCTGTCTGAGCTGTTATGCTCGCAGTCCTTCAATCCTAATACCTTCCAGAGGGGCTTGGGGATCCCCCAATTTGACAAACTAGCCATGGTCATCTGGTCAGATGCCTTGGCTTAATTCACTTAGTTGGAGGAAGTGGCCCGTATATACATGAACAATCATTGGCTAAAGACCCCAAAGAGGATGCAGCTGGAAATCCCCAGGGCCAAATTTAGAGAAAGCATCCAAATGGGGATGATAGCCTTATGTCGGGTCTTCGGACAACAGCATGCCCGAGAATTTTCTGGGTGGATGTACTACTTTTTGCTAGGTATTAGCGCGGGCGAAGAGTATTTCGAATGGGCTGCAATAATCTCCAACCACGTGGACTCCCAGTTCCTTCAACTGGCCAAGAAGAAGAAGTTTTATATGACTTCTTATGTCCTCTGGGCCCTGGCACAACAACGGCCCCACACCAATGGGTTTCTTACAGAGGGCATTCTCAGGATTAGCCTGGGATAGAAGGCCCCTTGGGACCACTTCTGAAAAATACAATGGGAGGCTAGCTTCCCTATTTTTTTCTGAGTTAACGATGCCTTTGTTTACTACCACCTACTCACACGCACCTGGGATACAGGATACTGCCTGTCCACAGAGGCGATGAATTTGGTCCGGAGTTACGGACATTACTACATACAATTTCAACAACACACTTACATAAGGGTGACTGACTTCTCTAAGAAGCCCTACTTGTTGCCGAAACATTGTGGGGACAAGATAATCCTCCTAGAATATTGTAGGCAAATGATGGAGCTGCACACCTTCTTCACTTTGAAGAAGGTAACAAATATTCCATTCCCAATCACTTGTGGGAATTATTCATGCAGTTTGGCCACCGCAAAAGAGGCAGATAATGAGCTTAAGAGCCATAGCCTGGTGGAATTCTACTTAGCACAAAAACACTTTGATTCGCATGGCAAGATCGAAGAGTATGAACAAACCAGGCCGGGAGGAGAAATAGTTGTCATTGTTGCAACACCTCTCCGAAACGCTGATGAGGCAACTACCAAGGTCAGAGATTATGTTATCACAGAGATATCACTAGGAAAAAGGGGTAAATAGGGTGAAGTGAACCTGCTGAAAGAGGTGACCATAGTTGTGGAGGCACGATATGAAAAGGAGGCCCAAAGGCTCAAAGCGGAAAAGGAAAAGAAAGTGAACCTTATGGGATTGCTTTCCGACCTGGCCTGACCTATTAGTTCCATTCCTCCAGAGGCCTCCACATCTGATGTGTCATTACCACAAAGTGACATTGACTCCATGTGAACAATGAAGAAGAAGTCCCAAGCGGTCGATGAGTGGGTCACTCTACAAGTAGGAAACACCCGGCGCTTCCTAGTATCTACCCTCCCAGATTTATATGCGGCCTGACATGTTCTGCGTCAGGCAGAAACTATCCTTAACATATGGGAGGGTGATATGGAAAAATACGAGACATGGAAGGTAGAACTAGAAGAGCTCCTCATCCTTGGGGAAGAGATGGTCTCTGAGTCTGGGATTCTAGGAAAAGAGTCATTTGATTTTGTGAGTACCCAGCACTCCAGACTTGGCCTCACATTGGAGGTACTCAAGCAACTGGTAGGGGTTCTGCACGACAAGATCAATGCGGTCTAGTATTCTTCAAATATGTACAAGGCATTTGTCACAATGGTCTCTAGAGCTGACCCATTCAGCACTGACACATGCACTCCAAAGGAGTACATTTTAGGTAAGTTTGATTAAATAGTGGAGTCCAGATATCAATCCTCCGAGGGACTGGACGGGACTCAAATGGCGAGATTAACTCACATGATCCTTAGTGGCCATGATGCGACAAAAATGGCTGATGAGTTCAAGAGTAATGTTTTGGAGCTAGGAGAACAGATTGAGGTGGCTAAGTATCATCGGTCTAGCCTCAGAGAGATTGATGAGGATGGAATCTCTCGCCTCCTCCAAACCTTCAATGACAACAAGCAACAATAAAGTTTCTCCAGAGGCCAGAGGAAACCCAAACATCTTGTATTCTTTATTCTTTCAGAACATAAGTTCCTAGATCCTGGAGTACCAGATCCTAAATTTTGTATTCTTTTAAGTGATTCATGTCCTGGTCCCCAAGGCCGAATGGTCACTTTCATAAGCGGTTAATAAATACTGTCAGAGGGTAGTTGGCTGCATCGAGAAACATTGGATCAATAGTTGGTTTTCTAACAGGTGGTCTTCTCAAGGCGCCACTTTGGATATACACCTGGCACATTGGAGGCAGGGTGCCACATTTCCCATTTATAAGGCATGTAGCCTCTATTCCCGAGGATTGAATTTCTTCCTTCTCTTTCCTGGCTCTCTTCTCGAGGCTGATTCTTCCACTCCACTTTCTTGTCTCATTCTTCTGACATGTCAGGCCTCTTTCATCTCAAGGTCTTTTGTAGGGTGGCGCAGGTAGTACCGGCCCCCGGATAATATATTCTATTGCACAGTGTAATGTAAAATAGGGTTGGGGTTAGGGTTCGATGAAAATGTGTATAAATTGTAAATTTGGCCCTTTTCCAAGGGTCGGTGAAATTGATGATTTTGCAGTCCATAGTAATAGAGAAGCAGTATTTTCATTTGTATTGCAGATCTCAATGCTCCTTGGTCTTTAAGCATTCAGTAGTTAGATACTCCCTTGGAGCCATCATTGTACCACGCACCAGTGCTGGCTGGAAGAAATATTAACGAAGAAGAGATGGTTCTTGCAATGATGTTGTTGGCACCTGGTCTTCCAAGTTAATGGTATTTTATATTTAAATGTTCTTCATGTCTTCTATTATGATATTTTAAGTAGATTAACGACCTCCTTTCCCTTGCTACTGACCAAATATGGACTGATGGTTGTGTATTTCTTTGGTATTTAGTATAGTATATCAGAGCATTATTAATGTATGTGATGTTTAAACATAACTATAAGTAGATGGAATACTTCTAACCCTGCAAGATCTTTTTCAATTTATTTGTTAAGTGTAGAACGCTTGGAGAGACCTCACCTTCCTGAATCCCTAGAGAGAATGAGTTGAAGAAGCCAGCTATCCCCCTCGAAAATAGTTGCATCTCCCAACCGAGCCCTACATTGTCATGACCCGACATCCAAGTGCTTGGAGGCCTGGGGAATCTAACTTCCCAAATAGCCTTTGTAGGCGGAGTTGGATGGTACCCCAGTACCCGGTGACAACTTATGACTACTGGCAGACCCGGTCACCAAAGTCCCATCAACACCTCTATAAAAGGAGACTTCTTGCGTGTAGTCTATGAAATTCTCGTAGACTTATGTATTCACCAGTGTCTCCATCAATGATTGGGGGAATGAACTCTTCTTCTACTTTAGGAGGATCAGTATCATTGAAAGGAGTGTTAGGTCATTTACTAGGAGCTGAGGAAGCTGCAAACATGTGAATTATATCTATCCCAATTTCTTCAGAGGTAGTAGATAGCTGATCCCACCCATAGTCATGAGAGTCCATGACATCATCATCAGATCTGTTTAAATATTTAGCAATGTTTATTTGATGGACTCAGTTAGCTACTTGTAGATCAAAGTGAGGTAGATCAAGGACATGTGAAATTGTGACTAATTTCCCCCAGTTAGGATGTAAATTTTGTGGCTGGGGTATCTCCTGAGTGATTGTTTCTATGGTGTCTCCTACCTCTTGAATGGGAGGTTGTGCTAGGAAAGGAGTGTGAAGATCTTGTGGTACCTCAAAGCTAGGTACATAGCGTTCTCCTTGATATTCAGGATTCTCTGTACCAATATGTAGTAATCTCTCATAAGGCAATGGTTCCAATATTATCTCATATGTTTTATCACTCCCTATTTTAGAAAGTGGACTCTCTTTTGAAGTAGGTTTGTTGGATTGAGTATTAAAACCCAGTCCTGTTTTATCTCTATTGAGGCAGAACTCCATGGGTATGGGTTCAATGATCCCTCATCCTGTGTCATTTAGAGGTCCCTTTCCTTTGTAACCCATTTGTTTGAGGAAATCATATCCCTTTCCATACTACTCAGGGGATATCTTCACATGTTTGACCTCAGATTCCACCGGTTCTCCTTTGTAAAGCCAGTCCAAGACTGCCTGTTCTTCTGTGTTATCTGAAGAAGATGTGGATATCTTTATCATGCCAGTTGCCTTGTGTACTTCTAGTTCTTTGAATACTAGAGGTGTGAATGTGGATGAAGGTTTTCCATAGGATCTTGGTAATACCAGAAGCTTTGCCGTTGAGGGAGTCAGGTCCAGCTTGTACTCTCCCATACCTATTGCTTCAAGTTTCAAGGTTTTTCTAAAACTCTTCATAATCATGTCCTTGGTAGTTTCAGGAGCAACTGCATCCATAGCCTATCTGCAGGAATTGTCACTTCTATCCCATTATGTGGGAACTTTATGCATTGGTGATAAGTGGACGGTACAACTTGCATCTCGTGAATCCATGGTCTGCCTAGTAGAATATTGTAGGCCAGTGGTAAATCCAGAACTTGACATATGCCATTCCTTTCAATTGGTCTGACTCTGATAGGTAGATAAATAAGACCTCTAGAGGATCTTTCTTCCTCATCATAAGCTTTGATGGTTATCTTGTTTCTAGTATCAATTGTTTGTTCTAAGAGACCTAGTCTCCTGACGAGATCCAGTGTACAGATATTCAATCTTGTGCCTCCATCTATCAATACGCGTCTAACACAGGATTTATGAATAAGGACTTCGATATGGAGGGGTTGATTGTGTGGATGGGTTAATGACTTGTTGTCCTCTTCAGAAAAGGAGAGGTAATGTGGTGCTGAGATGTGATTGACCATTTCTCAAAACTTGTCTATATCGATATCTTTCAGAACATTAGCAGTGTGTAGAGCTTGTTCTAGGATTTCCCTATGCACAGTGGATATCTTGAGCAACTCGAAGATGGAAATTTTGGCAGTGGTTCATTGTAATTGGTCTACCAAGTCATATTTTTCTCCAGGGATAGTGACCACATGTTTTGCTGCTGGTTTAGGAATAGTCACAATAGGAACCTTTGATGTTGATGTTGATGTTGGTTTTTGAGGTCCTTTGATTGTAACCTATGCTTGGCTCCGTGTAACAGCATTTGAGGAGGATGAGGCACCTTTAATTGTGATCACATTGATGGATTCAGTTTTAATGCTGAGCATATTGATCATATTGTCACTCTTGGAATAGGTATAGTTTACCTCATTACCTTTCCCTTTAGATGTCTCTCCTTGATTGTAATTAGGAAAGGGTTTGTTGAATGTCGTATGATCTTCATTGGTAGTATGTCCATCGACTTTGATCTTACCTCCTTCGATGAGGTCTTGGATGACATGCTTAAGTTTGAGACAATTATTAGTCTTGTGTACCTTGTTTTTGTCGAAGACAGAATAGGAATTATCATCCCACCACCTGGGTTTGACCATTGGTTCCCACAGTTTTGAATCGGGAATCGTAAGAACTTTGTTATCCACTAGCATTTTCAAAATAGTCTCAAGAGGTTCCCTCAAAGGAGTGAATTTTCTATGAGGTTTTGAAGTCCATGATCATCCCTTGTCATTATCATTATTCATTTTGGGAACGGGAGGTGTTACTTTAGCCTCTTTGCTTTCTTGCATGCCATTGGTTAGATTGAATGCTTCAAGTTTAGAATTAATGTTAGAGGCATCAACTACTCCGTCATTAACAACATTTTTGTTTTGCTTCCACCATTTAGGCTTGGAGTTAGAGTTACTGCCTTTGTTTTCATTTTAAAGGGTGATCTCTCCCTTTTTGACCATGACTTCCTCAATACGGAGAGCATTTTTAATCATCCTATCGAAGCTAGGAGAGTCTTGCATTTGTAGAGCATAGCTGAATTCAGGCACTAGATTATTAATGAAGATTTCCATCTTCTCTATTTCGGGAATGACCCTTGAATATCGTGCAAAAATCTTCCTCCATCTTTGTAGGAAGTGTGTGAATGATTCTCTAGTTCATTGTTTGGTGTTACATAGATCCATCATAGTTACCTCATGTTGGATGTTGTAGGAGTAATGTTGAATGAATCGTTGCATCAACTCCTTGAATGTTTTGACCTTAGGATTTAATTTTGAAAACCACTCCATGGCATTACCTCCTAGATTTCCCAGAAATAGTCGCATGAGGTAAGTGGGTTCGTGCATATACTCAATGCTTAGAGCACAAAATTCTCTTACATGGTCGTGTGGATCAGTTTCTCCCATGTACTTGTCATACTTTGGCCTTGCCACATTAGGAGGAAATAGGACCATAGTGATACTCTTGTCAAAAGGAAATGGACAAATGGCATCCAAAGAGTATTTTGTTTTGGGTTTCTCCTTCTCTTGTTTGAGGTTGGTGAGCTCCATTTGCATTAGATTGAGTTGTTTGGTGAGAATAGATATCGGGTTTGGGACCTCCTTTTCTTTGAAATTTTTCATATTATAATCCTTGGGTAACTTGACACATATGGATGCTAGATGGAGGAAGTATTTTTCTTTATCATCACTAATTATCCATTCCAATAGCTTGTGGATCCTTTTACTTTGTTTGTATTTTTCGTATTCATCTTTAGGGATCTCTTCTTCACTGTCTAATCCAAACGGATTATGTTCAAACTTGGGTCTTTCTTCCTCTTCCGTGCCTTTGGATTGTGCTTGTTTTCCATCATTATAACCCTCAAAGAATTTACTCCATTCGTTAGTTTTTCTATCCATTTGAGGTGAATCCAGGTCAAGAAGGGAGCTGTGAGAAGTTTCTCCTTGAAAGTGTGGTGTTTTAGGAGGCACTTTTGATCCTTTAGTTGTGTACTGGTTGCGTCTTGTGTTAACTATGAAGTTTGTTTCTCAACTTTGTTAACATTTTCCAATAGTGCAAGTAAGGATTTCAGATCGTTCAAGTGGGTGTGTCTAGGTAGAAGTAACTATTTGTTGTTGGTGGATGTAAATGATTCCAGCGTCAGAGGGTTAGAATGCCCTGATAGTGAGCTGGGAACCAAGTTGTTGATGGAAAATGGGTAGACCAGACGTATTAAACTGATCATGAAAGACTGACTAAGCATGCAAGGTAGACATTTTGAAAGTGTTTTGAAATAACAATAGGGAGACTAGAAGAGACAATAGGAACCAGCTAAAGAGAAAAAAGGGTATCCTAATCCATTGAAACTTCCTAAGAAAAACTCCTACAAATACCCACTGTCCTGAATGTGAGCTCCCAGATACGAGCCTCTGATGGTACCAGATACAATCCTAGAATCTAGATACGACTTCTTGCTGACCAAATACAATCGTAAATACCAAATGCAATCCAAAACACTAAATGTGACTTAGGAAAAATAGGAATATGATCTTATGATGTCTTTGTCAATTTGGGTCAGTTTTGAAAATTTTGTTTTTGAAGTGCGTGAAGTTGCTTGTTTCCAGATTGTATCAAGAGGTGTTGTAAGACATGAAAAACACTTGTACTCCAAGGTTTGAAATTTATTGATTTTTTTTTAGGAGCTTATCTTTTTAATGATCTTTTGGACACATCAAACAGTTTTGCATTGTTAAGAGGGTGAAACAAACACTCATCTTGTCCTATTTTCTAGGTGAAGGATGAAAATATTTGCTCGTTGACTCAGGTACACACTCAAATGCTAATCAGAATATAGCCATCACCAAGCATGCAATAGCTCCAGTCATGATGTTGTATTAGCCGACTCCAATCGCAAGTGAGGGCACAATATGATGAGTGTCTTGGGGCAATTACTTTTTGCCTTGCACAAAGATTATCACCCTTTCAGAGATGAATCAGGTATTCTTTCAGTTGAAGTTATTGTAGATTATTGGGCAATCCGTTCGAAACTGTCCCCCATAGAATTGCACAAGGCAAAATTGAGGTGTATAGCCCTATGAGTACCTAAATATATGTAGTCTCGCAAGCAAGATTCAAGCGGCTCCACTCTACATATACACTGATATGTTCAAGGAATGATGTCAAAATTCCAAGAAAAAAACCAGTTCTATCTTTCGAGGCTTTGGCCTACAAGGAAGAAACTATTTATAGTGAGTTGGAAGGGTCGGCGTAAGACCTTTCCTCACTTGGGTCATTCCTGGGAGATTTTTTCCTCAATCGGCAGGCCCTCTACTATTTAAATGATATGTAACCAGGATTGGCGAGCTTTGGATGTCTGGATTTTTTATTCTTCTGAGGAAGAAGAGCATACTCTCCTAATCTAAGTCATTTTCTCCCAAAGCACTTAAAACAAAAACTCATTCCCTCAAGCTATGTTGAGCTTGATTTAGTTGTGCCTATTTTATTAAAGAAAACAGGATGCTTGAAAGGGAAAGTTTGCCTTGTTAAATTAACCACAATGATTTAATGATTTGTGTTGTCCAATTTCTGATCCAAAAAGAATTAAGCGATTGAACTTGTTCTTTAATCCCACATATTTAGTGCTTTGTTTTGTTCATTTACTATCCAAAAATAATTAAGTGATTTGTTTTCTTGTTCATTTACCCCAAATTTTGTTCAATCCATAAACTGATGTATGAGTTTCTGATTTTCCTTAAAAGGAAAAGAGCATAATCCTCTAGTCAGTTTAGTGACAAATTGGAATATGTGTTTTAAATTCTGAAAATAAGTAAATGGAGGTCAAGATGGGGGATTGGCAACCTGTAAAACCACGTTAGTATCTGTTGGTGTAAACTACCAAAAAAATCTTCAAAAACACCCTGCAAACACTTGTTAAGTTGCAAATCATCAAAAACACCACTTGTTAGAATGTTAGGGGTTAGGCAAATGAGATGCTCAAACTTTTTAACCAGATGCGATCTTAAATTTATACTAAATACAACATAGTATACCATATGCAAGCTTGTACACCGAATGTGATCCCTTGTGGACCAGATACAAGCCTAAACCAGAAATGACCCAGGAAATCCCAGATGCGATCTGACTTTTCCGCGGTGCGATGGCATATCTGGGATGTGATCCTGAATGATTAAAAATGATCCTGTGTCTGAATCCTGAGCATGCAAATTGGAAAAAAAATGTTAGAA
>MU223270.1:138562-152458 GCA_018584345.1 Thuja plicata
TTATTTAATTCATTTAAAAATATAGGAATTAATTATTTAAACAATGAAATTGCTTTTTAATAATTAGGGGACTATAGCCATTTTAATTAAATTAAATAGGCTAGGGGAATGGGTTAATTGCAAGTGGATAATTGATTTAAGGATTTATTTAATTCCTTTATAATTAAATACTATAGCCATGTTTGATTTTGGTTTGATTTAATTGGTCTGAATTGATTTAAATTATATGGCTATAATAGTTAATATAATTTAGTGATAAAAATCACGTAGGACATTAAATTGATTTGAAGAATTATGCCAAGCAGTAACAGGGTCGTTTGGACATAATCGAGGGTATGATCACACTTAGGACAAGTAGGGTCCATAGTTGGAACACACCAAATTCAGGTGGTTACTCTCACTGCCAAAGCTCACTTCCCAATAGGATGAAGCCTACAACCTTTGGATATTAAATATACACTATATCAAAAGATGAACTGTTGTTTTGACACTGTTGTCTGATCAGTTCCTTTTATGCACTGATGCTCTAATCCCTCAAAGATCTTTATCTCATACTAATTTGGTGTTCTATTCTTCTGGATAACTTTTCTGCATATTTTCCACTCTTACACCACATACAAAATTGTATGTCTAAGTATATATACATGCCTGAATAGACGCGACCAAAAACAAGACCTTAGTCGGCCCAAAAACAACATACACAATGCTTCCAAATGAATTGACTTAAGCATGTTTACATGAGTGTTAAAGACACAATTATAATTATGCTAAAATAGGTGTATGGCCATTACAAAGCAAAATATTATACGCTAAGCAAAATCTCAAGTCGGCTTCATGCTCTATTTTTTGAACTGCTAGTGGCACTTGAACTTGCTGTAACTTATCCGTACTGTCATATTTTACCATCCGTGTATAGAATAATCATAATAACATATCATAGAGATTATGTATAAAGGTGCATAGTCTAAATCAATCGTACGCACGTGCGCTGGTGTAGTGATTAACTGTATATCTATGTTCTGTTCTATTTTATATACTTAGCCAAATTTAGTTCTTCAAAGTTGTGAACTTACTTGTCAAAACTTCATATGACTTTTTTTTCCATTATGACAACACAAAATTAGACATATACAATCTCCAGCAATCTCCCCCTATGTCATTAATGGCAACAAAGGAATGTGGCCAAGTTACGTATACTTTGACTAAACAACAAAACTATAAGTTTACTCTACATTACATCATACTTTTGGCTATATTTTACATACTCCTTAATATACACTACTCCCCATTTGACATTAATGACAAAGGTGCCAAAAAGAAAAGTCCCTAAGTACTTACTCTGAGTATACATCTGGGTATGCAATCTGAAGATTCTTGATTTCTTGCAGCTAGAATGCCTTGAGTGCATCAATAGTTTGAAGATGGGTGCATAATGAATATGTGAGCTTCTCCATCTTTTTCAAATCCATGTAAGGGCCATGATCATATGTGACAATGGTTTCATCTATCTGTTTGATTTTTTCATATAAAATAGCTAAGGAGGGTGCAAGTGTATTTCTTAGTTGGGTTTGCCTGGTCCTTATATTGCTGATCTCTATCTTCACTTTTTCAATCTTGTCTATCTTCCCTTGATAGATGTTGTTGCAGATGTTGATGTCTTGGGAAGATGTTTCAACTTATTTTTTGATGTTTTCAACCAAGATGTCTGCTTCCTCAATCTTCTTGATGTGCTCAGAAGTGAATTTTCCTCTGTCCATAAAATTAGCTATCACCTTCCTTCCTTTTGCTGCTATCTCTTTCAGAATTGTTTGACCAATCTTCAATGAGTTGAGATCTAATGATAATTTCTTGATCAGTTCATCTAATCTTCCCTTTTTGTACTCATCCTCTACAGTTTTAGCAGCTGAATCTACTAAACTTGTGAAGTTTTCTTTGAAGCAAGTCAAGATATTGTCAACATCATCTGATTATTTGCCAATCTCTTTTATGTTGGCACTAGCTTATTCAAAAATTTTACTGACTCAAGAAAGAGAGGATTTCTCATAACTTGTTTCTCTTTGGCTTTCTCCATGGCTAATAAACTGATTTCAATCATGTCTTCTTCTCCCCATGCATCTAGGTTTGTTGAGTCAGGGGTTAAACTTGAGAACAATGATACTGGTGGTTTGATAGGTGGAGTAAATATAGTATTTTGACTAACATCCATACATTCACTTTTCACAGGGATCTCCATAGAGGGTTGTTCATTGGATTGATTATCTTCCTCATTATTCAAATCTGTTGAATCTTTGGAAATGACTTCATCTTGTTGCAAGGGAGTATTATCAATGCATACCTCCTTTGTTTCTTCAGTGCTGACAAATGATTTTTCAAATTTGTTCAAGTCATTATCTGAAGTTGTCATTTTTATCTTAACATTATTGATCACAATGGTTTCATCTGAATCTTTGACTGTGTTAGAGGGTGATGGAACTTTGGGTAGACAATCTTAGGGACCTGTCATAGGCACATTAAGAGTCTTCAGTTCTTACTTGTTTAGAAGGAACTGGAGTTACTTTATCTGTAAATGTCATTGATGGATACATGTGTCTGTCCAAAAACACTTTCTCAAATGCTCATTCAGTCCCTTTTCCAACCAAATCACACTCTTTGTTCATAATGTGAAGAGTTCTTGTTTTGGTTCTTAGATGAGGTTTTACCAAATCTAACAGTATTTCCTTCTCATCATGTGAGAAAATAGGGAGAAGGTTGTCTAATATTTCTTCACTAATCCTTATATCTTCTTCTATTTCTTTTATTTTCAATAATTCTAGTATATTCCATACTTTGTCTGGAATGACTGTCTTGAGTTCCAAAACTAACCTATTAAACTTGATCATATGAGAGATAATCATAGAATGTATTTCTGATTTATCTATCTCTTGGTACTTGTCATAGATATTTGTAATTGAATCTAGCCTTCCTTCATTAATGATTATGTTCCTTAAGACTTCAAGACTAGGTCTGAATCCTACCTCGGGAGGGGCTTGAGTATTCTTTACTTTTCTCCATGTTGTCTTTGAAGATGGGTGACGTATGGGAACTTGCTTCCTTCTTCTAGTCAATTTTCTTGGTACCGAAGGTGGAGATGATTCCAGGTCAATAGTAGTTGAGAGAACAGATGTATCTTCATCAGACTTCTTCTTCTTCTTCTTCTTGTGGGTATCATCTAATTTTTCTACTTTGACTTTTGTAGGTGTTTGCTTGAGTTCTCTTGCAATTTTAGCTTCCCTAGCTTTATCTAGGTCTTCTTGTGTGACACCATGAACTTTTAGGATGTTGGATGTAATCCTTGATGCATTCCTCTTATTATCTGCACTGTATAAGACATAATCAACTTGTTTTGTCTTCTCTTTGTATGTGCCCCATCTTGGCTCTTTGGGATCTTTAGGCACAGACAAAAGCACTTGTGCATATCATTCCAAAACATGTTCTTCTACTTCATAACCAAGTGGATGAATCCATTTGGTTCTTGGCTCAACTGCTTCCATGCAAGTACAGTCAATTTCCACCATGAAGCATATGGTGTCCTTGTATTTTTCAACTATCTTCTCTGGCATTCTAAACCTCTTCTAGATCTTGATCCTGAATGTCTTGATCTCCATATCCATAGAGTCTTTTACACTTCTTTCTAATGTAGCCTTTAATTAAACTTGAGACATAGTAGGTTTCCTCATGTCTAGGTAAAGATTAGAGACTCTACCAACAATGTAGAATTATAGGTAGATAATCAATGAGCCAAATCTGAATATTTTGCTCCTATCATGATTGATAGCTCTAATGTTCTAAATTAGTTGTACGTGCAATATCTCACAGAGATTATATTGTGTGTTATCCCTTTCCATTCTTATTGCTTCTAGAACAATAGCTGTGGATACACTATTTAGTCTTCTTGCATGCTGAAACTTGTAACCAAGTATCATGGTGAGGAGTTTGATGTCTTCTTCCATAATGGGATGAACAGTCATCCCGCACCTATCACTCCTAGACAAGAAAACCTGCTCAACCTATTTCTTTACATCCTTTCCAGTAGGAAGCATAGGTCCAACCTTAGGGATTTTGGTCATCTCACGAATGAGGTCAACAGTAATGCGGACAGGAACTTCACCAATCCAAAACAGATCATCACAAATCCTACTAAGTAGAATTTTAACCCATTCTAATTCTTAAAACTCATGCGCATTTGTATACTCAAAAATAGGGTTATTAGTGAGATGTGAGTATTCATCCTTGAATGAGTAATCTGGTTTCATCATTGATGCCAAGAGTGTTCTTATGCTCTTGTCACCCATAGACTCCTTACAATAGATGTAAGTGTGAATGTCCTCTACATGCACAACCCCTAACGGAGTCTTGGAGAATGCCCCTTCTACATGATCTAGCACTGACTTGAATGGATTCTTTTTAAACATGAATCTTTTCCTTTCAGTGGTGTCTAAGACTACAGGGGTTGCCATACTTGTTGATTTCTTAAGTAGGTTTTTGCTGGACTTTTGAAATGATGCATCCGTGCTAGGGTTCTGTTTCAAATTCAACTTGTTTTTCTAACCAAACAATGGTTATCCTTCAACACTTTGATGGTAGCTCCTCCTGTTCTCTTTGAATGCTCAATCTCGAATGCAAAGTAAGGATATAAGATCTTTTACTGACTTATATAAAAGTTACTGTATTTAATGCTTGTTGTCATAACACAATTTACATTGAGAATTTCAATGTTTGCTTTTGTCGAAGTTCAAGTTGTGCATCCATGCATACTATCTCAACTTGTGACCAAGTACATGAATCCATAGGCGCATACTCATAGGTGAGTATACTAGCCACATAGGGGTTTAGAGCTAGAATAGCTCCCCCTATGATCATGATGGTCATCTAGCCAGAAGTAGAAGTTGTTTCTACTATGGATACATCTACTACCTTGTTAACATCATCATATATCTTTACTTCAACCCATATTTTACCTAAATATTTTGTAGCTTTTACAAACTTGACTTCTCCAGATTCTTCAAACAATGATCCTTTAGGCATTTCTTGTCTTTGTGTTTTGGATCTGCAAAACCTTGAGATATGTCAAGCTTTGTTACATGAGTGACAAATGATTGGAGGTCTATTGATATTGTTTACCATGTTGCACTGCTTGGCTAAGTGTCCATTATAGTTACATATCTGACATGTAATGTTCTCATAGTTTCTCTGAGGTTGATTTCTCTGATTGTATGGAGGCAGGTTCCTTTGGTTCTACTATGATTTATTTCTCTGACTAGTTCTGCAATGTATGGCCCTATGACCAAATTTATTACAAGAGTAACAATAACCATTGAAGGGTCTTACCTCTTTACAATCTCTTGCCAAATTTCCATGCTTGTTACAGGAATAACAAGTTCTCTTAACTATCTTGTGTTTATATTTAGATGATTCTACTCTAGCTTCTGTTAGATTCTCAATACCCTTTACTTCTACAGATTTTTCTTGTACTTTCTTACTTTCTTGTATTTTATTGGTTTCACTTTGTGCTACACTGTATCCAACACTAGTAGTATCTCCTCTTAACTTCTGTGCATAGAGTTGTGATTGAATTAGATCAGAACTTGTATGTAGTTTTTCAATATGATTCTTTGCTTATGTCAATTGAGATTCTATCTTTTTCTTGATGTTTTCCAACTCCAAGATCTTCATATTTGCTTGCATAAGTTATTCATCTAGTTGTTTACTTTCTTTGGTCTTTTCTTCAATAGCTGTTAGGCTATCTGTTAACTGTTCATTTAGATCTTCAATCTTGTCCATTAGAGACATGTTTTCTTCATTCATCTTTTTGACCATTTTTCCCAAATCATTTGTAGAGCAATCTTTCATATCTTTTCTTAATTTTTTGATAAGCATTTGGGAGCCATCAACTTTTAGTTTAAGTTCTTCAGTTTCTTTCTCAGATCTGTCAAGATCATCAAGGGTTGTTTCAAGATTCTTTTTCAGATGTTTCACTTCTACTGAATCCATGGTCTCCTCAAGTGGTTAAACTTTCTTTCAGAGGACCAGAGCTGTGATACCAATTGTTAGAAACACTGAGAAGGGGGGTGGATCAGTGTTTGTCAATTATCTTTATATCAGAAACTTGAAACTTAAATCAAATAGATAACAAATGAAACATAACACCATAACACATAACACAAGATATGTTTATGGGGAAACCTTGATCAGAGGAAAACCCCGGTGGGAATTAGTACGCACAAATTATTGTACTATTTTTATGAACTTGTTAGAGTTCCTTTGCCATATTAGGAGCAGTCGTTACAATGCAAGTAAAATGACCCTGTTAGGAGTCTTTAAAAACCCTGTTAAAGGTGAATGGCTCACTACCAGAGCTCACTGCCTAATAGGATGAAGGCTACAACCTTTAGATAATAGATATACACTATATCAAAAGATGAACTGTTGTTCTGACATTGTTGTCTGATCAATTTTGTTTATGTGTTGATGCTCTAATCCATCAAAGAGCTTTATCTCATATTGATTTGGTGTACTGTTCTTCTTGATATTTTTTCTGCATATTTTCCACTCTTACACCACCTACCAAATTGCATGTCTAAGTATATATACATGCCTGAATAGACGCGACCAAAAACAAGACCTTAGTCGGCCCAAAAACAACATGCACAACACTACTAAATGAATTGGCTTAAGCATGTTTACATGAGTGTTAAAGACACAATTACAAACATGTACAATATGTGCATGGCCATTACAAAGCAAAATATTATATGCTAATAAAAATCTAAAGTCAGCTTCATGCTCTATTTTCTGAACTACTAGTGGCACTTGAACTTGCTATAACTTATCCGTACTATGATATCTTACCATGCGTGTATAGAATAAGTATAATAACATATCATAGAGATTATGTATAAAGGTGCATAGGCTGACTCGATCGTACGCACGTACGTTGGTGTACTGATTAATTGTATATCTCTATTATGTTCCATTTTCTATACTTAGCCAAATTTAGTACTTGAAAGTTGTGAACTTACTTGTCAAAACTTCATATGAATTTGTTTCCATAATGACAACACAAAATTAGTCATATACACCCTGAGTGTAAAATTTCCAACATAATCCTCCCGAGTATAGTGGAAAATTAGATTTTGATAAATTTATAGATTGGATGAATGAGATGCAAAACTATTTTGAATATGAGAATGTATCAGAAGACAAAAAAGTCAATATTGCAAGCACAAAGTTGAAAGATCATGCATCCTTGAGGTGGGAAAATTTACAATTGGATCGAAAGAAGAAAGGTAAAGACAAAATCAAGGTATGGGACAAGATGGTAAACAAATTAAAAGGCAAGTGTCTACCTTGTGATTATAAGATTAACCTAATTAGGAAAATGTAAAGTTTAAAGCAGAAAGACAAATTGATAAAAGACTATACTGAAGAATTCTATAGATTGGACATCAAATGTGGACATGTCAAAGATGAAGTGGAAAGAGTAGCAAGATATCTGAATGGATTGAGGAGTTCCATACAAGATGATATCATCTTGGTCAAGATGGAAAGCATTGAAGAAATGTATCAGTTTTCACTAAAAGCTTAGGATAAATTAAAGAAGAGATATGAGAAAAGACAAAGAGGCAGAGTTGGTAGATTCCCTAGAGGAAGAGGTAGATCTCATGGTTAAAATAGTAGATCTGAACTAGACAATTCAATTTCAGAGACATCTCAAGACAAAAGAAAGACTAAATGGAAAGGTGGAGGTTCATACCAATGAAGAGGCAATTACTCTTGAGGTGGTTATAGAAGAAGAGGGTTCCAAGTAACTTGTTACAATTTTGGTTAGGAAGGACATAAATCCTTTGAGTGTACACATACAAGAAAGAAATTTGGTAGTAGCAGAAATGCTTTGGTGCAAGAGGAGTCATCAAATGAAGCTGAGAAGGAAGGAAATATCATAATCCAAAGGATACTATGGAGTGAGAAAGATAAGAAAGATCCTGTCAAGGAAAGTTTGTTCAAGACCAGATGTACAGTTGCAAACAAAGTTTGGAAGGTAATTATTGATAGTGGAAGCTTGGAGAATCTAGCATCTAATCAAATGGTCACAAAGTTGTAGTTGGAAAGGATGAAGCATCCAAATCCCTATCAGATGTCATGGATCAAGGATGGGCATACATTAATGGTGAGTGAACAATTTTTTGTGAATCTGAAAATTGGAAAGTATTATGATAATGTGTTATGTGATATTATGCCTATGGATTGTTGTCATATTTTGTTGGGTAGACCTTGGAAGTATGATAGACATGTTATACATGATGGAATATTGAATAGATATTCTCTTTGGGTTTATGGTAAGAAACAAATCTTGTTACCTTTGATTGAAGAATCTATTGGTGAGATATGTACATATTTGAAAATTCCTCTAATGGAAGGTAGATAGTTTTTTAAGGATTTGAAAAGAACTGATATCTGTTATGCTTTAATTCCTAACAAACTGAATAAGAATACCGAAGATGAAATTCCTACAGAAGTTTAGAAGTTACTCACTGAATACAAGGAGATCATTTCAGATAATTTACCTGATGGTTTACCACCAATGAGAGATATTAGTCATTGTATGGATCTAATTCATGGAGCTAGTTTACCGAATAAAGTACTACATAGGTTAACATCAACCAAGAATGAAGAGCTTAATCGACAAGTTCGTGAATTATTGAACAAGGGTTTGATCTGAGAAAGTTTGAGTCCATCTAGGTAACCAGCTATATTGGCACCTAAGAAGAATAGAGAATGGTTAATTTGCACTAATTCAAGAGAAATTAGTAAGATCACAGTGAAGTATAGGTTTCCTATACCGAGAATGGATGATATAATGGATTGTTTGAGTGGAGCAAGATATTTTACCAAAATTGATTTGAAAAGTGGATATCATCATATCAAAATCATAGAACATGATGAATGGAAGAATTCTTTCAAGACAAAGGAAGGTTTGTATGAGTGGTTAGCTATGCCTTTTTGTTTAACTAATGCCCCAAGTACATTTATGAGGTTAATGAATGAAGTTTTGAAGAAATTCTTGAATAAAAGTGTGATTGTATACTTGGATGATATTTTGATATTCAGTAAGAATAGAGAAGAAAATTTGATGCATATAAGAAAAGTGTTGCAGAGATTGAAAGAGGAAAAGTTGTTGATAAATCTAAAAAAGTGTCCCTTCATGAAAGAAGAACTTGTGTATTTGGGTTTTTGTAATTTCAGCTGATGTTTTGAAGATAGATCCTGAGAAGGTTGAAGCTATACTTAGTTGGCCTACACATGAGAATGTCAGTGAGGTAAGATCATTTTATGGATTGGCAAGTTTTTACAAGAAGTTTATCAGAAATTTCAATTCTATTTGTAATTCTATGACTGAGACAATGAGAGGAGACAAAAGAGAATTCAAATGGACGCATGGAGCTGATAAGAGTTTTGAGACTTGGAAACTGAAGGTTGCTGAATTACCTATCTTAGTCGTACCTAATTTCAATAAGGTATTTCAATTTGAATGTAATGCAAGTGGAAGTGCAATTTTAGCTGTGTTGACTCAAGAAGATAAACATGTTACTTTCTTTAGTGAAAATTTGGATGACGCTAAAAGGAAATATTATGTCTATGATCAAGAGTTCTATGCTATTATTCAAGCTATGAAGAATTGGAGACATTACTTGATGCCAAATGAATTTGTGTTGTGTACTAGTCATAAGGCTTTACAGTATTTGGGTAGTCAGAATAAGTTGAATTAGAGACATATGAAATGGGTAGACTATTTGCAGAGTTTCACATTTGTGATTAAGCATAAGAGTGGAGTTTCTAATAGAGTTGTTGATGCATTGAGTAGAAGAAGATCTTTGTTGACTGAAATGAGAATTGAAGTTCTTGGTTTTAATGACATGAAGCATTTGTATGAAAGTGATCCTGGTTTTTCTAAGCAGTGGAGAGTGTGAAGAGAACCTAATTCAAATCAATCAAGTAAGTATGAAGATTATTTCATTCAGGAAGATATGTTGTTCAAAGGTATTCAGTTGTGCATACCGAGAGGATCAATGAGAACTAATTTGATTAAGGAGAAACATAGTAGTGGATTGGATGGACATTTTAGTATTGATAAAACATTGAATTTTCTTAAGGAAAGGTATTTTTGGCCTTAGTTATATAAAGATGTTCAAAAATTTGTGAAAAGTTGTAGATTTTTTCAATTGGCAAAAGGAGTAAGGCAGAATACTGGTTTGTATACACTGATTACTGTTCCTAAGAAACCTTGGAGTGATATCATCTTGGATTTTTTTCTTGGCTAGATTTTCTAAGATGACACATTTCATACCATGTAAGAAAACATCAGATCCAGTACATATAGAAGATCTTTTCTTTAAGGAGATTGTCAGATTGCGTGGATTACCGAGGAGTATCATCTCTAACTAAGACAGTAAATTTGTTATCTATTCTTGGAAAACACTATGGAAGAAGTTGGATATTGGGTTGAAGTATAGTTCTACTTTTCATGCACAGACTGATGGACAAACAAAGGTTATAAACCAAAGTTTGGGTAACTTGTTAAGATGCCTAGTTGGAGACACACCAAGTAATTTGGATTTGATGATGGCACAAGAAGAGTTTGCATATAATACATCAGTGAATAGAAGTATTGGAAAAACACCTTTTGAGATTTTTCATGGCACACAATTGAGAGGTATATCAGACTTGAGAGATATTGTTGGAGAAGAGAAAAGAAGTGTTGAAGCAGAGGAATTTTCTTAGTTCATGAAGACATTGCATGAAAACATATAAAAAATCTAGAGAAATGCAATTAGAAGTACAAGGATAGTGCAGACAGATCAAGGAGACATAAAATTTTTTGAAGTTGGTGATGCAGTAATGGTTCATTTGAAGAAAGGAAGATTTACTATTGGCACATATGGAAAATTGAAGATGAAGAAATTTGGTCCTTGCAGAATACTGAGAAGATTTGACAGTGGAAATGCTTATGAAGTTTAATTACCTAATGACATGGATATATCACCTAGATTCAATATTTTAGACTTGTATGAATATCATGGACATGATGAAGAAGTGACAATACCAGGAGTGATTATCCAAAGAAACAGATAGAGGAATTTGAACAGATCTTAAAACAGAGAGTTAGCAGAAGTACAAGAGGAAAGGAATACATGGAGTATCTAGTAAAATGGAAGAACATACCAATTGAGGACTCATCTCAAATTTCTCAATCTAAGTTAGATTCATTTCAGGTTGGACCTGATACATGATTCACAAAATCATTTCTTGTAACCCCAGGTGTCTGATGCAGGATCATCTTGGATCCTTGGCAATCTTTCTCAACCAAAAATATGTTTTCTTTTGTTCTTTAGCTTGTTTGGAGGCTGCTTGATGAAGTTATAAGTTACTCTATTGCTCGGGTATCCTTTCTATCTTACTTTACTGACGGGTCTTGGGGTGTATTGGTTTTTATTTCTTGGTTATGCTTTTACCGAGTTGGTTTTCTATGGCTTGGATATGTTCTTACCAAGTTGTCCCTATTGCTCGGGTATGCTTTTAATGAGTGGTTGTTGTTTCTCAGTGATGCTCTTCCCGAGTTTTTTATCCTGATTTGGCCGACTTCTACATTTGATTTCCATGGCATAATTACTATGGGGTCTCTCATTGGGATCTGTGTGGACCTAAATTTGGGTCTCATGTACGGATTTGAGCTCTAACCTCTTTGGTGGACTCTTTTATATATTTGTTTCTTTGTTCTTAGTTTAGGTAGCGGTTCTTAGAAGATAGTAGGAATAGATAAAAGATTAAATGTTGAGACAATTGAAAGGCAAGTCTGTGACCTCGCATGTATGAAGATCATTCTGTAATTCATTTGAATGTATATAGCCAAAACTGGGAAGGCTTTATAGCCTGACATGTAATGAGTTTGATCAATTAAATGAAATGAAAGATATCTGCAGTTCCTTCTCTCACTTTGTGTGTTGTTGCTTCCGTATGTTGTATCTGCAAGATGGTTTGGTACTTGGGAGAGCCTTTGGTCCCTCTTACTAATCCTCCTTGCATCAAGACAATAATTTGTATGATTACTCCAATTGGAACTTCTCAAAAAATGATTAGATGACAACAATGACAATAACATCTATTAATCAAACATATAGACAACGAATCCACATGAGTGATCTTCACTACAAAACCAATGAATACATTTGACTGATACCATTATCACTTATGAATAAAGTTGAAAATGAAGGTGCAAGAGTCTGAAAGGAATCCAAGAGTGTTTGAACATGCTTCAAGCAAAAAAAAAAAAAGGAGCCTCCACAAAAAGGAATGCAAGAGTGTATCAATGTGCTTCAAGAGAAACCAATAAATCATTAACATGAACACTACGATACCTACTATAATGTTGACATGATAGAGGCCTGATAGATCTATTGTAATGATGTGTCATCATCCTACGCATAAAAGACCAAAAGTCTATCAATAACTAACAAAAGGGTGTGTGCCAAGCTACACACATGCATGAAGAAAGAATATCATCAATTCTTTTGTTGTCATGGAGGAACTCTCAATTTGAAAATGTTCTGATTGGAAAACAAAGGCTCTACACAACCCTCCATGATACTTTATACTTCAATGCGAGTACGATAATTTATTGCACATCATCTGTGCAAAATTTCCAAATGAGATGACACTGGATATAATGTGTCTACAACAAAAGTGGTTAGTTAGAATGTTTACATGATTTATAAGGAAAAAAATACAAAAACATGTAGAAATGAATAATGCATTGAACCACCTTTGTGATAATCTATTGGTTTCCAAAAATGGACTCTCGATGTCCAAATTATGGCAATGAAGAAAATATCACCTATTAGGGCCAAACGGGAAATAAAATGACGCACCCTTCTTAATTAACTGGGGGGAAGGGTTTGGTCACCATGTGAGTATTAGCTAAGCATGTCTTAGAAAAATATCACCCTCCCATGATGGAAAGGGCCCAGGAAGAGCTGATCAGGTGGCTAGGTATCTGCATGCCACCTCAATCTGACATCATTCATAAGCAACCATTCTACAAACATCACATTCACAATCAAGGCATAGGCCAACCAAGAGATGTACATTGACTTGGGAATGCCACCTCAATCAAGAACTACTCATCAAAAAATGAAGCTCATAGGGATGGAGGCGATGCCTTGCAGATATATTACACCGCCAATTGCATGTAGATACATTAGACTATTCTTTAGTAACAAGTGAGCTATAATTTTTTAGTTCTTAAAACGCAATGTCCAAAAATGATCATAAATCATGGACATTGATCTACTAATTAATGAAAGTGCTTGTCCAATCCAACAATTAACATTGATCTGCTAATTTATGTGTGAGCGCTCCAGCAACCAAGTGCACCAAAGAAATGGATGCACCCATTAGAGAAAAGAAAAAAGTACGCCCCTCTCACATTAGCTAGAATGATATGTAGGGGCTTCTAATCTTCAAATCATTGATTTTTGAATACAGATAAATCATCAAGACGCTAAAATGGACAAAGAAGGGCTCTCAGCAAGCACTTGGGCACTAGAGTTGGGGTGGCTATTACCTCCATATGTTGGATGACCATCGATTGTCTCATCTTTGGGCCAACGCAAACTCAGTACAAGAAGTGCTCGATGCCACATCATATTTGCAGGATAATATTTAACAGACTATAACTCCTATTTCCTGCACATTTGGTCATGAAAAACTATAATCATCAAGTTAGTATAACTGCTTGATAAGGTTGACTCTGTTAACAGTATTTCTTCAATAAATGGAGAAGGAAAACAACCAATCTATGAG
>MU223270.1:162577-172962 GCA_018584345.1 Thuja plicata
TCATGGTAAACTCTTGAATGCATTTAGATTTTTTGGCATGATATTGTTATGTTCATATGGAGCATGTTATCTCTTTGGATGAGATGTTTTAGATCATGATTGTCATGCTTATGTTCCTGATTCTGCAATTGGAACTTTGACATTGGTCTTGGTTTAGTTTTTTGTGTTTTGAGTACATTGATCATTTGCTTGGTACTTCATGATATTGTGGCTTTGCATTTGGAGTTTGGCATGGGTTGATCAGTTACAGATGCTCATGGATAAATGGAAACAAAAACGGTGTGCATACTTGGTAATTGTTTCTGTTAGTCGTGCTGTGTAACTCTGTCCTTCGTCAAGTGGGAGATTGTTGAAGATTGACGAAGGCACCGTACGGTGGAGGATGACAGAAGGTGGAGGACCGTACGGCAAAGACCACCGTACGGTGGAAATAATATGTGAACCGTACGGCAGAGACACCGTGCGGTGAGAAGGTGCATGGTACGGACAGATCACCATACGACGAAGGCAATCTCACCGTACAGCGAAGGGAGAAGTTACTCGACGGAGGTAGTCACCTGGAGGTAATCACCTAGAGGTAAAAGGTCACCCGGAGGTAAAACGTCTCCCGGAGGTAATCACCCAGAGGTAAAACGTCACCCGGAGGTAAATGTGCCGAAGGGAGAAGTTACCCGACGGAGGTAAACATGCCGAAGGGAGAAGTTACCCGACGAAGGCAAACGTGCCGAAGGAAGAAGTTACCGTAAGCAAGACTCGACGGAGGCAAAAGTGCTGAAGTGAGTAATCACCGTGTGTGACAGACGGTTGGTAGACAACTGTTTTGCCGGTAACCGTTCTTGTACCGAATTCTGTAACGAATTGTGTGCATAAATGGCTGCAAGATTCGTGAAGAATTGTATGGTTGTAATGCAAGGTTGATTGCAAGGCAATCTGAGCTTGTGTAAAAATCCCGAGTGCATTGTATGTAAATTTGTTTACTGTAATACAAAGTAGGTCGAGGGGTTTTTGGCCCACGTAAATCTCTGTCTTGTGTTTTATCTTGTGTGTGTCTTTAGTTTCTCTGTTCTTATTTTTCCTATGCATCTCAGTAGATTTGATCTTCATATAATTTCCACTGTAAATTGACATTTGGAAGGCGTTTCCGCAAGTAGCTTTCCTAACAGAAAATAAATATGCTACTGGACTTCCCAAAAAAAAAAATATAATATACTTTAGACGTATGCAAACATTACTATCATAATTTAACTATATTTTATATAGTTAGATTGTAAAAATTTACAGCAATATCCGTATCCGTCACCACAGGCTCCGATGTAACAGCGTACAGGATTAGAGCAGGGATCAGCCCACTACAAATAACAATTTCATTGCCTTTGCCATTTTCTTTGAAAACTACTGTGAAGAAATTCTAATCCAATCCAATTTATAGAGTGGAACCTGCCTGTGTTTAGACTGGAGTTTCTAACATTATTAATTGTTCCAAACATTGTTCAGAGATTCAATCGAGAAGTTTGTTAAGTTTGTCCGCCTCCTTCACCTTCCCATATACGATGATAAGCCAATCCGTCCAGTTGCAAGTGGAAACTCCAAAGCAATTAATTTGGAGTCAAACTCTGAAGCTTTGAAGGTACCGTCGAAGCTATGCAAGTTCTCTAAATTTTACATCGCTTCTTCAAACAAGCGATTAAAAATAAATATTTTGGAGTTTGGATAGATTTCATAAATAAATAAATTATATAAAAGCCATTTTATATCTATTAAATAGTTCAAATTTGATTAAAAACATATGATACTAATAATAAAGAGCAAAGTATAAATTTTCAAAGGATTTTATTGCTTGCAACAAGAAAACAGTTCACCTGTAAGTTTCAAAATTCTTTTCACTATTTGGCCTTAGGTCTGCTAATTCTATTCACTTCTAAGTTTGTAAAGCGTTTTTAATTATTCATTTTCTACATCTCTTGTAGTTGTTGCAGTCCTTAGACAATATCCTTATGGGTACTTGTCGAACTATTCACATGCCTTGTCAACACTGCATGTCTTTGTCTATAGATTTGAAGAACTACTCTAATGGTACAAATTTGGTAATGGATATGATATGAAATATATAAGATTTGTCAAGAATTAACATGTTTAACAATAGAAGATGGACTGAAATTATATTGCTCACAAAATGTATAGATAATGTAGTCAAACATTGTATTTATAGCAGATCAGTAGAAGCTACAAAACCCTCCAATGCTAATATTCTTATTTCATAAAAATAAATTTACCTAAACAACCTCAAAATGGGGAATACAAATAAACCTTTGAATTCAAGAAACTTTTGCAAGTTGTGAACACAAAGAAATTTGTCGATTGGATGATAGGAGTCAAACAAGCACTCGTCAATATGAACACGAATTGTTTTAGTTTGAGCATGCTATTAAAAAGCTAAAAAAATTTAGAAAGAATCAACAAGCTCAGCTAAAATTAACCAAAGCACCGTATATTAATGATGTAAAAATAATGAGCGCATTCACATGGCCATCCCTACAGCTCGTGGCTAATATCTAATTCTATGAGAAACTTTTTTATAGTATATTTTGTAAGTCTTGGCCAACAAAAGAGAAAAATGAAGAAGTGGAAGAACTGCCATATTTTTGTTGTTTTGGTAGATTTTTTAATATGAAATATTCTTCTAGATGCTTGTTTTTGTGTCTTTAGTCAACCAAAAAGTTGTGAAAATGAGTAGTGTCAGTTTTGTTGCTATTTTGACTCACTTGAGGATCCACAAAAATCAAATCCCGGCTAGTAGAAGAGTTTCTGAACCAGAACTAGAGTTTGTTCCTAAATGTTGGGACACATTTTTGGATTCAATTTGAGTCTTTTCAATTTATAATTTCACTAAACTCAATTTTAAACCATCATGTAATAGTTAATGAGTGTTCATGTAGTTTATTTGATATTTTTATTTTATTACTCCCAAGAAAAAACCCCCAAAAACCCTACTTACAATTTTTCACAGGTTAATTGTAAACCTCTATTTAAACATAAAATTATCACGTAATAAGTGTATGAATTTTTTTGTTCAAAATTTATAGATATATGGTGTTGTATTTTCAGTGTGTTTGTCACTAACTTAGGAAATTTGACTGAAATTTTTAGACTCAAGAGTTGTGCATGTTCATAGCATTTACCTAGAAATTCTTTTAATTGGTATTAAATATTGAATACTCACTGTTGTGGTGGATAAATTGATTGGATCATTTCGAATAGTGATTTGGAGATAAATTCATCTTGTATATGTGCATGGATGGTATGGATTGCAATATGATAAATTATGAAAAATTATTCATTAATATTTTTTTTTTATTATTGCACTTTGTTATTATGAAGTGTGGTTGTTTGATTTATAATTTAGTGGTTAATGTGATCTGCTCTAACCCTCCTTATGCATGTTTTGTGAATTGTTTTTGATTAAGTAAAATAGGTTTTACAGGGTTACCAAAATCCGAAACAAAATAAAAGTTACATTAACCCCAGTTTTAAAATGAAGCAAAGCAAAAAGATAGAACAGGCCAACAAAAGGCTAGAGCAAAAAAAAAAAAAAACTTCTACTAAAGAAGATAAAATTGGGTTAGCAGAAAAAATCAGGGACCCTCATGATAAGTCCACCATCAAAGTAGCCACCTTGGCTTCGAGCAATTCCATGTTGGTCGCTGATTCCTTAATCTTATGGAGATCCAGCGCCAAGTCCTTGTTCTTAATATTCTTGGTTCTAGCTCTGGTTCGTTGGTCGAGACCCTGTTCAGTGTTATGATCTATCTCCACCTCCACATTGGCCGCCTCCAACCAATCTAATTTATGCTCCAGGTTCTCAATGATCATTTTGGTGTGCTCTTTGGAAGCCTTAAGTATATTATAGCTCTGCTTCACTATATTCTTTAGGGTAGCTTCTGCCCTAGTCATGTTCTCCTCCAACTTTTTCACTCTAATGATCCTCAGTATTCCTGTCCCCATTATCCTTATCCTTGTTATTAGCCCTTTTTTAAAGGTCCTCCACTTCGTGGAATAACCATTTAATGGTTCTGTAATTATCAACCATGTTATTTCAGGAGTTGTTAAGAAGGTCCATTTCAAACTCCCTGGTATTATCACTAAGCACCACTAAAGAAGGGTCAATAAACTCATCTAGCTTGATACGGCCTCCCTCTTCATCAATTACCTTGAGATTTATGATTTCTCTAGTAATCCCCATCTTTTCTGTTTCAACATTGAAATTGCGCCACCCAATAATCTTCCCCTGTTCTACCAGTCAACCTTCCCTGTGTCATGAGGTTGAGAGATCTAAGGGGAATGGGTAGTCTGATTAGTATCTCGATAGTCATTTTGGAGCTTCCCCTTTAGATTGTGTTCCAAAATATGGGAAATAATACAGGTTTTGTCCTCGGGGGCTTTCAGTCATCTCTCATATCCCTCTTCCTGTCCTTTTTATTTTTATCTGTGGTAGGTTGTTTTCTCTCTCTGCCTTTGCCGCTGGAAATAACCTCCTCATCTTTCGTGTCCATATCTTCCTCAATGTACTCCTCAAAAAAAATAACCATGGTACTCTATTTTTTAGGGGTTACCAGTTCCTTTTTTTATGCTTTGTAGACTCACTCTTCTCTTTTTGGAATACGAACCCAGAATGCTCTTTTTCATTTCATACTCATCATCATCCTCATAATGCAGACCATCACTATCTTCCATCTCTGAGGGGATGTAATCCGAACCAAAGGCCTCCACCTCGTCTTTCTTAACCACCTCCTTACCAAGGATTTGGCCCTTAAAGTATTCATAGATTAAAAGCAAAAGGCCTTCATGCAGGGAAGGGTTAGCAATGGCCTTCTCTCTATACCCATTAATGTTATCATTTATTGAAGCATACAAATAAAAGGGAATAGACACCTTCATATCATGGCAAAAATGGTTCAACAGAATAAAGTGATAGGTGCAAATTCTGTCAAACCTAGTTTCCAGCATAATGTAGTAGATAATGGCTCTTAACATGAACCTCCACAATCTCTTCAACCCTTCGAGAAGGTAGTGGGTGCCAACCTTGGTTAGCTCTTTCTTTTCCTTGTCATTTCTAACAAAGTCTCTAATCTTCGAGTCTGAGATTTTCCTATCTCTGTAGAATTTCTTTCCAGCAATAGGAATCCCCATTACCACCGAGATAACCTCCTTGGCCACCGTGAACATTCTTCCATCTATCTCAATACTGTCGTCATTCTATTTTTTTATGAACATATTCGTCACAGTCGGATTCCCACCGTGAAGCCTCTCAATGAAGGTGGAAATGCTGCAACTTTGAAGGTACTTCCAAATCTTGGTACCTCCATTTTTCCAAACCTTTAGCAGGCTCCCTCTACCTTTCCCCTCACATCGCAAGAAACGCAAACAAATAGGAAGCAACACAGAAGCACAAACCAAAATTCTCTGAAATGTTCCTGATAGTTTTGTTTCTTTGGCTTGAATGGAAAGTTTTGTTGAAGTGTCTGGGTACCCTGTAAGTGTGCAGGTGTGATTTGTAATGATTTCCTTTCAATCCTATCTCGTACTTCCCAATAATGGAAAATCCATTTCCTTTCAAAGCGTTAATAATCATAAATAATATTAATAAAACCCTCCTTCCCATGGATTCGGTCATAAGAAATGAAATCCAACGCTTCACGTGGGAGGTCTCCTCCATTAAGTCAGTGTGTCTTCTTTTCACTTCTCACTGCCCAACTGGCAAACCAATCAGCAACTTGGTTGCCTTCTCTAAACACATGGGATAAATGGACCTTATGAAAGGTGTTCAAAAGAGAGCGGGTTTCCTCAACCATGTTAGCAATAGTCCACGACGGCGGATGTTTCAAATTAAGAAAATTGATTATGTTGCAAGAATCCCCTTCTAACTATAGATTTTTGATTCCCAATTCATGAGCTAATTTAGTCACTTGGAAGGAAAAATTCGCTTCCACATAGTGATTGGTTTGTGTGCCCAATGGTAGGCTGACAGTAGCAATGCCCTGGTCATAGCAATTTCAAATTATGCCACCACTTCCCGCCTTCCCAAGATTGCCCTTGGCCGCTTCGTTGAAGTTGGCTTTAGCCCATCCTTCTAGAGGACAATGCCAGGTACAATGTTGTCTTTTATCAATGGTCTTTAAGGGATTAGTAGCATCATCAACACTTGCAAATGGATTAGAATTCCCACAAATAACAAATTTTTCCAAGAGAGCATGGTTTATCTTTTCAAATAAAATTTTGGGAATGACACTACAATCCCTAAAGATGTGGTTATAGCGCTCCTTCCAAATGCCCTAACAGAGGTGAGGAAGCACCCATGACCACAATTTGTGAAAAAATAGTTTTTTTAAAGGGCAAGGTCCAATGGGTGAAGAGGTCCTTAATAGAGGACGGGAAACACTACTGCATTCCAAAAAGAGATAGGAAGAACTACTAGACCGACCACACATAAGAATAGTGGATAAAGATGTGGTCCACGGACTCAGCTTCAACCTAACACAGAACACACAGGTGTTAGGGATGGGAATACCATGCTTGATGAGGTTATCGACAGTGACTATGGGATTTTGAAGAAAAATTTAGTAAAAAACATTGATTTTAGGGATAGGGCCAGGAAGCTAGGCTTTCAACCAAGAAGGGGTTTCCTCTAGATGCATCTGAATAGAGTAGGCCAAAGCAACAGTGATAGAGACATTAAGGGATGCTTCCCAAATCAAAGCATCCTAATTCTGAGACAGGGAGATAGCATTGAGAGTAGTGAGTAATGGAAAAATCTCCTGGGAAACAAAGGATAGATCCAACCAAGAATTACCCATTATGTAATTACTCACTATATCCCCGAACCATAAGATGCATTCCTCCTTCTATGCATTAAAGAAATCCATATCTTTCAGGGGCCCTGACAGAATCCAATTATCATTCCAAAAGATAATATTGTGCCCATTTCCAGTTTTTCATTTCTCTTTTGACTTGGCCATGTCTTTAGCATTGAGAATGTCATTCCAAATACAAGAACCATTTGGGATATCATCATTTTCAAAAAAAGAATTCAAAGAAGCACTGAATAGGTATTTATCCTCAATGAAATCCCTTCATTCCCCTTTACCATGGAAAAACCTACAAATCTGCTTGGCTTGAAGCACCTTATTGAAAGGCCTAATCCTCCTAATTCCCAGCCCCCCAGCCATTTTGGGGAGACAAACTTTATCCCAAGAAATCAAAGGTAGGCATCTTTTCTCTTCTACCCCAGAATAAAGAAATCTCCTTTGGATTTTTTCCAAAGCTTCAACCACTTTAGCCGAAATAGAGAAGAGGCTAAGTGCATAAGTTGGAAGGTTTTGGAGGGTGGACTTGAACAACAGAATCTTGCCAACTTGACTGAGAAGAATTCCATTCTAGCCAGCCAATTTTCTGTTAAATCTATCTATGAGATTGTTCCAGCTGAATGTTTTGTGAATTGTTGATGTCCTTGGTAGGAATTTATTTATTTTGTTTTAAAATCTCTTGAAAATTTGTCACCTTTTGTTATTTATTTATGATTTAGATTAGAACTAATTTGTTAGGTTAGAAAATAGACTGTGTTTGTTTCACAGATCTTGTATGTATATACTCTACATTTGGTTATCTTTTAAATTCATCAAAAGTAGATGCATAAGATAAAAACAAACCTTATTTTCAATGAACCAGTAAAGGCCTATCTTATGAGGTTTTACATAATATTATGAGAACTATTTCAATGCAGCTATGACCCAACCTTCTATAACCTTGTGAGTGATTTAATTTTCTCTTTCAATAGAGATATTTAAATCTCCAAATTTCTATTGTTGTATTGTGTTTACATCACGACCAATAAAATTGGCACTGGGAAGGTCTAATGATAAAAGATTGGAAAATATAGTTTTTATTTTTACTAAGAGGTATAGGAGCATCCTCATATATAATCCCAAGATTGAATTAATTAAACTCTCTCATCATCAAAAAATCTAATAAGATAAAAGAGGAGCATAGGGGAGAAACCTCATATGATCACAAAGAGAAGAATTCACTTTAATTCAATCAAATTTCACCCCTTGCTTCCTCCCAATGAGTTGTTTAGAATAAATCTCCACCTCCCTGAATGGTGTATTTTAGAAATGCACAAAGGCAACCCTTAAATATGACCACACCTCTTCATGAAATGCATAATCCTTATAAATTTTGTGCTAAGGGCCCATTTGAGTGCTCGAATACCAAATGTTAGATAGAGTCAATTCTGGAAGATGTTGCAATTATGGAAGATACTTATCCTGAAAATGATTTCCTGAATATGGGTTGGACCCATTTGGTTCACCTAAAAGATGACTGAGAAGATGCCTAAGTATTTTTAATTGTTTATTTCTTAATTTCTTTGAATATATATACACATACGTGTATATAGATATATACATGTAACTTCTTTCAATATATACACACATGTGTATATATATACACACCTATTTATATACATGTGTGTGTATATATACATATATATAAGTATATATACACATATTTACACACATTTTTATATATACACACGTGTGTGTATACACATCTGTATATATATGCACACACATCTATATATACACATGTGTATATATACACACATGTGTATATATACACACATGTGTATATATACACACATGTGTACATATATACACACATGTATATATATATATATATGTGTGTGTGTGTGTGTGTGTATGTGTGTGTGTGTGTATACACACATGTGTGTATATAGAAATATAATATACCAATGTGTTTCGGAATGAAGGTTTGGAGAAGTCACAGATCTCACAAGCTATCAAATTTGGTTTTATAAAAATTGGAATTGGAATTCAAAATTCCAATTCCACCTATTTGGTTGGAAGATGCATATGCCCATTTTGAGGCAAAATTGGAATTTTGAAATTCTAATTCCAGCTTTTTGGATGGACACGAACATGGAAGAAACAAAATTGGGAATTAGATAATGCCAATTCTAGGCAAATTCCAGCTACCAAATGGGCCCTATGTTCATTTATGGTTAATTAAATATTGTTTAAGAAAATATTCAAAACTTTAAATAGTTATGCAACTAGAAAGACACAACATATTAGGAAGTGGTCGATATATTATCCCCTTACACATTAGGTGAATTTTCATAAATATAGTATTTGAACTTTCCCAATGGGCTAGTTACAGTTTGGCAAGATTTTGAGACTAAATTATGTAATCAATTTAAAATATACATGGACCTCACAAGCTTATACCACCATTTTTTTCATGTTGGAAACAACCAAATTAGACAATCATAATATTTAATCATAAATTATATCGGATGCATCAAAGGCTTGAACCCTCATATACTATATCATCTAACATTGTAATTCAAGTTTACCTATGTGCATTAGATATATTGACATCAATCTTTTCACAGGGACAACCTACTAGTAACATTGATACACTTGAAAAGTTATAGAATGAAGCATTATGTTTATGTAGCAAGGATCCCCATGGAGGTTTTTTTTTTCTTACTATTGGATCTACTAGTATGACTAATCCTATAGAAGTAATGAACCATGCATTGATAAACCACACAAAAATATTAAATCATGTGTCCCTTTCTGTTGTTTCCCATTCACCAACACTTATTCTATTTATGAACCATATAAAGCAACAATTTTCAAGAAACAATTCTACCCATTATAAATAACCTAATAAAATTTACTAATAGAATTAGAACCAACCAAGAAATATTTTCCTAGGTCACTAATGAGCTCATAATGTTTAAATTCAACCTTTTCATAAATAGGACCTGATGACATTAAGTTTTTCCATTAGTATACTTAAATGGAAAAACATGATAAAGGTCATCGGTATAAGCATAACTGGCAGACAACAAGCATACCCGACAAGACAAAATGTCTAACGTGAAAATGCTAAGTATAAGAAATTACTGACGACAAGCATACCCGATGATACAGTTTTGAGAACATCGCCGATAGAGCAGAAAAGGCATACACGATGAATAGTTCAAGTAAGGAACACCGACGGAGGAGAAAATTGATAGACTAACAAAGCAGCCCGACCATCAGAACTGACAGTCAGTTAAAGGACCCACAAAAAGTGGATCGGATTTTGCACATCAGATAAAGTAATGTAATTCTATTTATAGAGTTTTTATTTGTTTTCAATCTTAACTTGAGGGTCAAGAAAGCATATTGTAAATGTTTTAAAGCATCCTAACGGATCTAAAACATATCTAGCTAAAGATCAAGGTCAAGTTGTAAACCTTGGATCTAGAGTTAATTTGAAAAGCGTGAATCAAGAATAGAGCTAGAAACTAGTATAAA
>MU223270.1:173029-186044 GCA_018584345.1 Thuja plicata
AGAAGAGAATTCATGCAAAGTTCAGAAACAGATCACAGCAGTTATCAAGAACACAGGAAGGCTACCAACGAGCAGAGACAAGGTATTACTCAATCACTCAAGGTGATTACATACATACATTGTAAGCTATACAAGATCTATTATCATTAATTAGAGATTGAATTCACTATTAGATCAACATTTATATTGTAGTTGCATTCTAACAAGTGCATCACAACAAAAATCCTTTTGTAGAAGGTGGACTTAACAGTTCTTTGATAAATCTCTTAACAAAGTGCACACCTAACGGTGTTGCTAAAGCTTCAAATGGAGTATATCCTAACAGGTCTCCACTCTAATACTCTTAACAAGGTAGATCATTAGAAGTGATCAATTGTAAGCCTTTATCGACTCCCTTCTTATCTGCAGATAGTAAAGTTTTGTGGGTAGACATCCCCACCGCAGTTTTTACTTCCTAATAGGAGTTTTCTGTGATATCATATCATGTGTTATGTGTTATTTGTTTTCATGAATGTTTCTTGAAAGTTTATACATGTAAAGAACTTATATTATTATTACACATACATAATCAAAGATGAACAGATAGATATGTATATACAATTCTTATGACACAAAGGTTAATGGGCCAATCACATGAAAATTTTTTAGAGGTACTGATTCACCCCTCCCCTCTCAGTACATCATTCTAATTATTCCAACAATTGGTATCAGAGATAAGTGTCTTTCTTGAAAAGCTTAAAGACTTAAGAGAAAATATCCACACAATGGAAAAGTACAGACTGGACAAGACTATTGAGAATGAACAATTGCAAATTCAGATTTGCTATGAGCAGTGTAAAGAGGCGAGAGTAAGCATGAGAAAGTTGCTTGATGAAAGAAAGATCATGGAAACTAGGCTTAATGAAAAATATTATCAAGAAGAAGAGATCCCATATTACTTCAACTATGCTGAATCATCAACGAACAAAGCTTCAAACACATCAGTAGAAGAGATCACAAGTCTACAAGAAGTCAATTTACATCTAACAGAAAAAATCAAAATGCTGCAAATTGGTCAAGAAACTCAGATGGTAAAAATTATTGATGTCATGAATGATCCAAGAAAAGATGAATCAAAGAGAACATTGGTTATTAATGATAGGAGGAAAATAACAGAAAAGCTACAAGAAAAAGAATCAGAGATTCAAAGACTTACTAAGCATGACCATGAGATTACCAACCAGATTATTCTTATGAGTCAAGAAGAAAATAGATTAAATACTGAACTCATTGAAAGATTACAGATCATCGGTGAGCTAAGGGAAGACAATGAGAAACTAAAGCATGAAGTCAGAATTCAGAATCAGCACAATGAATTGATCAAGAAATCTGAAGATAGCAACAAAAGAATGGATAATTTCCTTGACGGTCAAAGAAGAGTCAACAACTACACAGGAATAGGTTACATGGACAATGGAGAGTCATCTAACCAATCAAATCAAAAGAATGTGTATGCAACTCCAAGAATGAAGAAGTTTTCATGAAATCATTGTGGAAAACCAGACCACACCTCAAATGTTTGCAGAAACAAAATGAAAGGTATTCATCAATCACAATATACTTTCATTGGTAATTGTTATAAATGTCACAAGAAAGGACACAAGGAATATGAATGTACATCCAAGGTGACAAATCCAAAGAAGGAAACCTATATGGACAAGTATTGTCCTACTTGCAATTTTGCAAAATGAATGGACATACATATCAGGAATGCTGGAAAAAGAATAAGAAGGCATGGACACCAAAAGAACCTGATAATGGCTACAAACCAACAAGAAAAGGTAACTCATATGTTTGGGACTATAACACATGGATAAATTGCGCAACATGTGGAAGGTATGGTCATATATCTGCCAACTGTATAAGAAAATGGGCTAGAAAACCAAGAGGATGGTTCAATCCTGGAATGGCATGTTTACGTTGTCATAAGGTTGGACATGTAATAAAAGATTGCAAAGACCATGGTGTGGAGAAAATAAAAAACACTCTTCTTCGCCTTCCAATACTACTTTGGATTTCTTATTTCTGCATCTACGATGCTCTTTCTCTCTGTATCTCATCTACAAGTCACTTCAAGCATCGATTTTGGAGACTCATTACTTTCTCGGGTCGCTGCATGCTTGGCACATCCTTCATGGACCAAGTTTCTTCCACCATCATTCGAGTTGGCTACCCACGAACATGCATGTGCATATAAGCACAAACCTGCCACCTTTCTTCTTGAAATTTTTCGAGCACTCAACACTTTTTGGCCGTCGGTTATCGGGCTATGTGGATGGTCTTCACACAACTCTGCAAACATCTATTGATGTCTAAACTGTCCCAAGCCATACGGGACTTCTTATGGCAGGGGCCGAATCCTCCATGGCATTCACTGGTTTACGCACTTTCACAATTATCGACTTCCACCATCTTTTCATAATTAGAGGACGTGCTCAAACATGGAGACAATATGGATAATTAGTTTGTAATACTGAACGCGCAAAACTTAAACAAGAATGAGTTCCATATAAGCCAGTGAAGCATTCATAGAGATCAAATAGTCTCAGGGATAATCACAAATAAATATAGAAATATTTACATTCATCTTTGCCGTATTACATTAATTCTTTCACTTTCATCGATTCTCATTCCACCCGTATTCCCCTATCTCCTATCGGGTATCCTCTTCTTGACATGCATAGATCAAGAACTTATAACTAAATGCAATTGGTTCCCTACCCAACTAACTCTATAACTACTTTTATAACTTCCTAAATCCTCTATCAATTCTTCATGACCGATTAGAGTAAGTTCTTAACCATAGAGATAAACCAGTAATGCATCGTGGAGTTGACAACAAAGTTGTCAACTTCACGATAATATAAACATTTTATCAAAACACTCATTTTTTATACCAAAACACTTATATCTACCCAGAACGATCCTCAATAATATAAAGAATCAACCCAACCAAAATGCATGTACAATCCCAGATCTTTGAAAAGTTCCTATTCTTTTGATGCACCTGCACCAGATCGACTAATAGAAATAAGTACTTATCCCAATGGCAATACCATTGACGACATCAAGAAGATGAGAAACAAGATGTAGGTAAAAGCCACAAACACTGAAGGTGCAGGAACAAGAAATGCAAATGATGACGCCCCATCTAATGGATCTGGTGGCATCACCATTTCCAACTAAATTGCACAAGTATGGAATTGCATTATGAAAATTTATATTATGCATTGGTTCCATTTACATATTGATCATATAGAAAAATCAGCATTATTAAAGATGCACTATATTGTCACTTTTAAATGTTATTAAAAAGAACAACCATCGGTTATTGGGTACAAATATGCATCGGTGAACACACACAGAAAAGTTAACACTACTTACCAGAATATATCAGTCATTACACAAAATCCTAGTGGCTAAGTGTAAACCAACGGACATCAGTGATCCTTGAGCTGATGAAAGTTGTCTTCATCACTTTACCAACAATCATCAGTGAAGTCATCAAAGTTGCTGGCAACCTCGACACTTTACACCTACACCGAAGATGTTATTTATGCCTCAACCGATGAACTCAATCTTTGTATACCAACAAGTTGGTGAGCATTAATAACAACTTAGGGCACAAAATTTATAAAATACCGATGGCTGAACTCATTTTGCACCCATAATTTTTGAGCAACCAAGAGATCCCAGCAGAGTGATTGAAGAGAAAAATTGAAGAGCGATCTCAGCAAGATTCTAACACCACTCAAAGGATTCACGGGCAATCACAAAGATTTAGTAAGTACCTGCATTTACCGACCACACTATTTAAATTTATGAAAAACCCTAAATTTCTAAAACACGATGGCATCTACTTCAAGAGTCAAAAAGTTGAAGGAAGATAAGAAGAAAATGATCAAGCTTGTCAACAGAGGCACTTGTGTTGAACCTAAATACAAGCTGCACATAGAAATCACATCACAACTTGATGATTCTGGAGCATTCTCCAGAATCCCACCTAGGGTTTTACTGGTAGAAGACATAAGGTCCTGTATACACTATAAGATCTCTGAATTGGGAGATCTAGACCTAGATAATGCCTACAGGGCACTATGTGATGAAGCTAGAAACCTGAAAGAAGAGCACAAGCATTTGGAAGTGAAAGGACTCACAAATGCATTACACTTTCCCAGACTTTTCAAAACAGAATGGATAAAGATAGTTCTCAACAGAATGCATAACCAGACTTTATGGCTTAATATGCCAAAATGAATAAAAAAGGATGTTATTTATGCAGTTACTGGATATCCTACAACTGACAAACCGCAAGCTCACAAGCACCCATCTCTGAAGGAAGTAGAAAAGCTAACTGGTGCCAAATCAAACAATAGATCTCTCAAGGTCAACACTATCACCGACACAGAACTCATGTTTGGTGCATGTGTGG
This sequence comes from Thuja plicata, assembly GCA_018584345.1. Classification (NCBI taxonomy): domain Eukaryota; kingdom Viridiplantae; phylum Streptophyta; class Pinopsida; order Cupressales; family Cupressaceae; genus Thuja; species Thuja plicata. Next base: position 177,501 of record MU223270.1, read on the forward strand.
TAGGGTACAAAATATTCTAGGCAAGCAGAATGAATATCATATCAAGCACTGTTATGAGCACATCATTCAAAATCATCAAACAAGGAAAGAAGATGGATCTTGCAGAGATCTTTTTGAATCAAATTGAGGAGAACATGAACACCATAATATCTTCAAGAACAAACACTTGTAAGTTTGGTTCCCTCATTATGTGCATATTCTTTTACTTTGAAGAATACTTTCCTTCCATAGACAAAGTAGTATGGGATACAAGCAGACCTATAACCATATAGATATGTGAGTATATAGAGTCACTAGGAATAGACTTTGATGATATAATGAATGAGTATTTCAAAAGCATTAAGGAAATGTTGCAAGCTAGAACAAGGATACCTAGAAGTTTGATAGAAGAACACAAAAGAGGACATATGTTTTATGGTAGATACTGATTTCATGTATATCCAACTAGTAGTACCTAGGAAGTCCTGGCTTTCACATTTAGAGTATGGGATCAAATCAGGACAATCCAATGAGTGCATCAAGGAACTATTGAATGAACCAATTGACAACAAACAAGCAAGATCTATCACCTATGAGGAAGCCAAACAAAATATCAAGATAGATCTTTTTGTCAAGAAGATTGTAAACAAGAAGGACAAGATGGTTAAAAACTTAACCAAGAAATTTGCAGTTACAAAAGAAGGTGAAGAGGAAACAAAGGGTAAGGAGGAACAAACAGAAGGACAGTCACCTATCAGTGAAGAAGAAGAAAAGAATGACTCAAAGGGTACACAATCAGATTCTCCACCTCCTCCTACACCCAAAAGAGAAAGAACAACAATAGCTTCAAGAACAAGAAGCCAAACTACAAAAGAGTCAACTCCTTCACCATTATAGAAAGGAAGAGTGAGGATATACAAGAGAAAACCAGCTCCTCCAAAAGAAAGACAGACCAAAAGGTGGAAGATGACTAGAACTCAAGAAGATCTAGAAGACTCAGCTATGGATGAGTGTGATGTAGAGATACAAAAGGAAAAAGAACCTTTGGTCCCTACAACAATTGATAAAATATGCAAGAATATTTTAGAATCACAGTCTATTTTTTATCCTAACATTAGGAAATGGTTAAAATTCAGTACAGAGGATCAAAATAAGATTGAAGATGCAATAATTGCAAAAATGTGCAAACATTATTATGTTCCATTGGGATTCTCAGAATATGACGTTCCCAAAGAACTATCACAGAGATTGTCAACCATATGGAATTTTGCACTACATCAGGAAAAATAAATAAGAGAAAGAATACTTGTAACTCTTATGCCTCCTGATACAAGTAAGGAAGAACAGGAAAAGATGAAGTATCAACACAAAATAATCGAGAAGATCAGCCAAGAAGTGGCAGAGAACAAGGTAAAGCTATCTGAACTAGCAAGTGAATTAGAACCTATGATTTATGAAGTTGTTACCTTAGTTCAGAGATTATGCACATTAGAAAATTTCACTAAAGAAAATAGTGAAAAGTTGTCACAATTAGACTCAGATCTAATAGCTAGTGCACTAGGTTTAACCTCTGATGCAAACACTATAAAGCTGCATCATGAAAAGATAACAGAGGTAAATAGATTGAGACAAGAAATATGGGATGCAAATACTCAATTTAGAAATGAGGTTACAGAGCTTCAAGCTCAAATTTTTCCAAACCTCACCACTCTGCAACAACATATTACACATGCAAGAAATATAATCACAACCCCAGAAATGTCTGTGGTAGATAGCATATATAACATGCATGTAAGGATATCACTTGAGAATTTGTCTCTTGAGAATTTAAAGGAGAAATGGGAGAAAATGATGGAGGAAATCAAAGCCTCACACTCTCACATTTTTGAAAAGATGTAAGTACCTTTTCCCTCATTATCAAAAAAGGAGGAATGTATACATATGTTCAATATACTTTAGTAAGCAAAAAGGAGGAATGTATACATATGTACAAAATACTATATGAGGATATGTATAATGTATGTACAGCAAAGATAGATATGTAAATAAACTTACACTTACTGGCATAGGCATAGGGGGGTCATTTCATGACTAAGGAAGAAGTATACACAGGTGTACATACTAATGCATCAAGTATGTTGCACATATCAGTTTCTGATACTAATGTCAAAGGGGGAGATTGATGACATCAATTTTTTCCATTAGTATACTTAAAGGGAAAAATATGATAAAGGTCATCGATATAAGCATAACCAGTGAACAACAAGCATACCCGATAGGACAAAATATCTAATGTGAAAATGCTAAGTATAAGAAATTACTGACGATAAGCATAACTAACAATATAGTTTTGAGAACATCACTGACAGAGAAGAAAAGGCATACCCAATGAACAATTCAAGTAAGGAACACCAACGGAGGATAAAACCGACAGACTAACAGAGTAGCCCGACCATCAGAACCGACAGTCAGTTAAAGGACCCGCAAAAAGTGGATCTGATTTTACACGTCAGATAAAGCAATGTAATTTTATTTATAGAGTTTTTATTTGTTTTAAATATTAACTTGAGCTTCAAGCAATCATATTGTAAATTTTTTAAAGCATCCTAATGGATCTAAAACATATCTAACTAAAGATCAAGGTCAAGTTGTAAACATTGGATCTAGAGTTAATTTGAAAAGCGTGAATCAAGAATAGAGCTAGAAACTAGTATAAATAGATGTTCCATAATTTTTAATAAGAGAGACTTGTAATCATTTGAATATGATAGTAGCTATGGAGAGAATCTAAGCAGAAGAAGAGAATTCATGCAAAGTTCAGAAATAGATCACAACAGTTATCAAGAACATAAGAAGGCTACCGACGAGCAGAGACAAGGTATTACTCAATCACTCAAGGTGATTACATACATACATTGTAAGCTATACAGGATCTGTTATCAACAGTTAGAGATTGCATTCACTATCAGATCAACATTTATATTATAGTTGCATTCTAACAAGTGCATCACAACAGAAATCTTTTTGTAGAAGGTGGACTTAATAGTTCTTTGATAAATCTCTTAACAGAGTGCAGACCTAACGGTGTTGCTAAAGCTTCAAATGAATTAGATCCTAATAGGTCTCCACTCTAATACTCTTAACAAGGTAGATCACCAGAAGTAATCAATTGTAAGCCTTTACCGACTCCCTTCTTATCTGTAGATAATGAAGTTGTGTGGGTAGACATCCCCACTGCAATTTTTACTTCCTAACAGGAGTTTTCTGTGATATCATATCATGTGTTATGTTTTATTTGTTTTCATTAATGCTTCTTGAAAGTTTATACATGTAAAGAAATTATCTTATGATTACACATACATAATAAAAAATGAACAGATAGATAGGTATATACAAATCTGACGACACAAAGGTTAATGGGCCAATCACATGAAAAAGTTTTAGAGGTACTGATTCACCCCTCCCCTCTCAGTACATCATTCCAATAATTCTAACAGGACCTAATTATCTGAGGCCTATTGCTAGTCCAAATTCCTAATCATATAATCTTAAACCACAAAATTAGAATTACAAATCATATAACCAATTGTATGTTGGAAAACATCCAAGATAACAAAGAATGAATCACATTTGGAACACTCATCCCAATAAATAAGTATCCCATGTGATAATGCTAATGTGGCATAGATTGGGCAGACATCATATAATTTGAGTGTTAGAGGTCGATGTTAATGAGAACCTGCATTATTTTCATGGATCCAGTATCTTATTACCCAAAAATCTTCCAAGGGTTTCTATCCCACTTAAAGATAATCAATAAATAGGGTTTTAGACATTGAGGATCAATTCACAAGATGACCTCGTTCTTCCTTGAATGGAATTTTTTTTTGTTGAATAGACCAAATAACTAAGAAGGGGGAAGGTAGAATAGTTATTATAAAAAAATTTCTTATACTTAATTTATCAGGTGAATACTTAAAGAAATCTAAAATTTAAAAAATATATGAACATGAAAGCATAAAACACCAAACACCATGAATACCAGAATCTACGTGGAACCCCAATATTGGCAAACCATCAGAGAAACTAATTCTCATAAATATAAAAACCAATTAAGGTAACACTAATTAAGGTTATTTTTATAAAGGCTCACCATCAGTTATTCACTATAGGTATATTGGCAAGTGATCAATTTTGTATGTTATGAATCACTTTTTAATTGTCATTTATGGTAACACATTTGGCATATTGATCGATTGATTTGAAGATAAGTTTTGGTTATTCAATTCTAAATAGCATGGATTAGTACAAAAGAAGAAATACAAAGGTATTTTGGGTATCAAAGATCGAGATCGATGAGTCATGGTGAGAGAGCTTAGAGGAATATAATATGGATTAGTGTGACCTACATCTAAGATTGATTTGATTTTGGTGACATTTATAGAGATTTACAATGAATTGAAGACAGGGGACAACAACAGAATAGTGATACAAAGCAGTTGAACTATAGCGATGATTTGGGGAGTATGACATGGACCATAGGGAGGATAAGCTAGATTATTTTTGTGGATAATCTATATTTTGATTATCAAAGAGTGTCGACTATGTATGTAATATTTGCATTATTAATTGTATTTTGTATTGAGAGTCGACTATGTAATATTTGGTTAAGAGAGAAAACTTGGTAAAAAGGATATATATATATGAGATCTTTTTGTAGAGAGAAGAAACAATAGATAAGAGATGGGATTTAATGTATGATGTGATAGTATGCGAATGGTAGAGCAAAGGATTGACAGAGATCATTGATGAGCTATGACTGGAACTATCTAAGCATTGGAGATGCTTGTTTTGTTCATTACTGAGAACATTTTGTAATAGAAGTTTGTTGTAAGAGTTGTAAGCTCAATTGGCCCCTAACAGGGTGTTGTATACCTTTAACAGGGTTGTTATTCCTCTAACAAGGAATTGTACTATGCAATATTCAGCTCCTAACAGGGCTAGTTCTCCTAACAGGAAAATTATACTTTAGTGCATGCTTGTGGGTACCATCCCAATCGGGGTTTCCCCTTGGCTAGAGTTTCCTTGACAATAAATAATGGTGTTATGAGTTCTGTGTAATTTTCTTATGTTGTTTTCATTTCAGCAAGTTTATGGTTTATTTGAAATTAGTTTAAAGTTTATTTAAAGTGTTGTAATACTGAGTCACCCCCCCCCTCTCAGTATTACTTAATCCTAACAATTGGTATCAGAGCTTTTGGCCCTTGGAGAGAAAGCTTAGCAGCTTAAGCGATATCACAATGGATTCAAATAATTTGCAAGAGAAATTTCAAGCTATACTTGAAGACCTTGATTTTTTTTTGTTTTTCAATTTTTTTGTTCTTTTCTCTTTGTCTTTTGAGATTTTGATTTTTTTGATGTTTCCCAAGTGCATGTGTGCTAGGTTTTCACTGGGAAAATCAATTTTTTCAGCTTCTTTTCTACTTTTTAGGATTTTTTTCAGGGCTTTTTCCATTGTTTTTTTTTTTTGAATCTTTTCCACTATACATAGCTACAGGAAACAACTTAGGCATAGAATCTCTTCAGATGATTAGTGTTGATTGGATTAGGAAGTGCGTCTCCTTCTATGGTAGCTAACTGATAAACCCTAGATCCAAATACTGTTATGATGATGAAAGGCCCTAACTAGTTAGGTTCAAACTTCCCCTTCTTCTCTCTGTGTTGTTGATTTTTAGTATTTTCTTGTAGCACTGGATCTCCCACTTGGAGCTCATGAGGTTTGGCCTTCTTATTTTTTCATTTTTCCATTCTCTTTTGATATCCTTGTAGATGTTCAAAAGCATCTTGACATATTTCAAATAGAAGTTTGAGGTGTTGTAACCATGAAACCATGTAGTCATCATATGCGATTAATCCTCTTAAAGATACTATCAGGGATGGAAGTTCTACCTCAACTAGAAGAAATACTCAGCACCATAAACCAAAGAATAAGGAATGGCTCCCACTCAAGTTCTGATACTTGTTCGATAACCCCACAAAGAAAGATTGATTTAAACATGCCAATCTCTACCAGAATCATTGACAGTCCGGATTAGGATCTTGAGGATGTTCTTATTGCTGGCAATTCCCATGTATCTAATACTTTTTGCAATTTTTTGAAAACTTAACAGCATCTTTCTCCATTGTAGGCCAATAGCATCCAATACACAAGAGTTTCTTAGCCAGAGTAAGACCATTCAAATGCAATCCACAAATACCTTAGTGAACTTCATGTAGAGCTTTGTTTGATTCTTCAAGATCTAAAAATCTTAGCAGGGTATCATCAAAACCTCTTCGATGCAAATTGTCTGCAATGATCACATGTTTCAAAGCTTGACCAATAAGATTGCATTTTTGGTTCTTTGATATACCCTTAGGTAAAGCATTGGTTTCAAGATAAGTATGGATAGGTCCATAACGAGGGGAGTAGCAACCTACAATTTGGCAAACTAGCTTGGAGTCAGGACAGTTATAGGAAGGATAAGGTAACTCATCCACTAGAGATTCATACTGTGCTTGATTATTGGATAATTCTATAAGAGACATAAGATTATCCATTGCATCGACCACTTGAGGGTGATACCATAATAGTGGGTTACACTTTTTTAACTAAATAGACATTGAAATCTACATTTTCAGAAAAACTTTCACATTCGGATGCATATTGTCATTAAACTGTTTGAAATCGGAAGATGAAGTAAACAAGAGTATTTTAGGATTTTCTATCTAGATTCTAAATATATTTTTTGAAATTTTTTTTGAATTTATTTTAATGGGTTTTATTTTCTCCCACTAAAACTGCTATGTTGCTGAAAATATCATTTTCAAAAAAGTACAATGACTTCGTACAACATAACTTTTTTTCTAAAATAGTTATCAATGCCCTTCTTTCAAATTTGGTTTTTTAACATCCATATAGAGGGCATGCAATTGGTTTGACAAAATTATAATGATTATTTTATATTTTATGAATGTTTGAAGTAGAGTCAACCGTAATTTTGACATACCTTGACTGTGTAGCTAATAACTTGTTGTGTATATATCGGAATTCATTTTTTTTTTTGATAGAAAGAAGAATCAAAGCCGGAGGGAACTATTATTTTAAAAAAAAAATTTATCTTTTCTACTATTTTTCATTGAACGTCAAACTTGGAGGTTTATATTTAATAAAAAACCTACATTCGATGCATGCCAATAAACATAGACCTAATTAATTCAAAAATTGTCAAATATATATTTGTTAGAAAGCTCATTCAGATTAATTGTGTGATGCAAAAGGACACCTCCCTATTCTTCCATTTGAGCCCCATGCTTGAGCCCCAAAGTCATGAAAACTGTAGATTTTTGTTAGCCTTTGGAAATGGCCTCTATTCAGAGACTTTCGATAGAAAGTACTTTCGATCAAAACTAATTAGTTTTGATAGAAAGTAATTTCTTAGTTTAATGTCGGCATGGGTTGAAACCCACCAAAATCTTCACTAGTTAGTTTTGATCGAAACTAGGCAAAAAAGGTAGTTTAGATCAAAGATAAGAATGTTTTGATCAAAATAATTGGGTACTTTCTATCAAAAGTAATCGACTAAATTTCCCACCTCACAAATTTTGTGAAGAATTTCTTCCTCCAAAAAAATTTAACCCACTATTGTGGTATCACCCTTGATTGTTTAATTTGAGATTCTACGAACAAATATTATGCCAATAAAGTACCGCTTCAAGTCATCCACCATTTTCTTGTATGTTACAAGCTTATCATCCTTATTCAGATATTCATTTGTGATTTTATTTATAACAAGCTGGGAATCACCATAGACATGTTGTTAGTAATAACTAAGAGAGGGGGGATGAATCAGTGGCCTCAAAAATTAATCCTTAAATCAACCTTTTAAACTTATAACCACAAATTATGTCTCAAGCTATCTTTTGTCCTACAAGATGTATGCCTTAAAATACTTATATCAATTTAGTACTTGTTGAATTGCTTTGTTAATCTCTCTTCTTTATGTTTACCGATAAGCAATCATCTATTTACCGAAACATAGTAAATATGCAGAGTATTGTGATCAATCCATAATTAACTATGTAAGATACAAAATAGTAAAGAAATGAATCATACACACTTAACACATGGACTTTTAACGTGGAAACCCTATTAAGGGAAAAACCACTGGGACCGATACTGTTAAAATGGAAAATAAATTCGAGCTAGGAACGTATAATCCAATTGAGTAAGGAAAAAGGAAGATTATTATGAATCAAGCTAATCCTTAGAGCATACACCAAAATGAAACAACAAGGGAGACAAGAAGTTTTTGAAGGGGGAAAAGCATAAAAAAAACCCCCGTGATATTATTAAGAATGGGCTAAAAACCCTAAGAGAGAGAGAGGAAGAAAATGAGAGCAAAATGCTCATACAATGCTTCAAGAGAAAAAGAAACTAAGTGTTGCAAGTGAATGTGTGAAAAAGTGAGATGTGTGAAAAAGTAAGTTGTGAAGAGAAAAGAAGCATCTCTTATGAAGAGATGAGAA
>MU223270.1:195955-214163 GCA_018584345.1 Thuja plicata
CTTGGGAGGTAGCCACTCTAGAAGAATCACATGAATTTCTCTTACACCCAAGATCCATAAAGGCGAGGGGAGAGGATACGTTCATGTAGTTCTTGGGATTAACAATCTAAAAGACACTTCAATCACATAAAGCAATGATTCATTTTAAGCACCAACCAAAGTGTGTTTTAACTACTGAAAATAGATAAAGGAAATTGTGAAAACAAACAAGGTCTTCAACAAATGTCCTGCAATAAAACCCATTAGTAGTTTGAAATTCCTTTCTTCATATCAGCATCCTATAATAAACATGTTAGAAGTTTGAAATGGCTTTTCTTTGTCTCAACGTCCTGCAAACCACTGTTATGCTGTTTCAGAAGATAAAATCAGAGAAACACAGATGTCAGAAACAACAGGTGGTTAGAAAACCAAGATAAAATATAGCAAATTTTAAAACATTGGTGTGAAGTTTTGCGCGATACTGAATCCCAGTTCGCACGAAAAAGTTCCCTAAACCACACGAAGAACTAGAAAGTTCGCGCAATACGGTGAAAAAGTTTGCACGACATTAAAACAGAGCATGTACAGAGTACGGACAGAAGGAATAAAAAATGAAATTTTTGAAATGAAATGAGGCCAGATAGGAAAATATACCTGCCCCACGGTGGGTGCCAGAAATGTATGAGTTAATTTTGGGGTGTTACAATGATAGCTTCCCTCTAAAAGATTTGGGTGATTCCTTTCTCTATCATCAGTTTCCTTGCACAATCAACTATGGATCTGTTCCTTCTTTCAACAATTCCATTTTGTTATGGTGTTCTCGGTGCAGAGACCTATCTTTTGATTCCATGCTCATTACAAAAGTTAATGAATTCATCTAAAATAAATTCCCCTCCTCTATCTGATCTTAATCATTTTAGCTCCTTACCACTTTGCTTCTCAACCATTGTCTTATACCATTTAAACATCTTAAATCATTCTGATTTATCTTTTAGAAACATGACTGTCATCATTCTAGAGCAATCATCAACAAAGAAAATAAAATATGTATCTCCATAATAAATATTTCTCCTCATAGGTCCACATAAATCAGTAAGGACTAATTCTATAATTGCATTAGATGTATGGATTTTAATTTTAAAACTAGACTTTGTTAATTTACCTTTTTGACAATTCTTACACATGATGTTGTCGGGCTTGGTCATCGTCGCTAAGCCTCTGACATTTCTCTTTTTACTATTCTTTATCATGTTGTCAATATTTACATGACACAATCTTTTGTGCCACAACCATATGTCTTCATTTGTAGCTATCAAACAATTGGTGTTAGTATCATTCAGATAGAATAAGTTACCTTTCGTCTGCTCACCGGTACCAATCAGATTTCCTAATTTATTAAAGATCTTTGCCTTCTTATTTTCAAATACTACTTTGTGACATGAATTATTCAACTTTCTTCATCATCATCTGAATCACCTTTTACTGCCACAAACACCATCTCGATGTCTTCATCAGATTTGGTGTCAGAATCATCATCTTTGCATTTTTCTAGGTAACTAGTCTTCTTTCCTTTGTTGCCATAGTCTCAAGTATCTCTTCTTTCTGATTGTCGGTAACTTCTGTAATCACCTCTGTCAGACTTATTTTCAAATGATCTGTCATTAATTTTGTCATCTTTCCTTATGTTAGTACATCTTGCAGTAAAGTTTCCAATCTCTTTGCAATTAAAATAAATAAGTGGTAATTTACCTTTGTATTTACCTTTGCCTCTCTGCATTCTTCTAGCCATAAGTGCTTCAATTTCATCAAGATCATCTTCTTCACTTTCACTATCACTATCTTTTCTCATAGTGTTTTTATGACTTGATTTACTTATTCTCGTAGAAGTTTTGATTGAAAAATCTATATTTGGTAAGACACTATTATCAAAATTGTTCATCTCAAATGAAATCAGTCTTCCAATCAAACTATCTAGAGTAACATTGCTATTTTCTACTGCTCTCATTTCTTGAATGGAAGATACTCTAATAGAATAAGTAGGCAGTAAGGTTCTTAGAATTTTTCTTACCACTGTATCTTCTTCTAGTACACCTCCAACTCCTCGGATAGCATTGACTACCTCTTTGATTCTTGTGTTGGACTGAGTGATCTTTTCACCTTCTTTCATTTTGAGATCATCAAACTTTCCTCTGAGGCTTTACGCCTTGGCTCTCAAAACATTCTTGTCACCACCATGTACAAGAATCAATTTGTCCCACACCTGCTTTGCAGTCTTGCAAGTTTTGACATCTTCAAATTCAACATCGGAGAGTGAGGAAGTAAGCTCTATCATCATGCAATTGTGCTCACTCTTCTCTCTCAAATTTTCAACTGTTGGTGCTCCTGTGGGCAATACATATTCAGCATCTAAGTATTGAGTAACATCATTACCAATACCTAATAAGTGGAGTCTTATTATTCTCTACCATGAAGCAAAATTATCTTTGATCAACTTGGGAACATCTCGTCTATTTATCTTGTGATCTTTAGCTTAGGTCTTGAAACCTTCCTTCTAAGCACACAAGCTTTGATACCAATTGCTAATAATAACTGAGAGGGGGGGTGAATCAGTGGCCTCAAAAATTAATCCTTAAATCAACCCTTTAAAGTTATAACCACAACTTATGTCTCAAGCTATCTTTAGTCCTACAAGATGTATGCCTTGAAATACTTATATCAATTTACTGCTTGTCGGATTTCTTTGTTAATCTCTCTTCTGTATGTTTACCAATAAGCAGTCATCTATTTATCAAAGCACAACAAATATGTAGAGTATACCAATCAATCTAGAATTAACTATGTAAGATACAAAACAATAAAGAAATGAATCATACACACATAACGCATTGATTTTTAACATGGAAACCCTGTTAAGGGAAAAACCACTGGGACCGGTACCCCAAAGTTTCACTCTTCTAAAGTAAGCTTTGTTAGGAGCCAACCCTGTTTAAGGTTACAAACACACAGTTAGGTGTGACCTTGTTAGAGGATTTAGAAATAGTTTTTCAACTAGTATCTGGCGTCTATTGCTACCATCCTTGATCAAACTCTCTTGGCCTGTCAATAGGTATTGGGCATATCCAATGCTACATTTGTGATAAAACTTTTTGATGCTCCTTTGGATGTATCTCAATTGTAAAAGACTTTTAAGTCCTGCTCAGTTAAGAGGATTTATGCTTCAATGGTTAAACTAAAACACTAATGATCTGTTCATACAAACAAATCAATTACAAATTTTCAGATCTATTGTAAGTCCATTACCTCTCTAATCTATATAATCACTTATACCTTTGCTCCACATTGTTCTGCTTTATGATGCTTTTCTCACTGTTCGTTTGTGTCTGTAGAATCTAGCTCTTTTCTCAACTTGTTGATCAATACTGAATGATAACTTTCTTCTCCTTTAGATTTTCTTTATAATCTTTCCTCTATTCTCTTGTTCACCCCATAATTCATAATGAATTGGGTTTGTCTCTATATAGACATGATTTCCCCTTTTCTTGGTTTTCTTTATTCTTGGCATGTTCCACAATTCTTTCTAATAGATTTAAAGAAAACTCCTTATTTATCTCATAGAGATCTTCTTGCCAACTGGACCAATCAGCTTTAAAACACTTACTTATCTCCGACTTTATCTGGATGATTAAAACAATGATAAGTGTCTGTTAACTCTATCTTTAGCTTCTTGACAGCTAAGTATTTTGTCATTTTCTAAACTCTCTGTTCTGTCGGTAAACACTTCAGTTAGTCATTAGTGATAACTAACTGTTCCGTTGGTGTGACTTCAGTTGTCATCAAGATCTCCATCCTTTATTTTCTCCGTTGGGCAACACTAGAATTTTGTCCATCAAGTTACATTGTGTTTTTCTTGTTGGGAAACACTGTAACTTGGCTTGTCAGTAATGTTGTGTAGTATCTCATTGGGTAACACTATGACTTTTCCTTTTTAATCTGATTGTCGGTATGTACTCCATCGGTGTATATAGTCACTTAGTGAATACTTGACATGTATGCATTACTGATAGCATAGCCTTGATTCATTGGTTCTTTGAAGTCTTTGGAAGTGTTTCCATGACCATACAGATTATATCAAGTTGACATCAATGACAATACAATACATTAACAAATTTTAATGCCTTGCATGATCATCAAATTAATATCTTCAAACATTCAAACAGTTACATGTCATCACATGCAACATTGTTATCTACCATTCTAATGCCAGCTTTAGTCCATTTTCCAAGGCTTCATATTCCACAATATTGTTAGTACACAAGAATAAAATCTTGTAGGTCTTATATATAACATATCGTTGAGGTGATATAAACACATGATACCTTGTCCAAATCCATGGTGTGTGAATGATCCATCAAAATACATCTTCCAAGTGTGCTCTATAATCATTAGGATTGATTCATCTTATAAATCAATAGTTAAAGGAATATCCCCTCATAGTGGTGCCTCTGCTAGTCGATCTATAATAAATTGTCCTTTAATAGCATGTATTTCAATATATTTGATATCAAACTTGCTTAGTATCATTGCCCACTTGGCCAATCTACTAGTTAAGGTTGCTTTATTCAAGAGATATTGCAGTGGGTCAATCTTGGCCACCAACTTGATTGAAGGTGCCATCATGTAATGCCAAAATTTTTGAGATCCAAATACTACTACTAGAACTTCTTTTTCAATTTGTGTGTAGTTGAGCTCATATTGCACTAATGTTTTGCTGATGTAATAAATCGCATGTTATTTTCTAGTTTCATCTTGTTGTGCCAATAGTGCCCCAAGTGAGGTATTAGACACTGAAAGATACAATACTAATGGTTTTCCTACTATGGGAGCCATCAGGATAGGTGGATATACTAGATATTTCTTTAGTTGATTAAATTATTTTTCACATTCTTCATCCCACTTATGTGTGATACCTTTGTGCATAAGCTTGGTGAATGGTTTCACTTTATTTGCCAATTGAACCATGAATCTCTGGATTTATTGTAGCTTGTCTTATAGGGATCACACCTGACTAATATTTTTGGGTGGAGTCATCTTAATGATAGCTTTGAATTTTTTTGGATCAACTTCCTTTAGCTGAGACAATGTATCCTAGCAGCTTTCTCGAGATCACTCCAAATGCACACTTTTTTGGGTTCAAGAAAAGTTTGAATTGCTCCATTCTATCTAAGATTTTGGCTAAATCTTTTAGATGATATTTGCATTGATGGGATTTTCCTAAAGTGTTATCCACATTGTCTTCCATGTTCTTGTGCATCATATCATGGAAAATTGTTGTCATTGCTCGTTGATATATTGCTCCTGCATTTTTAAGTCCAAACGGCATGACATTACAACAAAAATTTCCCCATGGGCAAGTAAAATTTGTTTTATCTTGGTCTTCTAGAGAAATTTTTATCTAATTATATCCAGAGAACCCATCCATTAGTGACAACATCTCATATCATGTTGTGAGATCTACGATGACATCTATGCTTGGTAAAGGAAAATCATCTTTCAGACATACTTTATTAACATCTCAAAAATCAGTGCGCACCCTAATGGATTTGTCATGTTTTGATACTGGAACAATATTAGATGTCCATTCCGCATAAGAAATAGCTCTTATAAATCCCACTTTTAACAGTTTTTCTAGTTCTGCCTTTACTAAAAGAGTAATGTGGGGATGCATCTTCCTTAGTTTTTTCTTGATAGTTTTTATTCCAGGAGCCATAGATAAATTATGCATAATTAAATCGGGATCAAGCCCTAGAATGTCATAATAAGACCATGCAAAATTAATCTTCTTTTCCTTAAAAAAATATGTAAACTCTGCCTTCTCTTCATCAGATAAAGATTGAGCAATGTGTATGATTGGTGGTTTCTCCTTTGTACCAAGATTGATTGGATGTGTAGATTCTATGAGAACTACAGCCCGTTCCTGAGAGTGATTAGGGAGAATATCAAGCTTCCCATCCTCTAGAGCCTCAGTGATGTTTTCACTATTGGATACATCCTTTATTTTTCCTTTTCGATGATCTAAGACTGCACAGAATGGTTTTCACCCTTAGATCTATGATTGATTTTTTCTTTATTTTTGCAACTTGAAACTTGATATCCTCCCTAGCATTAGAATTCCTAGTGGAAGATGTTGTGGGTTGTATCACATTAAGATAATAAGCTATAGCATGGTCATTAGGAAACACGGGTATATCTATGGGTTCAGACAAGGTCTAATCAATTAGATTAGGATAAATGAGTTGAAGAGTATCGATTGGGTCAGTTTTGTTAATTTCAAGATTTAGGATTGATTTGTGATCATCGCGTTTGAATGCATCGACAAGGTCTATAATAGTAACCTCCTTAAGATAGTGTGGATCTAGAAGTTCCTCACCATTCTCACTCAAGTCATCATCAATATTATGGGAACTGAATTTGAATGGTCGAATACTTGAGCTTTGTCCATCTTCATGTCTTGTTCTATTAAGATATGAACTTGCTAAGATGCGTTAAAAATATTCGGGTTCTATCAATAGTGTTGTGTCAGCATCAATAATGTTGGGCATCACGATATCTTGTGAGTCTATAGCCATGTTTGGATTATTAGTAGTATTGGAGATTTCTCCTTTCTCAAGCTGAGGTGCATATTGATGAATCACGTCTATCTCTATATCCATAGTGGTGTCAGAGAATGAGTTCCATTCATAGTCATTAGAATCTGTTTCCATGTAATTACCAAGATCTAGGACATGAGTAGGTGTTACCCTTTCTCCCCAGTTGGGATGACAGGTTTCTTGTGCATTAGCATCCTCATCGAAATGATGTTCTTGAATTTTAGTAATGGCATCTTTGTCTCTTCATCCTCTTTTGTTTATTGAGTTCTCAAAAATGAAGGAATGTAGAATTCACCTTGATAATGAGGATTTTCATCATGAATATGCAATAACCATTCATATGGCTATGGTGTGAATTCAACTTCTTCTTCTAACTCTTCTCATTCTTAATCAGGAAGTTCCTCACCATTCTCACTTGAGTCATCATCAATATTATGGGAACCAAATTTGAATGGTTGGATACCCGAGATTTATCTCTCTTCACGTATTTTTCTATTAAGATATGAACTTGCTAAGATGTGTTGAAAATATTTGGGTTCTATCAATAGTCTTGTGTCGGCATCAATAATGTTGGGTATCACAATATCTTGTGATTCTATAGCCATGTTTGAATGATTAGCAGTATTGGAACTTTCTCCTTTCTCAAGATGAGCTTCATATTGATGAATCGCATCTATCTCTATATCCATAGTGGTGTCATAGAATGAGTCCCATTCATAATCATTAGAATTTGTTTCCATGGAATTACCAAGATCTAGGATATGAGTAGTTGTTACCCTGTCTCCCTAGTTGGGATGATGAGTTTCTTGTGCATTAGAATCCTCATCGGAATGACGTTCTTGGATTTCAGTTTCAGTATCATCAAGGATTTGATTCTCTAGTAATGGCATGTTTGTGTCTTCATCCTCTTTTGTTTCTTGAGTTCTCAAAAATGAAGGAATGTAGCATTCACCTTGATAATGAGGATTTTCATCATAAATATGCAATAACCATTCATATGACTGAGGTGTGAATTCAAATTCTTCTTCTAACTCTTCTCATTCTTAATCAAAGATTGTTACATCTCAAATGAGGGGTATCTATGATTCTTTAGAATACCATATGCCTATTTTTTCTTTGGGATCTCTAAATTATGTCAAGATTGGTTCAATAAGGCCCTCCATATTGTTTCCTAGGGGTCCTTGTCCTCGATATCTAGTGTAGGAGCACCTAGGTAGGGCTAGAAAGTAACCTAGGGTTTCTAAGTGTTTTTGGCTTGTAGTGGTTCTAGCCAAACCAATAGGGAATAAGGGGAAAATTTAGTTCCTAGGATGTTTGGAGTTAGATGAAGAGGTCTACGTAGGTATTTAGTGCTTTTATTTTTCATTAATGTCCAAAGTTGATCTTTTGGTCCATATGGCCAATATTGGAGCAATAGCTATAAATGATCCATCCAAGGGTAAAAGTGGACAAGTAGGGATGAAAAGGGACTATTTGATGTTTAATTAGCTTAATTATTATATTGGTTAAGTTCTTATGATGCTTGATCATGTTTTGTGTCAAGTTCCCAAAAAATTGTAAAAGTTGCCAATGTTGTCATTGACAACATTTGTTGCAAGATTGTATTTTCGGACAAGGTGGTTCCTTATGTTAGAGTAATAGTCTATCAGGTTACTAATTTAAATCATTATGATCTAATTAGTAACTTACCTATTTACTCTAGTTTGCTTCAGCTAACCTTAGGGTTTCCCTTTTAGGGTTTCGTGATTCCTTTATAAGGATTCACCTCTTAGTTTATCTAAACAGAGTTTTTACATCAGTTTGTAAATCATAGAAACATATCATTAATATATTGTTTTCTTGAACACATGATGTCTCTGGCTTTTTGGCCTCCATAGCCATGTTTTTTTCTCTTCTTTCTTGCTTCTTCTTGTAGCAGTTATGCATTCAGGTTTCTTGGGTTGATTTGCAGTTCAACAAATCTAATATAGTATCAGAGCTCTCCTGCTAGTTGCTGTTCAAGTTTTATTGAAGCAAGTGAGGGTTTGCAGTTTGCCAGGGTTTTTCTGGCTTCTTTGTGTGGATTTAGGTGGTACCTTTCTTTCTGGTCACTTTGGGCCCAAACGGACACTACCATTGCGTCCAGAAGGCCCAAAAACCCCAGAATCCATATAAAGTTTGTCCATTTTGGACACCGGGGCATCTGGAGAATTTTTTTGGCCTCTTAAGGGTCGTACGAGCACGTTGTACGAGGCAAAAATAAAAAAAACAATGTTTTTATGCGTTTCTTTCAACGCGTGTAGTGTTTTTTATTAGCGTCGCCCGCGCTCCGCCCAGCGGGCACCGCGCCACCAGCGGTCCGCTGGGGCTCCACCACACCCGCCGCCCTCCGTGGCCCTTCATCTCCATGGCTCAGCTGCCTCCCAGCCCCGCGGCCCCCAGCCGGCTCCTCCGTCGCCCCTACAGCCACCCCGCAGCACTGCGCCGCCGGCCACCGCTGGCCCCTCCTCCAGTCGCCGCCCCGCCGGCTGCCACCGCCACCGGCGGCCATTTGCCAGCCCCCGAGGGCTTATTCCTATGTGCAGGCAGTCCTATTAAGAACCAGGGGCTGCGGCCCAGCCCCCGGTGCTCTCCATGCGACCGAGGGCTCATTTTTTTTAGCCCCTGGGGCCTTTTTGTGCCCTTTTTTGGTTTTTTGGGGGTACCTGGGCCTTTTTTGCTCTATCTTGAGCATACGGGGGTCTTTTTCTAACTTCCATATACCGTCAAAAAGCTCTTTCTGAGCACTTTATGATGGTGGAGGTTATGGTTTTGGGTTCTACTATTTTGATAGTATGTTTTGCTGTTGAAGTTTGATGTTTTGTTTTTCCTTCCGGGAGTCATATCTAGCTCATTTGAACTCTATTTTTGGCAAACGAGATATCGTCGAAAAGATGGTTTAGTGTGCTATTTAGTGGCAGAGGTGTTTTTTCTAGATTCTGCTCCAGGTTTTCTCTCCTCCACATTTGGCATTTTATGCCCTCTGGTGGACTGCTTGGTTCTACAGGTCCTGGGATCTCTTCTTCTGGTTTCATAGTTCCCTCTTCTTTCTGACTTCTGAGCTTTTATGCTCTGTCTAATGCATTCTTGTTCTGTAAACACACTAAGATAAAGTGCCTTCTTCTGCTTTTCTGGGATCTTATACACCTTATTCGGTTGATGTACTCACACTGTGTTATAAAGTGCCATGGGAGGTTATGATGTTTTTTCCGCTTTAGGCGCATCCACCTTTGTCAAGTGAGCATACCTTCCATGACATTAGTCCATGTTGTGTGTTTGTGACACCGCCCTTTATATTGTGTGTGTACTTCTGTTACACTATTGGTGTTCCTGGTTCTTCTTTTACAGATGATTTGTGGCATTGCATTTCAGTGTTCCTATCACCTCTCCCAGTTCAGCATTATGGGGGGGTTCACCTGTTGGTTCTATTGCTTCCTGGTTTGATTGATCATCTCTTCAGACATTTGTCTTCTCTACCTAGTCATGCACTTCAGTGGGGGTTCCAGCAGTCTCTTCTGACAGAGTTTACAGTTCCTTGCTTCGAAGATGCTTCTTTCTCTTTTCTTGTTCCTCTCTCTGGGACATCTTTTCCCTTTATGTTTTGGGTACCTGATCAGGCCTTGTTTCCGGGACCCATCTTTCCTACTTTCTGCAGTAGTTTCCTAGGTTTTGCTTCTCCCTAAGCTTATCTTAAGGGGGGTGTTAGAGTAATAGTCTATCGGGTTACTAATTTAAATCATTATGATCTAACTAGTAACTTACCTGTTTACTCTAGTTTGCTTCAGCTAACCTTAGGGTTTCCCTTTTAGGGTTTCGTGATTCCTTTATAAGGATTCACCTCTTAGTTTATCTAAACAAAGTTTTTAAATCAGTTTGTAAATCATAGAAACATATCATTAATATATTTTTTTCTTGAGCACATGATGTCTCTGGCTTTTTGGCCTCCATAGCCATGATTTTTTCTCTTTTGTCTTGCTTCTTCTCGTAGCAGTTATGCATGCAGGTTTCTTGGGTTGATTTGCAGTTCAGCAAATCTAATACCTTAACTATCTGAACTGTTGAGATAGGGACTTTGACACCTATATTAGACCTCCCTCGACCTTGTGAATAGTTTGGTGAATTTTGAGAAGCTATTGTACAGACTGTGTGATCAATGAAATAGTTACAGTTCTTGTATTTTTGAGCATTTTTGCATTTTCTTGGATTAGATTTCTTACTGTAACTACTAATTATGTTAGGGTAGCATGTTTTAAGATTTTTTTGTGGTGGTATATTTCTAGTTGGTTTTGTTTTAGTTAGTTTTGTAAATTCTTTTGATTTCTTACCAGTCGCTGGTCTAAACCGAGCCACTTCTAGAAATGGGGTCATAGATCCTCTTCCCACTGTGGAATCTACACGGGCCTTTAAGATTAGGGATATGACTGCATTTACATTTTTTTTAGTGAGGGAGGGACCCTGGAAATCATGGGAGCTAATTTTAATGTGATGCCCTAGGTGAGCCAGAGTTGCATGGCTAGAGATCACAGAATATTGTAGAGCTAATGGAAGGGATTGAAATCATTCATTGATTAAATTAGTGATTGTGGAGAGGTAGAGTGGTGTGTGGAGGATCCCTAATTTTAAAGAGAAGGTTTGGATAAGAGTTTTGAATGTAAGAAAAAAGTTTCTTTGTGCAGACAGACTTAATGCTTAGAAACCTTGATTTTTAGGCATGGTTATAAGAGTCACTGTATAGACACTTTTGGGAAACAAGACCTAGAAAATATTTAGTTTCTTGATAAATGGTATCAGTATCAAGTGTTATTTTTTCAAATTTTTAAGGAGATTTACAATTTATTGCAGAAAAAGAGCCTAATTAGGCCTAATGCTTGTAGCCCTATTTTCAGTGAATTCGGCTTTGTTCTTGGAACTCGTTTAGGGTATCAGTGAAAAAGGATTTTGTGGAAATTGGATTGGATCCAATTAACAATATAGGATAATACCTCTCCATATGGAAGAGTTCTTGATCCATTTGGATCAGTTTGTGGAGAAGGGAAAGATGAGCACTATGGCTAGGTGTTGAAGTAGTTTGCTTTTCTTGTTGGTGTACTCAAGCTGAAATTGAGTGGGATCTTGATAGAGGGATCCTTGAAGGTTAGGGTTAGTGAAGAACCATACTTAGGCTAGATAAAATGCCTATTGAAGACCCTAGTGTAGGATAGGGTAGGAGAGCAAGGCTTTTTGTTACATCAGAGTGGTATCAGAGCAAGTTAAAGACTTGGGAAGTCAGTGTATGTCTATGGCTACTGGTGATACAATAGGAGAGTCAATCATGGTAACAAATGAAGAGATAGCTAAAGAGGTGGATTAGAAAAAGGAGAAGAAGATACTCCTTCAAGAATCCTTAGAAGGAATGAATATAATGCTAGAAGAAGTTGCCAATCCAGCAGCTAGAAACAGAGAAGTTGAAAGCAGTGATAGGGGTAAAAAGATAGTAGAAGAAGACCTTATCCCTGAACTAGAAATTGTCTTGAATGAAGAGCCCTTCCTAAAAGCCATCAAATCCCTAGGAGGAAAGGAATTGGAAGGTATACCTCTATTTAGTTGAAATATGGACATTGAAGTAGTGATGGATTGGATTGAAGGAATGTAGAACCATTTCAAGTGTGAAGGAGTAACTGAAGCACAAAATATCAAGGTGGCCAAATCAAGACTCAGAGGCTCAACCCTAACATGGTGGAAATACCTTCAAGATGAGAGGGTTAGCATGGGTAAGCAACCCATAGCCAATTGGAATGCAATGGTGACAAAGCTAATGTAACCACCTGAATTTGGTCTATTACAACTATGGACCCTATTTTCCCTATGTGTGATCATACCCCCAATTATGTCCAAATGAACCTATTGCTGCTTGGCATAACTCTTTTGAAATCAATTTAATCTCCTAAACTGATCAAATGACTAAATTATTTACTTTTAGCTAAAATCAAAATCAATCAAATACATGGCTAAAAATGATTAATTTGCTAGGAATTAAATAAATCCCTAAATCAATTATCCACTTGAAATGAACCCATTCCCCTAGCCTATTTAATCTAATTAAAATAGATATAGTCCCCTTAATTATCAAAAAGCAATAAAATACTTAAATAATTAATTCCTATATTTTAAATGAATTAAATAAGTTTAATTCATTTCATTTATATTCCCTTAAACCCCAACCTAACTATCTCAACCACTTCTACCCTGGGTTCTAACCCATCTCAACCCATTCCACCCTTGATAATATAATCCTAATTCTAATTCTAACCCTAACCCACCTCCTAATGTTGTCACATTCCATTAAGGAATGATTAACAACTCCAACCACTTGAGAAAGTCAAGGAATCTCAAGATTCCTTCTTCAAGTCCACCTTCTCAAGCCACCTTCTTACACCCTTCCCATGCTTCTTTAAGGATTTCATTAATGCCTCATTAATGAAGATTCCATAAGCCCATGTCTCCTACATGCCTCATTAATTCTCAAGACATTAATGGCTCTTACACCACCATTAATGAGTCCCTCAACTAATTAATGAACCTTGTCTCCCCTCTCTCTCTCTCTCATTCTTCTATAAATAGTATCCATTTTGGAGCACAAAAGAGCCTTCATCTCATATTAGAAAATACATTGTTATGCTACTAAGATTTAGATAGCTTCATTTTTATCTCATAGTTCCATTACCATGCATTGTTATAATGTCTATTTTTAGACTAATAGGCATTGCTCATTGAATAATAGTTTGTTTTAAATCAAATCTTTCATGCTAGGTTGTTTATGTCACTGGTATTTAGCATAATCTGAGGGCTTTTATGTTACTTTCTACCCTCATCCTAGTTAGAAAGCAATAAGTCAAAGTTATAGTTTATATGTTCATTAACCCTTGTTTTTCACTAATAGAATGACTTATTGAAGTGTTGTGTTGCAGATGATAGGTGCACAAATACACACACATTTCTGGCACCCACTGTAGGGCTCGATTTCCAACTTGGCCTCATTTTCTATCACTTTTTCACTAATTTGCATGCCCAAAATTTTGTTATAGGCTCATTTTTTACCATTCTGGATCGCATCTGGATACGCGCTCACACCATAGAAAATGAGGCTCGTAACCGGGATTTCCCAGATCATTTCTAGTTTAGGCTCGCATATGGGGAGCATACTGTCACATCTGGTAAGAAAACTCACATGTAGTATACTGTATCACATTAAGTATTTTTTTAGGCTCGCATCTGGTTAGAAAGTTTGCACACTTCGTTTGCCTAACTCTAACATTTTGACAAGTTGTGTTTTTGGTATCTTGCAGCCTAACAAGTGTTTGCAAGTTGTTCTTGAAGGTTTTCGTGGAAGCTAAAATAAACATATACTAACTTGGTTTTTCAGGTTTCCCAACCCCCATCTTGACCTCTATTTACTTTCTTTCAAAATTAAGATACATATTCCAATCTATCACTAAACTGACTAGGGGATTATGCTCTTTTCCTTTTAAGGAAAATCAAAAACTCACACATCAATTTATGGGTTGAACGGAATTTAGAGGTAAATAAACAAGCAAACGCATAGTTTAATTTCATTTGGGATCAGTAAATGAACAACACAAATCACTAAAATCTTGTGGTTCAAAGAACAACTATATCGTATAATTTCTTTTGGAATCAGAAATTGGACAATCAAAGCACTAAATATGTGGGATCAAAGAACAAGTTCAATCATTTAATTCAATTTGGATCAGTAATTGGACAAGAAACTCACTAAATCTTGTGGCTAATTGAACAAGGCAAAATTACTTTTTCAAGTGATCCTGTTTTTATTAAATAGGAACAAACTAAATCAAGCTCAACATAGCTTGAGGGAATGAACATTTCTTTACATGTTTTGGGAGAAAATGGCTTAGATTAGGAGAGTATGCTCTTCAGAAGAAGAAGAATCAGAAATCCATACATCCAAAGCTCGCCAATCCTTGGTACATATACTTAAACAATAGAGGGCCTACCAGTTGAGGAAAAAATCTCCTGGGAATGACCCAAGTGAGGAGAGGTTTTATGCCAACCCTTCCAACTCACTATAAATAGTTGCTTCCTTGTAGGCTAAAGCCTCAGAAGATGGAGCTGGTTTTATTCATGGAATTTTGACATCATTCCTTGAACATATCTGGGTATATGTAGAGCGGAGCCGCTTGAATCTTTCTTGCAAGACTACATATATTCAGGTACTCATAGGGCTATATGCCTAAATTTTGCCTCGTGCAATTCTATGGGGGATAGTTTCGAATGGATTGTCCAATAATCCACAACAACTTCAACTGAAAGAATTCCTGATTCATCCCTGAAAGGGTGATAATCTTTGTGTAAGGAAAAAAGTAATTACCCTAAGACACTTTTCATATTGTGCCCTCACTTGCATTTTGAGTCGGCTAATATAGCATCATGACTGGAGCCATTATGTGCTTGGTGATGGCTGTATTCTGATTAGCATTTGAGTGTGTACCCGAGTCAAAAAGAAAAAATTTTCATCCTCCACCTAGAGAATAGGAACAAGATGTGTGTCTATTTCACCTCCCTAACAATGCAATGCTTTTTGATGTGTTCAAAAGATCATTAAAAAGATAAGCTCCTTAAAATAATCAGCAAATTTCAAACCCTGGATTACAAGTGTTTTTCACGTATTACAACACCTCTTAACACAATCTGGAAACAAGCAACTTCATGCACTTCAAAAAAAAACTTTTCAGAACTGACCAAAATTGACAAAGACATCATAAGATCGCATCCTGGATTTCCCAAATTTCATATAGTATTTAGGATCGCATTTGGTATTCTACCTCGCATTTGGTCAGCACATAGTTGCATCCAAATTCTAGGCTCACATCTAGTGTCATTAGAGGCTCACATTCAGGACAGAGGGTGCTTGTAGATATTTTTTTTAGAAAGTCTCAGGTGATTGGGATACCCTTTTATCTCTTTAGCTAGTTAATATTGTCTTTTTTGGTCTCCCTTTTGTAATTTCAAAACTCTTTCGAAATTCCTACCTTGCATGCTTAGTCAGTCTTTCACGATTAGTTCAATACGTGTGGTCTACTCACTTTCTACCAACAACTTGGTTCCCAGCTCACTATCAGGGCATTATAACCCTCTGAAACTGGAATCATTTACATCCACCAACAACAAACAGTTACTTTTACCTAGACACGCCCACTTGAACAATCTGAAACTCTCACTTGCACTATTGGGAAATGTTGACAAAGTTGAGAAACAAATTCATGATTAACACAAGACGCAACAAGTATACATCTAAAGGATCGAAAGTGCCTCCTAAAACACCACACTTTCAAGGAGCAACTTCTCATAGTTCCCTTCTTGATCTATATTCCCCTCAAATGGATAGCGACACTCACAGATGGAGTGAGGCCTTTCAGGAATAAAACAATGGAAAACACCAAAAGCCCGAAGATACTGATGAAGAAGAAGAACCCAAGTTCAAACGTCCTTTATTTGAATCCGGTAGTGAGGATGAAATCACTAAAGAAGAATATGAAAAACTCAAACAAAGCAAGAGATTCCACCAGATAATGGAAAGGATGATTGATGAAGATAAAGAAAAGTACTTCCTCCATCTAGCATCCACCGACGTCAAATTGTCTAAAGATTATGATGTAGAACAAATCAAGGAAAAGGAGGTACCAAATCCTATATCTATTCTCACCAAAAAACTCAATTTGATGCAAACAGAGCTCACAAATCTCAAACAAGAGAAGGAGAAACCCAAAATAGAATACTCTTTGGACACCATTTGTCCATTTCCTTTTGACAAGAGTATCACTATGGTTCTATTTCCTCCCAACATGGCAAGACCAAAGTATGACAAGTACATAGGAGAAACTGGCCCACATGACCATGTGAGGGAATTCTATTCTCTTAGCATAGAATATGTGCATGAACCTACATACCTCATGCGACTATTTCCAGGAAGTCTAGGAGGTAATGCCATGGAGTGTTTCTCAAAACTAAACCCTAAGGTCAAGACATTCAAGGATTTGATCCAATGATTCATCCAACATTACTCCTACAACATCCAACATTATGTACTATGATGGACCTATGTAATACCAAAAAAAGAATTGAAGAATCATTTACACACTTCCTACAAAGATGGAGGAATATTTTTGCACGATATTCAAGGGCCATTCCTAAAACAGAGAAGATGGAGATATTCGTTAATAATCTGGTGCCTGAATTAAACTACGCTTTACAAATGCTGGACTCTCCAAGCTTTGAAAGAATGATTAAAAATTCCTTTTGTATTGAGGAAGTCATGGTCAAAAGGGGAGAGATCACCCTTCAAAATGAAAATAAGACCAACAACTCCAACTCCAAGCCTAAATGGTGGAAACAAAACAAAAATGTTGCTAATGACAGAGTGGTTGACACCTCTAACATTAATACTGAACCTGAGGTATTCAATCTAACCAATGGCATGCAAGCAAGAAAGGATGCTAAGGTAACAACTCCCGTACCTAAAGAAAATAATGATAATAGCAAGGGATGGACATGGACTTCAAAAACCCAAAGAACTTTCACTCCTTTGGGAGAGCCTCTTGAGACTGTTCTAAAAATACTATTGGATAACAAAGTTCTAACTATCCCAGATTCCAAACCGTGGGAACCAATGGTCAAACCCAAGTGGTGGGGTGATAATTCCTATTGTG
The DNA here is from genome assembly GCA_018584345.1 of Thuja plicata. Taxonomy (NCBI): domain Eukaryota; kingdom Viridiplantae; phylum Streptophyta; class Pinopsida; order Cupressales; family Cupressaceae; genus Thuja; species Thuja plicata. The sequence continues at coordinate 213,324 of MU223270.1, forward strand.
TCTTCCACAAAAACAAGGGACACAAGACTAATAATCTCCTCAAGCTTAAACATGTCATCCAAGACCTCATCGAAGGAGGTGAGATCAAAGTAGATGAACACACTACCAATGAGGATCATACAGCATTCAACAAACCCTTTCCTAATTATGATCAAGGAGAAACATCTAAAGGGAAGAGTAATGAGGTAAACTACACCTATTCCAAGAATGAAAATTTTATCAATATGTTAGACATCAAAACCGAATCCATCAATGTGGTCACAATCAAAGGTGTCTCATTCCACTCAAATGTTGTAACACGGAGCCAAGCACAGGTTACAATCAAAGGACCTCCAAAACTGACATCAACATCCAAGGTTCCTATTGTAACTATTCCTAAACCAACATCAAAACATGTGGTTACTATTCTTGGAGAAAAACATGATTTGGTAGACCAATTGCAATGAACCTCTGCCAAAATTTCCATTTTTGAGTTGCTCAAAATATCCACCGTACATAGGGAAATCCTAGAACAAGCTCTACAAACTGCTAATGTTCCAAAACATATTGATATAGACAAGTTCCAAGCGATGGTCAATCATATCTCAGCGCCACACTACCTCTCATTTTCTGAAGAGGATGACAAATCATTAACACATCCACATAATGAACCCCTCCATATTGAAGTCCTTATTCATAAATCTCATGTTAGATGCATGTTGATAGATGGAGGCGTAGGATTGAATATTTGTACACTAGATCTAATCAAGAGACTAGGTCTCTCAGAACAAACAATTGACTCTAGAAGCAAGATAACCATCAAAGCTTATGATGAGGAAGAAAGATCCTCTAGATGTCTTA
>MU223270.1:219747-264605 GCA_018584345.1 Thuja plicata
TTCAGTCTTCAATCTTGATATCTCAAATGCAGAGATTTTGCTGATCAAAGTCTCTCTCTTGAAGTCTTGTGAGAATTGCATGGTTTCCTCTAGAATACTTATCTTGTTTTCATAGTTTGATGTTAAATTAGTTAGAAACTTGACCATTATGTCTTCTTCTGATATTTCTCCACCATTGTTTCTGATTCCAGAGACTGCTTCATTTATCCTTTGATTATAATCTCTAATATTCTCTTCAGGTAACATCTCAAGACTGTTGTATTTAGTTTTCCATTTCTTTCTACGTGCATTCTTTGCTTGAATATCTCCTTCAAACATATCTTCTAAATACTTCCATATGGTATATGCTCTATCAATTTTCTTGATCTCAGAAAATTTACTGTCAGATAAGGTGCTAATTAGGGCTTCTTTAGCAATAGCATTATAGGTAAATGTTTCCTTTCATCTATTAAGCATCATCCTTTGCGAGGTCTTTCATAGATGGAATTACAACTTATTATGTAGCAATTTCAAAGATCTCAAAGCCAACACACTGTAGATGTGTTATCATTTTATTTTTCCAATCCAGATAATTTTCTCCATCAAACTTAGGGCTTTCTTTTCTGAAGTAAGACATCTGATCTATCTTAACCTATTAGGCTTCTTCTCTAAGGCACCTGGCTCTGATACCAATTGTTAGAATAGTACTAAAGGATAACTGAGAGGGGGGGGTGAATCAGTTATCCATAACTTTAATTCTTTTTCTTCTTTAACTTCAGAATACAACAAATTAAATGCTTAATTAGATAACATAGTACACAGCACACAATTTGATTATGGGAAAACCAAATGGTAAATACCCCGGCAGGAATTAGCACCCACAATGAACTATACTTGTTTATAGTAATCTCTATTAGAATATATTTCAACCCTGTTAGGATTTGTACTTTACAATGCAATAAGTATAGCGACCTGGTTAAGGGTTGGACCCTATTAGGAGTCTTTTACAAATAACCTTGTTAGGGGTGGTGGACTCACTATCCAAAATCTCACTGCTTAATGGTGAAGGCTACAACCTTCTGTATAACAGATATGCACTATATCTAATGATGAACTGTAGAGTAGACCTGCTATCTTGATCAGTTCCAGTGTATTACAATCTTTCACTTCTTCTTCACATAGACTCTTGATGAATGAACCACATCTGATATTCTGCTCTGTACATCTTCTATCACTTTTTGTATCATTCACACTTAGCGTATCATAATTGGCTTGCTATAAGTATCTTTCTCAAAGTATGAGATCATGGGACCTGTAAGACAACTCTTCATAACATTCTTGTCAGCTCTACTAAGTATGCAAGCATAATTACAACCGTGCAAGTATAAACTGAATAGACGTGACTCTTCACTAAGTCGGCTTCACCAAATCAACTCAAACAACACGATCTTGATGTAATATGATAGGCACATTTAACCAAAGATAGTTAACTCATAACTAACAATGAATATATTCATGCATATCCTGAAGATAGGCACAACTCAAGAAACATGTCAAATGCGTCGGCTATGTACAGATACACTTCTAGAACTGTAACTGCTAATAATAGAATTACATAATTGACTGAAACATCATATCTGGATCTGCGTGTATGAACATAACATAATAAACATGTCAATATTTATCTAACCACGCAAGTCTTCATGTCAGCATTCTGATAAGTACATACAAAATTACTACTGTGTATTATATGTTGTCATTAATGACAAACATACAATCAATCAACTAAACAGAATCAAATCTCCAACAAAGGCATCCACATCTTCTTCAGATAACACAAAAGAACAGGCAGTCTTAGACTAGCTTTATAAAGGAGAACCGGTGGAATCTGAGGTCAAACATGTGAAGATATCCCCAGAACAGTATAGAAAGGGATATGATTTCCTTAAAAAGATGGGATACAAAGGAAAGGGACCTCTAAATGACACAGGACGAGGGCTTATTGAACCTCTACCCATGGAGTTCTGGAATACCAGAGATAAAACAGGACTGGGTTTTAATACTAAAACTGATAAACCTGCTTCAAAAGAGAGTCCACACTCAGATAAAGGGAGTGATGAAACAGATGAACTAGAGTAGTGGTCCTATGAGAGATTGTTAGATGTTGGTACACAGGACCCCAACTAGCAAGGAGAATGCTACGTACCCAACTTTGAGGTACCACAAGACCTTCACACCCCTTTGGTAGCACAACCTCCCATTCAAGAGGTAGGAGACACTATAGAAAAAATTACTCAAGAGACACCCCAACAACAGGATTTACATCCTAACTGGAGGCAATTGGTCACAATTTCACATGTCCTAGATCTACCACACTTTGATCTCCAGATGGCTAACCGGGTACATCAGATAACCATTGTTGAATACTTAAACAAATCTGATGATGAAATAACTGACTCTCATGACTATGAATGGGAAGAACTATCTGTTTCCACTGAAGATATTGGAATAGATACAATTCACATATTTTCAGCTCCCTCAGCTCCTCATAAATAGTCTAATGCTCCTCTCAATGACACTGATAATCTTGAAGCAGAAGAAGAGTTCCTTCCCCCGATCATTGATGGAGAAACTGGTGAATACATAAGTCTAGAAATATTTCACAGACTACAAGCAAGAAGCCTTCTTTTACAGAGAGATGATGATGAGATCTCTACTAACGAGTCGCTAGAGTTTGGTCTGCATATAACTAACAATGACCCTTTTAATGATGATCTCACTCTTATTGATCTAAATATCGAAGGAATTATCTTAACAGATCATGTCATGTCAGTTTATGGTCTTGATGCTAACATGATGTTGTCCTTTCCAGAGACTGACTTCCTAACATTGGTACTTCCCGACCTAATTGATTGGACTGAAATAGATCCTACTCCTATCCTCAAATTTTCTAATAACCACACCCTATATCTTGTTATCAACCTTACCCTTCTTCCACCAATGCAAGGAGCGAGAGCATGTCACAGGAGGATATCACGTTTCTTAGTCAAAAACTGAAAAATAAAAAGAAAAAGTGGACTGATGGTGAAAACCACTCTGTGGGAATATCATATCCCAAAATAGTAAAGAAAAAAGATGTATAAAATGGTGAAAACCTCTCCGAGGTGCCAAAGGATGAGACTCTTGATATCCTCCCTGAACACTTTCAGGAAAGATCTTCGGTACTGATTGAACCAACACAGCCAGTAAGGATACCTAGCTACTCCTCCTATTCTTATGGCACCTATTCATGGGAAGCCATTACTCCTGTACATTTCAGCTACAGCTACATCCTTAGGAGTATTTCTAGCACAAGAGGATGAAACAAAAAAAGAATGATCTATCTACTACATAAGTAGGACACTAGTCACCTATGAGCTCAATTACAACATTATTGAAAAAGTATGCTTAGCAGTCATCTTCACATCAAAAAACTTAAGACACTATATTCTCTCTCAGATAGTGAAGCTCATTACTAAGATCGATCCTCTAAAGTACAGCTTGAACAGCATTAACGGGATGTTTGGCAAAATGGGTCCTGATTCTAAGTGAGTTTGACATTGAATATGTAGAACGGAGAGCTATCAAAGGATAGGTCCTTGCAGATCAATTAGTTGATTCACTACTCTAGGATGATGAACCTTTACTCATTGAATTCCCTAATGAAACAATCATGCATCTCACTGAATATCCATGGAAGATGTACTTTGACGTTCATTCACTCAACAAGGATCTAGAGCAGGGGTCCTATTCATAACTCCTTAAGGTTACAAGATTCCCAAATCTTACAAATTGATGTTTCCATGCACCAACAATATTTCAGAATATGAAGCATTTGTAAACGGCCTTAAGCTAGCTATGGAGTGGAAGATCATAGGGTTACATGTATATAGTGACTCCCAACTAATTATCAATCAAGTCAATGGGGAGTATCAAATGAAGGATGAAAAGTTGATGTCCTACAAGCAACTAGTTGATGGCCTGAAGAAATACTTTGTCTTCGTCACCTTCTAGTAGATACAAAGATCAGAGAACAAAGCTGCAGACACTGTGGCTACCTTGGCATCCATGTTACAACTAGAAGAACATCAATTCCGCTATGACTTCTTGGTGGAAGAACTATCCTATCCTACATTTGATACCCCTAAATACCAAGTAATATGTGCTTTGAGTACCCCAGACCAATCTCGGTATGCCAATATCATTGCTTACCATTCTGACCAAACTATCCCTATTAATCTATCCAGAAATGAGAAAAGATCCTTGATTAGGACAACATCGCGTTACGTCCTCATAACTAACAACCTATATCGATGCAGTCTTGATGGTACACTTCTTCGGTGTTTAGAACTCAAAGATTCTGATCTAGAATTAAAAGAAGTCCACGAAGGCATATGTGGATCACACTCGAACATATTTTCATTATCCAAGAAACTAATCATAGTAGCCTATTATTGGCCTATCATGGAGAGAGATGCTATTCAGTTTTCAAGAGCTTGTATTAAATTCTAGACACATGGAAATCTTATCCATGCTCCTGCCAGAGAACTTATACCTTTCATAACACATTGGCCATTTCAGCAATGGGCCTTTGACTTGGTTGGACAAATATATCCCAACTCTTCAAATGGACACAAGTTCATCATTACAGCCATTGAGTATTTCACAAAGTGGGTTGAGGTCGTGCCACTAATCAAAGCCACTTGCAAATAGGTGGCTATGTTCATTCTGAACTACTTTATTTGTAGATATGGGATACCCTCTTCAATTGTAACATACAATAGGGGCCAATTTAAAATCAAGTCATTGATGACCTTAGTGAACAATTCTATATCACTCAACATTGCTCCTCAATCTATTATCCTCAAGGTAATGGACAGGCTGAGGCTTCCAACTAGAATATTCTCAATATCCTACACCAAACTGTAAGTAAGTCTGGCAGAGACTGGCATCTACAACTAAATCTAGCACTATGGGCCTACAAAACAAGCATCTAAAAACCAACTAGAGCCACACCATTTTCTCTAGTCTATGGTGCTAAGGTAGTTTTACCTATTGAAGTTGAAATCCCATATTTGCAGGTATCTTTACAAGGTCTTATTTCTGACAAGCAGTACTGCATAGATAGGGTGAATTATTTGGACCTACTAGATGAGCGTAGACAAAAAGCATTTTATCACCTCAAATTGTATCAAGCACATATGTCCAAAGGTTACAACAAGAAGGTCAAACCATGCAAATTTGAAGTGGGAGATCTTGTCCTAAAGGATAATCCTAATAACCAGCCAAACAGAGAGTAGAAAGGAAAATTTGAACCTAACTGGTTGGGACCTTATGTTATCACTGCTACCTTTGGGAGTGGATCTTATCAACTGGCTACACCTGAGGGAGAAGTTCTTCTAGATCCTATCAATACTCTACATTTGAAGTGGTTCTACGCTTGATGTTTGGCTAGTAGAGCTTGTACAACAAAAAGTTCTTGTAAAATACCAAAAACATTCAGAAAATTGATCCTGAAGAAATCCAAAAATGGTGGAAAAGATCCTACAGAAAGGATATCCTTGGTGAAAACCTGGTAAACATGCTCCTTGATACTGCAAAAAAATTCAAAAATAGCAAAAATTGAAAAAAATTTGAAAAAGAGAAAAGTGCCTTGATGAGCACTTGGTAAAACAGGCATCTTGGTAGAAAAAAGAAAGAAAAGATCTTGCCAAGTCGTGAAAACCTAGCAATCATGCATCATTTGTGTTCTGCGCTCCATCTATCAAAGCACTACTGATACTAGGCCTTCATAATTTTACCTGTGCTCATATGCTGACTTCATTTTTTCTAAATGACTATCTTATCCTCGCTTGGGATTTGTCTACATTTACGTCTTAGGAATAAGTCATTCTACACTGGGGGCATCTTTTCTAGTATGGTAGGTTATGGTTGCTAGGTTTCTCTAGGATGGTTTTCCTCATGGACACAATGTTTCTTGATACATGCAAAACAAATGTCACTTTCCAAAACCAGGGTGTCTTTTCAAACATCCCATATCCAAACATGACATTTACATTACCGGAGTTCCTACGAGGCTATATTGGATCGCAAACATGAAAATATTATCCTATCAATACACAGACATGGAACACCATATTTCTTGTATTCCATTTTTCTTTATTGATTAATCTCTATTGTGTTTGAATAAGGAATGAACAGGTACTACTTAAACACACAGTTTGATATTGGTTTGATTATGATTCTTTTATGTCCTGATGATGTTTTCAACTAGGGGCATCTAAGTAGTTATAAATTTTATTTGATTGATTCACAATTGATGATTTCTTGTATCTTCTTAGATACTCAATGATGTATGTGCAAAGACAAAGAGTTACAAGGATAGGGGGCATAATGTTTTCTTGAATTTCTGCGTATGGTCATTGTTCCAAATGATCCTATAAATTTCACCTAACTTGGATGTTTATGGTAAGAGCTGCTACTATGGGTGGATAACCACATATATCTCGATCTTCATTATGTGTAAACTAAGGTGAGGTTGAAACAATTTCCTTGTCTATTTTCTAATCTAGATTCTCACTAAGGTATATGAATCATAATGTACCCAGGGATATGAATTTTCAAAGTCATTGCGGGTCCAATATCTTGCCTTAATCAGAATCTGGTATATTAAAAGGAAGGTGACTATTTTGTTATCCTAGCTTCTATGCCTTGCCTAAGTCTATTTTTGACATTTCAATAAAACATAGTATTCATACTTTCATAATATCAGTGGGTATTAGTGATGGTTGTACTATCAAGTGGTGTTCATTCCAAAAAAGTGCCCAATGATGATAAAAAGCTATACATTTGCATACCAGTGACAAAGTCCTAAGAGTCCGCATATAGTTGCATTTAGAGATTGCATGATACATTTATAAAGGCAGTAAATGCATAATGACTTTTTGTGCTCAAAAATGATTTCTATCTTCTTCTAAAAATCAAGTTAATTACATCATCTATATTACTGATATATCTATCATTGCACATCCATAGCATACATTTTGCATTCATGAAAAGAAGCAACAGGAAAATACAAAAATAAAGCATCCATGTATTGCATTTTTACTTTTTCATCCTAAAGTGCATCCATACATCTATTTTTCATAAGGGAAAGTCAAAAGAAACATATATTTGCATTTTCACATGCGTATAATTTAAAACATATTTATATCAATAATCAAATCAAATCAAAATGATGTCTAAAACTAACTTATCAAGAGACCAAGATATCATCACATGTGCAAAATACATCTACCACATCTATCAAAGCAAAGGGAACTCATGAAACATGTCAAAATCAGGAATCTGCATCAGATATATATATCACAACATGGTATAGATGAAAATATGGAACAATATGCATAAAGAGTATCAGAGTATGAGTGAGGCCAAATGAATCAGATATACATGTATGAATGTCATATACAAAAAAAAGGGGGGATCTCAGCAGGATCCAGATATACAAATGTAATCTCAAGATACACATGTCATATAGATGGTACAAAATATCAACTCTGCCCCACCCCTCTCCCTAATCAGGAGGAGGAGGAGGAGGTGGTAGAAAAGGAGCTGCTGGAGGTGGCATAGCCCCCTCTGACTACTGATCCAATCATGAAAAGGAAGGATCTCTTTGGCCCTCCGGCACTACTGCATGATAAAGGGCGTAATAATAGGTGGCCCTATACCCCTGGTGAACTGTCATCTGAGCATGGGCGTCTCTCTCTGCTCTGAGCATCTCACCCTATCTATCCCTCTCTACTCTCAGATGCTCAATTTGTGTATCCCTATCTGCCAGTAAGGCATCTGCAGTGGTGACCCAGGCCTCTAATGCAGTAATCCTAGCTTGGAGCTACTCTATCTCCTGCTCACATCTGGAAAGAGGATCTTCATCTCTACCTATACCCTAGTACTGAGACCTGCCATGTCCCCTATCCTGAGGTCTGTCATGTGACCTCTACTGTCTTTGTCTCTGCTGATCCCTAGTAAGGAGCAGACCATGATCTCTCTGCGAAGCTATAAATATGAACCTCTGGCACCTCCCCTACCCACTACCACTGACTCCACCTGTATCCACAGCCTCACCACCACCACCCCTATCATCTCCACCATCATCCTCATTAGGAGGAGGACGTCATCCATCTCTACCATCCCTACCACCATCCCGACCTCTACACCTACCCAGGGCCTTGTTTCTCTGTACTCCTCCTCTCCCCCTTGCTGGGAAATCCTCAGGATCATAATCCAAAGGCTCCTCTATGTGAGGAATGATCTCCTCTGGTACTATAAAATGAGGAAAAGGGTACTAAAGCATCTCCGTAGCATATCCATCAAAGACACCTACATTAGCTACATCAAGGCAGAGATCCCAATCTACTCCCATCATATCACAGATCTCCTGGTGTGCTGTCTCATACTATAACTATGCACCCCATAATGGTGTCTCATCTCTAGTCTAGGCATATACAGTGATGTCCTCTATGCTACCCTATCGACGACCATACTGTCTTAGCACTCTGGCGATCACAAACTGCTCTACCACATATCTAGTCCTGCCAATGAGATATCAACTCTGACATAGATATGGTACCTGCCATGTGTCTGAGGTCCACTCTTCACAATCTAAATATGGTCACCAAATGACCTCTATCATATCATCAAAAATGCGGCGCCAATACTCAACCTTTCCCAAATAGGGCTGCTGAATCAGCCCTACATACATATAAACATATGGCTACTCTAGTGCACTTTGTCTATCTACAATCGGCCATGTCATAGGGATGTGTTCCAAGGCCCAGATCTAAAGAATAAGGATCCCAAATGTCATACTCCATGTATAATGGTATACTATCTCGTGAAGCTCTCTGTACATGTGGGCTAAAATACAGCTGCCCCAGGAAAATCATCGTCTGTGGGTAACCATCTGCTCTACCATGTCTACCCAGCCAACCATGAATCCATGTTGACCCCTTTCTGGCATCAGGATACCACCTACAAGACCTGCTAAGTACACTAATAAATGATCATAATGATCGACCATATAGTCCAAAGATAGATTTATTCAGTCGATGGTGTCATCCTAGAAATATCTACGTGGAGCACCAATTTCCATGGCTGTCGTCGACTCAAATCGCACCTCATGCCCGATCATCGGCACCCAAAGTATCCGCTAGACATCCTCAAGAGTCACTATGATCTCACCAATCAGAAAATGAAAGGTGTTGTGCTCTGAGTGCCATCTCTCGGCAAGAGCAGTCAACAACCCACGGTTTACCCCGATCATGGGTAAACCCATCAATGAACGCAATTTGCATCGGATCATGGTAGTCTACTCATCATTCAAAAGTAGTCCAGACAATGCAAGCACATGACCAGGGTTAGTGCCTCGGAATGAGACTACCTCAAACTGGATCTATTTTGACAAAAATGACAATACATCAATATCCTATCTACAACAAAGGGGTAGACTCCTAATCAACTAAATAGCTCCAAGTTCACGGCACACAAACGGGTCTGAAAGATTAAATTTCTAAGTCTCCTAATCAGATATGATTCTAAAATAGAAGGGTGTGATCCATTTTACCAGATGCGATCCTGGAAATATAGGATGCGATGGAGTTTACAGGGTATGATCCCTGAAATATGGGATGTGACCCTAAATATAGGATATAAGCCTAAACTGATAGGGTACGACACACTGATGAATTTCAACTAAAATAAAGAAAAAAACAAAGGAAACATGATGGGATCTAGGGTATCCTAGATGCGACGTAGGAATCTAGAAAATTCAGATGTGATCCAAGAAATACCGGATGTGACACAGGATTTACAGGTTGCGATCTAGAATCCCAGATGTGATTCAAAATTGAAGGGGCTATAAAAACTACAAAAATATATGAAATTGAAATTTGTAAAATTCACGAGGTAGTTTTTCGAGCACTTACCGGTGGTGGGTAGTCGATTGGGCACTGATGTCGATGGTTCATCTCAAAACAATGCTTCCTCACAGAGACTACCATCTTCTCTACAGAGCTCTCTGAATTACTATGGAGGAAACTGAAAATGAATAGTGAAATGGTAAATTTTGAGACTTATATTGGTCTTTTGAGCCATTTAGGAGTTCTGAAACTCCTCTAAGATATTTACAATTACATTTCTATTCTCTTTTTAATCAATCAAGAACCAAATCGAAGGTGCCTACAATATTTTTAGCAGCATAGTACCATTCTTACGACACCTTCAAAAACTGTAGATTTGCTTCATTTGTTCAAAAAATCTGTTAGATTGTATATTTTATCATAAATCTTGGTCTGACATCATTTTTATCTATCTCACCACTCATATTTTCACGTAATTAACTTAATAATCATGTGTTTATTTTTAAATGCTCCTTATTTTCTTACTTCTATTCCATTCATTCTTAACCGTTTCCTGCAAGTGATATATCATTTCAAACTAAGGGATTTGTATTCTTTTCCTTTGATTTCATTCTCAAGGGGGCATGATCACACTATCATAAATTAAATTTTACTCGAAACAACATTTAAAATGACTTCATTATCAAACAAACTAGGGGCATAACAGTTTCCTTGACTAAAGTCAGAACTGTTGGATAGAAAGCTTTGGTTCTCATAAGCTAGATATTTTGTGTTTCCTCATTTTAAAATATTCTTATTAAGCTCTTGGCAACTTCATATTGACTTCTGGATGACAACCAAGTTTAGAATCAGTATTATCAATCTTTGGACAACAACCAAGTTTAGAATTAGAATCTTTAAGAATCTTTTTATTGATCTTTGGACGACAATAAAGTTCAAAATCAATTTCTATCAGTTTAGTTCGATCAAGTGCAAGACTGATCTCATCAACATTTCGTTCGACAACCAAGAATGAAATTCTCAATCTTTCTGAAGTCAAAATTGAAAACTTTCTTTGAATCAATGCGCTGCTCGCACATCAATTCAAAGAGGGGCAAATGTAACCACCTGAATTTGGTCTGTTGCAACTATGGACCCTATTTTTCCTAAGTGTGATCATACCCCCAATTATGTCCAAATGACGCTATTACTGCTTGGCATAATTCTTTTGAATTCAATTTAATCTCCTAAAGTGATCAAATCACTAAATTATTTACTTTTAGCTAAAATCAAAATCCATCAAATACATGGCTAAAAATGATTAATTTGCTAGGAATTAAATAAATCCCTAAATCAATTATCCACTTGCAATGAACCCATTCCCCTAGCCTATTTAATCTAATTAAAATGGCTATAGTCCCCTTAATTATTAAAAAGAAATAAAATGCTTAAATAATTAATTTCTATATTTTAAATGAATTAAATAAGTTTAATTCATTTCATTTATATTCCTTTAAACCCCAACCTAACCTATCTCAACCACTTCTACCCAGGGTTCTAAACTATCTCAACCTATTTCACCCTTGCTAATATAATCCTAATTCTAATTCTAACCCTAACCCACCTCCTAATGTTGTCACATTCCATTAAGGAATGATTAACAACTCCACCCACTTGAGAAAGTCAAGGAATCTCAAGATTCCTTCCTCAAGTCCACCTTCTCAAGCCACCCTCTTACACCCTTCCCATGCTTCTTTGAGGCTTTCATTAATGCCTCATTAATGAAGATGCCTTAAGCCCATGTCTCCTCCATGCCTCATTAATGCTCAAGGCATTAATGGCTCTTACACCACCATTAATGAGCCCCTCAACTCATTAATGAACCTTGTATCCCCTCTCTCTCATTCTTCTATAAATAGTATGTATTTTGGAGCACAAAAGATCCTTCATCTCATATTAGAAAATACATTGTTATGCTACTAAGATTTAGATAGCTTCATTTTTATCTCATAGTTCCATTACCATGCATTGTTATAATGTTCATTTTTAGACTAATATGCATTGCTCATTGAATACAAGCTTGTTTTAAATCAAATCTTTCATGCTAGGTTGTTTATGTCACTGGTATTTAGCATAATCTAAGGGATTTTATGTTACTTGCTACACTCATCCTAGTTAGAAAGCAATAAGTCAAAGTTATGGTTTATATGCTCATTAACCCTTGTTTTTCACTAACAGGATGACTTATTGAAGTGTTGTGTTGCAGATAATAGGTGCACAAATATACACACATAGCTAAAAGAGAATTACCTACCAGAGGACTATGAGATTCAACTCCATAGGAAAAGACATAATTTGAAGCAAAAAGACTTAGATGTGGCCTCATACATAGAGGAATTTCAAAGATTGTGGCTTAGATCTAAGAAAAAAGAAGAGGAATCAATCAAAGTTGCTAGGTACTTGGGTGGATTGAAATGGAACATCCAAGAAGAAATCAGTTTGTGGACACCAACCATAGTGCAAAGGTGTCAATAATTAGCCCTAAGAGTAGAGGAAAAGAACAAGAATAAGGGTGACTCTAACTTCAAAAAAAGAGGTAAAGGAAGAGACCAAAGGGGTTAACGAGGAGGCTATCACGGTAGAGGTAATGAGAAAATGACACAAGGTGAGATCAAGCTGACAGAGAATATTAATAAAAGTACTCCAAGAGGGGGATTTAATAGAGATAGGGGAAATCAATGTGGTCCTAGCAGAGGGAGAGGAGGTAGAAGTAACACATACTTTTCAAGTATGAAGTGTTACAACTATGGTCAATTAGGACATCCAACATATAGGTGCACTGACAAGCCTACTGCTTCAAATCATGAGAAAAGAGTGGCTTATGCTCATGGGGACACTTCAAGTGTCAAAGTACCTAAGATTGACCATCTAGATTTAGAGATGGGTGAGAACTTAATGGTTAGAAGGGTATTGATAAGACAACCAAGTAAATATGAACCCAAGCATAGGAGGGCTTTGTTTAGGATAAGATGTAAGATCCTTGGCAAAGTTTGTAAGGTGATAGTGGATTCTAGCTCCACTGACAATATCATCTCAGAGGAAGCAATCAAAAAAATCAAGTTGACCAAAGTACCTCATTTAAATCCCTATAAGGTGACATGGCTTAACAAAGCCCAAAGTGCATTGGTAAATGAGCAGACATATGTGGAATTCTCTATAGCAGGGTATAAGGAAAAACTATTGTGTGACATCCTACCAATGGATGCTTGTCATTTTCTTTTAGGAAGACCTTAAAAATTTGACAATGGGGCAGTGTATGATGGGAAGGAGAATTCCATCACATTCAAGAAAGGAGGAAAAGCTTTCAAGATTCAATATTTGCTAGAAGAAGAGGGGCCACAGTCCAAGACTCCTAACATCAGGTTGTGTAGTGGAAAGGAGTTTGTGAGGGATATCAAGAATGATGAGAATGAAGGATATGCTATTGTGCTAAGACCTAAGGAGGAATAAAATCTAGTCAAGGAGCCATTACCATCAGAGATACATAAATTGCTTGAGAAGTATAAAGACATAGTGAGTGATGGCACTCCTGCAACCTTACCTCCTAGGAGAGTAATAAGTCATCGGATAGACTTTGTTCCTGGTGCATCTTTGTCTAATAAGGTAGCTTATAAGCTAGCCCCTAATCAGCATTTGGAAGTGGCAAGGCAAGTGCAAGAACTCTTGGATCAAGGTTTGATCAAAAAGAGTATAAGCCCATGTGCAGTCACGGTTGTGTTGGCATCCAAGAAAGGAGGAAAATGGAGACTTTGCACAGATTCAAGGGCTATAAATAGAATCACAATAAGGTATAGGTTTCCCATACCTAGGATTGAGGATCTCATGGATTTCCTTAGAGGGGAAATGTACTTTACCAAGTTGGATTTGAAAAGTGGTTATCACCATATCAAGGTGAAATAAGGGGATGAATGGAAAAATGACATTCAAGACCATAGATGGATTATATGAATGGCTTGTGATGCCAATTGGCCTCACAAATTCTCTGAGCACATTCATGAGGCTCATGAAGGAATTTCTCAAGCACTTCACAGGGAAATTTGTAGTTGTATATCTTCATGATATATTGATATTCAGCAAGACAAAGGAGGAGCGTATCAAGCATGTAGAGGCGGTGTTGCAAAGATTACATGAAGAGAAGTTGGCTATCAACCTTGAAAAATGTGAGTTCTTCAAGAAAGAAATAGTATACTTGGGATTTGTAGTGTCCAAAGGATCTTTGAAGATGGATCAAGACAAAGTGGAAGCTATCCTAAACTAGCCTCCACCTACCACAACAACTGAGGTAAGAAGTTTTCATGGATTATTCCAGTTTTATAGGAGATTTATTAGGAACTTTAGTGGTATTTATGCACCTTTATTAGAAACCATTAAGCGTGGGGTCAAAGCTAAGTTTAGGTGGACAGTAGAAATAGTGAAATCCTTTGATTTGTTGAAGAAACAAGTAGCCACTCAACCTATCCTACAATTGCCAAGCTTTGAGAAATTGTTTACTATTGAGTGTGATGCTAGTGGAATGGCAGTAGGGGGTGTATTGAGTCAAGAAGATAGGCCAATTGTCTTCTTTAGTGAGAAATGAAATGAGGCTAAGAAGAAATACTCTTCTTATGACTTAGAACTATATTCTTTAGTTCAGTCCCTTAGAAAATGGACACATTATCTATTGCCCAAAGAATTTGTTGTGTTTACTGACAACCAAGCCCTTAGTTACATCAATACCCAAGTGAAACTAAGCAATAGACATCTGAAATGGATGGAGTATTTGCAAGCATTTACATTTAAAATTAAGCATAAGAAAGGGAAATTGAACAAGGTTGTAGATGCACTAAGCAGGAGATTGTTGACAATCCAAGAAGTCTAGTTGAATAGCATTGGAATTGATAGTTTGAGAGATCTCTACAAGGAAGATGAATATTTTGGTGAGGCATACAAGTTATGTGTTGAGTTTCAAAATTACTTTCATAAAAAAACTTCTAATTTTACTTTTCAAAATGGATTGTTATTTAAGGGAAATCAGTTATGTGTGCCAAGAGGCTCCATGAGAGAGAATCTCATACAAGAGAAACACAATGGGTGTTTGAGTGGCCACTTGGGTATGAACAAAACCTTGGAGCTTGTGTAAAGGTTCTACCATTGGCCAAAATTGGTAAGAGATGTTACAAGGTATGTGGAGAAGTGTGCCATATGCATGAAAGCCAAAGGAGTAATCAGTAATGCAGTTTTATATCAACCTTTACCAGTCCCTAACAGGCCATGGGAGTGTGTGAGCATGGACTTCATAGTAGGTCTACCCAAAATAAATAAAGGAGATAACAACATTTATGTAGTGGTTGATAAATTTAGTAAGATGGGACATTTCATTCCCTACAAGACTACACATGATGCTAGTCATATATCATACTTATTTTACAAAGAGATTGTGAGAATTCATGGGTTTCCCCTAAGTATTGTTTTAGATAGGGATGTGAAATTTATGAGCCATTTGTTGAAAACTTTGTGGAATAGATTGGGAACCAATTTGTCTTTTGGTTCAGCTTACCACCCTTAGACTGATGGCCAAACTGAGGTGGTAAATAGAGTTTTGGGTAACCTATTGAGGTGCCTAACTAAGGAGTATGGTCAGACATGGGATGTGGTTATTCCCCAAGTAGAATATGCCTGCAATGACAGTAAGAGCAGAATGACAGGGAGAAGCCCATTTGAGATAATTTATGGGATGCACCCAAGGGGTGTGTGAGAGCTTATGGATCTTGGAGGCATGGAGTGCATGAGTGGGAATGCTGGGGAATTCACTCAAACCATGAAGGAGATAAAAGAGAAAGTTAAGAAGACAATCCAAGATAGTCAACAAAAGTTAAAGGCCAAAGTTGATGAAAAGAGGAGAGACAATCAGTTTGAGGTAGGTGACTATGTGATGGCTCATTTGAAAAAATATCAGTTACAAAATGGTGTCCCTACTAAAATTCATATGAAGAGGGTGGGACCTTGCAAAATCTTAGCCAAATATGGGGCTAATGCATATAAAATAGACCTACCTACAGAGTTGAGCATATCTCTGGTGTTCAATGTACAAGACTTGATCCAATTCAAAGGGAAGATAGCAGAGAGTGGTCAAAGTATTCAAGTGGTGACTGGCGATATTGAGGCTACTATATTACCTCCCAAGCTACAGTTGGAAGTTGAGAGATTTTTTACTCAAGATTCAAGAAGACTACAAGGCACAAGGTGTACATGGAACACCTAATCAAGTGGATTAATAGGCCTGAATCAGAGGCCTAATGGATTGCAAAAGAAGACTTCAAAAATGTGGGCATCTCTGAATTTTTTTGTCCATAGGGGTGACATAAGTTTCCCTTGTGGGGGAGTATGGTGCAGGAGCACTTAGGTAGGGCTAGAAAGTAACCTAGGGTTTCTAAGTGTTTTTGGCTTGTAGTGGTTATATCCAAACCACTAGTGAATAAGGGGAAAAGTTAGGTCCTAGGATGTTTGGAGTTAGATGAGGAGGTCTACTTAGGTCTTTAGTGCTTTTACTTTTTAGTAATGTCCAAAGTTGCTCTTTCAGTCCATATGGCCAATATTGGAGTGCAATAGTTGTAAATGATCCATCCAGGCATCAAAGTGGACAAGTAGGGATTAAAAAGGCCTATTTGATGTTTACTTATCCTAATTATTCTATTTTTTAAGTTCTTATGATGTTTGATCATGTTTTGTGTCAAGTTCCCAAAAAGATGTAAAAGTTGTCAATGTTGTGATTGACAACATTGACAACATTTGTTGCAAGATTGTGTTTTCTGACAAGGTGGTTCCTTAACTATCTAAACTATCAGGATAGGGACTTGGACACCTATATTATACCTCCCTTGGCCTTTTGAACAGGTTGGTGAATTTTGAGAAGCTATTGTACGGACTGTGTGATCGGTGAAACAATTATAGTTCTTGTATTTCTGAGCATTTTTGCATTTTCTTGGATTAGATTGCTTACTATAACTATTGATTATGTTAGAGTATCATGTTTTAATATTTTTTGTGGTGTTATATTTATATTTGGTTTTGTTTTAGTTATTTTTGTAAATTCTTTTGATTTCTAACCAGTTGTTGGTCTGAACCGAGCCACTTCTGGAAATGGGGTAATAGATCGTCTTCCCATTGTGGAATCTGCATGGGCCCTTGGGATTAGGGAGATGAATCCATGTACATATTGTATAGTGGAGGAGGGGCCCTATAAATCATGAGAGTTAATTTTAATGTGATGCCCTAGGCAAGCCAGAGTTGCATGGCTAGGGATCGCAGAAGATTGCAGAGCTAATGGAAGGGATTGAAAGCATTCATTACTTCAATTAGTGATTGTGGAGAGGTAAAATGGTGTGTGGAGGAGCCCCAATTCAAAGGAGAATGTTTGGATAATATTTTTGAATTCAAGAAACAAGTTCCTTTGTGAAGACAAACTTAATGTTAGTAATAACTGAGAGGGGGGGTGAATCAGTGGCCTCAAAAAATAATCCTTAAATCAAACCTTAAAACTTATAAACACTAATTATGTATCAAATTATCTTTTTTCCTACAATATGTATGCCTTGAAATACTTTAATCAATTTTCTAATTGTTTAAATTCTTTGTTAATCTCTCTTCTATATGATTACCGATAAGTAGTTAACTATTTACCGAAACATAGTAAATATGTAGAGTATACCTATCAATCCAGAAATGCATATGTGAAATGTAAAATAGTAAAGTAATAAACCATAAACACATAACATATGGATTTTAACATGGAAACCCTATTAATGGAAAAACCACTGGGACCGGTACCCCAAATTTTCACTCTTCTCAAGTGAGCTTTGTTAGGAGCCAACCATGTTAAAGGTTACAAACACACTGTTAGGTGTGACCTTGTTAGAGGATTTAGAAATAGTTTGTCAACTAGTATCTGGAATCTAATGCTACCATCCTTGAACAAACTCTCTTGGCCTATCAATAGGTATCAGTCATATCCAATGCTACTTTTGTGATCAAACTTTTTGATACTCCTTGGGATGTATCTCAATTTTAAAAGACTTTTAAGTCCTTCTCGGTTAAGAGGCTTTATGCTTCAATGGTTAAATTGAAACACTAATGATCTGTTCATACATACAACTCAATTGAAAATTTTTAGATCTATTGTAATTCCATTACCTCTCTGATCAATATAATCACTTATACCTTTGCTCCACACTATTATACTCTGTGATGCTTATCTCACTATTCGTCAATGTCTGTAGAATCTAGCTCTTCCCTCAGCTTGTTGATCAGGTTTGAAAGAAGACTTTCTTCTCCTTCAAATTTTCTATAGCATCTTTCCTCTTCTCTTTTTCTCCTCACCTAATCCCCTCATTCGTAATGAATTGGTTTTGTCTCTATATAGACATGATTTCCCCTTTTCTTGGCTTTCTTGATTCTTGGCGTGTTCCATAATTCTTGCCAATATATTTAAAGCAAACTCCTAATTTATCTCAAAGAGATATTCTTGCCAACTGGACAAATCAGCTTTAAATCAATTACTTATCTCTGGCTTTATCTGGATGATTAAAACAATGATAAGTATCCGTTAATTCTATCTTTAGCTTCTTGACAGCTAAGCATTTTGTTATTTTCTGAACTCTTTGTTCTGTCAGTCAACACTTCAGTTAGTCATCAGTGATAACTGATGATTCCGTTGGTGTGACTTCAGTTGTCATCGGGATCTCCATCCTTGTCTTCTCTATCAGGCAAAAATGAATTTTTTTCCATCAAGTTAGTCTGCGCTTTTCTCGTCGGGCAACATTGTAACTCTGCTCATCAGTAATGTTGTGCATTAGCTTGTCGGGTAACACTGTGACTCTACTCTTTTACTCTGACCGTCGATGTGCACTCCCTCAGTGTATGCAGTCACTTAGTGAATACTTGACTTGTATGCATTACTAATAGCATAGCCTTGAATAATCGATTCTTTGAAGTCTTTGAAAATATTTTAATGACCATATAGATTATATCAAGTTGACATCAATGACAATACAATACATTAACTAATCTAATGCCTTGCATGAACATCAACTTAACATCTTAAAACATACAATCAGTTACATGTCATCACTTAATGCTTAGAAACCCTAATTTTTAGGCATGGTTATAGGAGTCATTGTATGGAATTTTTTGGGAAACAAGACCTAGAAAATCTTTAGTGCCTTGATAAAGGGTATTTGTATCCAGTGTTATTTTTTCAACTTGTTAAGGAGTTTTACAAGTTATTGCAGAAAAAGAGCCTAATTAGGCCTATTGCTTATAGCCCTATTTTGGGTGAATTTGGCTTTGTTCTTGGAACTCATTTAGGGTTTTATGCAAAAGGAGTTTTTGGACATTGAATTGGATCCAATTAACAATCTAGGAGAATACCTCTCTATATGGAAGAGTTCTTGATCCATTTGGATCAGTTTGTGGAGAAGGGAAAGATGAGCACTATGGCTAGGTGTTGAAGTAGTTTGATTTTCTTGTTGGTGTACTCAAGCTAAAATTGAGTGGGATCTTAAGAGAGGGGTCCTTGAAGGTTAGGGTTAGTGAGGAACCCTACTTAGGATAGAGAAAAGGCCTATTGAAGACCCTAGTGGAGGATAGGGTAGGAGAGAAAGGCTTGTTGTTACATCAATATCGCATCTTTTTCATGATGTGTAGACCACGTCCATACTGTTGAGTTGCAATTTGAACATGTTTGACGTCTTGATGAGATTAATCTTTATCTTTGTATAACAAATTTAACACCTCAGCATCCTCTTTTTCTTCTGCCACTGATTTTCCTTTCACAAAAGTTCTATTGTATATTGTTTGTGTTTTAGGCTTTGCTGACATTATAGATGATCATGGTCTCCCTTGTGATTTTGGTGACAAAGGTAATGTTGTTACAGAGAGTAATTGATCAATCTTGCATTCCCCCATTCCATTATCATGTAGTTTCAATTTATTTTCAAAGTCTTGCAGGAGTGTTGAGTTTGAGATTTATGGGGATTGTTCTCTAGTATCTTCTCTATTATGTGGAACCATCCTTTCAAATGATTGAAAAACATTGTTACAAGATTGGAAATAACTTGTATCAGCTGGAATAGTGATCTCTTCTCTGTTGTATGGGAATTTTAAGCATTGATGAAAGGTAGAACGGATAGCTTGCATTTCGTGTATCCAAGGTCTTCCCAAAAGAAAATTGTAAGATAGATTAAGATCAAGCACTTGGAACACCACCTTTCTTTCCATAGGTCCCACTCTGATGAGCAACATGACTATCCCTTTGGATGATCTTTCTTCATCATCATATGCATTTATGATTATCCTTTTCTTAGGGTCAATATCTTCATCTGAGAATCCCAATTTCTTGATCAAACCTAAAGTACAAATAGTGCTCGACCCACTCCTCCATCTATCAAGACTCGTTTCACTTGATGTTTGTGAATTAACACTTCTATATGTAGTGGCAAGTTATGAGGGCGACTCAAAGCATTGTAATCCTCTTCAAAAAAGGATAAATAGTGAGGTGTAGCCAAGTTTCCAACCATGTTTTGGAATTTATCTATATCCAAATTGTTAGGAACATTTTTATCAACCAAGGCTTTTTCCAAAATCTCTTTATGTGATGGGTTAAGTTTGAGTAATTCAAGAATCAAGATTTTTCCAAAAAAGTTCTTTGCAATTGACCAACCAAACTATAGTTAGATGAGAGAGATGATGAATTTTGTTTGGTTCTTGGAGGTTTTGATGATGTAGGAATTTTTTAAGAATCTCCTTTTAGGACCACTTTGGATTGTCCTCTTGTTGTTGCATTAGTAGATGCAACCTTTTGCTTTTCCTTGATGATGATCACATTGATTCTCTGATCTTAATCCTATAGCATGTTGATGGTATTATCATGAGAATATGCATAATTCACCTGATTTCCTTTCACATTGGATGATTCTCCCTTCTCATAGTTGGGCAAAGGTGATTTAAAAGTTGTGTGATCTTCATTTATTTTGTGACCATCCACTGTGATGACTTCACTTTCAATCAAGTCTTGTAACAAATTTTTCAATTTCATGCACTCATTCATTCTATGTCCTTTATTTCGATGGTATTCACAAAAATGTGCATCATTCCAACATTTAGGCTTAACTGGTGGTTCATAAGGTCATGATTCTAGTAGTGTGATAACCTTGTGTGATACAAGTTTTCGCAATGTTGATTACAAAGACTCTCCAAGAGGTGTGAATATCCGTTTAGGAATATACGCAAAAGGTGGTTTTTTCTTATTGTTGTTACGATTCTTAGGTGGAGTAGTAGTAGATAGATTAAATGTTGGTTTCTTTGGTTTCACATTGTGAGCATCTAATACTCCATCATTGACAACATTTTGATTCTTGTTCTAATACATTGATTTTTCTTGGTTTCCATTGTTATTTGTATTGAAAGAACCTTTAGTTTCTTTATAGATTTTGAGTTCTCCTTTCTATACCAAGGTATGTTAAATTTTAATTCCCATATAAATCAATTTCTTAAATGTTGGAATGCATTGTAGTTGGATGTAATGATTCATTTCTATGACCAAGTTATTCACAAAAATGTGCATCTTTTTGTTTCTAGAATTAATTGAGGATATCGTGCAAAAATTCATCTCCATCTTTGGAAGAAAGATATGAAAGTTTCACCAATTATATGTTTTGTGTTGCACAAGTCAATCATTGTAACAAGATATTGAATTTTATATGATTAATGCTGCATGAAACATTCCACGAGTTCTTCAAAAGTTTTTATTCCATGAGGTCATTTAGAGAACCACTTTGTTTCTTGTCCACTCAAACTATGAGGAAATAATCTCATGAGATATGTTTGTTCATGAATGAACTCCATGCTAAGGGTATATAACTCTCATATATGATCTTGAGGGTTCGTGACTCCAGTATATTTTTTGTATTTAGGTATATCCACATTGGGTGGAAATGTTGGCATGTGTATACTTTGATCGAAAGACATAGGACAAAATGTACTCATAGAGTATTTCCTTGGAATGGTGTCATTTTATTTCTTCATGTCATGAAATTGAGTTTGCAATGTTTCTACCTGTTTAACAAGGAGATTCATGGGATTTTCCTATTCTTGTGTCTTAAGTTGTTCCATATCAAAATCTTGAGGTAGTTTGATTCCTGTTGAAGCTAGATGCATGAAGTATTTTTCCTTATCAACCATTAGGATCTTATCCATGATCTTTTGAAATCTTGCAGATTGTTGGACTTTTTGAATGTACTCATCGATTATCTCTTCATCATTGTTTGTAGGATTAGCCCATTCATTCTCAATTCCAACCATGTTGTTGTTGTTGTTGGAAATGATGTTGTTGTTGTTGGTAATGTTGTTGTTGTTGTTAGTCTTAGTTTCTGAATCACTAGATTGAGGATCTGAAAAGGATCTTGATCTTGTTCTTGCTCTGTTTCAAGTCTAATGTGTATCTGAGGAAAATGTGTAGTGTCTATTCGTTCAAGATGACCACTTATTGTGCACACCATGTAAGATTAGATGATTCTTGATTTGCAAATATGAGCAACCTATCACCTAGAGTTTCAATGTTTGATATACTATCTTCACAATTGGTCAAAGTTTCATGAAAAAATGTTGATGTATTTTGACAATGTTTGTGATCTTGATGAAGGTTACATTGACCTTGATAATGATATCTAAATACAAAGAAGGTTGATATGACCAATTGAAAGTAGCGTTAAGTGATTGAAACAAAAAGTAGATAGTTTGATCTCCTAAGAACCAAGGTTTTATATTGAGCACTTGTGATGTTTGGACTAGGAAGATATGTTTAGGACCTTCACTAATGAATTTATTTTGATATTAATAGCACCCAATTGACCTTTTTTTTAACCACAAGAGTACAAGAACCAAAGACAATGTTTTATGACCCACATTTTTTAGCAAAGTGATTTTATGAGAACTTACATGTGCAAGGTACTAACCACAGTTTTTAAGGACTCACCTTTTTTTGAAATGCTTGTGAAGGTGTTTTGAAATATGCAATTAGCGACAGACACACACAAAGAAAAGTGATTTTGTCATGTCTTGATAAGGATTTTAGAATTTTTAGAATTTTTTTATTATTAGGGTACAAACAAGCACTATCCCTAGAAAATTGGCATAGCATGAAAATCCTTTCTTGTAGACTCAGGTACACACCCAAATGCTAATTAGAATACAAAAATAATCAAGCACACAATAGCTCTAGTCATAATTTTGCATTATCTAACTCCAAATGCAAATGGGGGCACGAAATGATGAGTATCTTGGGGCAATTACTATATGCCTTAAACAAGAATTATCACCTTTTGGGGGTGATCCAGGTAGCTTCTAAACCTAGATTGTTTAGTAAGGTTCCCCATTCAATTGTATCCTCTATGTCCACACAAGCACAATTCAAGTGTATATCCCCATAGAGCGTCTTGACAAAAGTGGTCACATAAATGTGATTGAGACCGTTGGGCCGCACTTAAGTTAGACATGAGCTGAGTATAAGCTCAAATTCCAATTGACTCCTGAGGCTTTGGCCCCAAAGAGTAAATTTGATTAGCGTGAGTTGGAATGGTGTGGCTCACACCTCATTCTCACGTGGGTCATCCTGGGAGATGTTTCCCTCACTGACATGCCCAACTAAAGGATAAAAACAATAAAAGAGGATTGGCATTGAAAAGAGGTCTAGATTTATGATTTTCCCAAAGGGAAAATAGCATATTCTCCTACTCAATATCATTTTCTCCTATCATAAGTGTTCATTCCTTTAAATTAAAGATTAATTTTCAATTTCACATTTGAGTTTATGATTTTCCCAAAGAGAAAAGAGCATAATCCTCTAATGAAATCAAAAATTAACATTAAAATTTGATGTTAAGAACCTACAAAGAAAATTAATCAAACCCTTTTCTTTAAAAATAGATGATTCATTCCTTCTAATTCCTCCACAAAGCTTAATGCGGGTTTTGAGTTTCTGATTTTCCCAAAGGGAAAAGAGCATAATCCTATATCCCAATTATGAAATGAAAGAAATTACATGTTAAGTGTTAAATAAATTTGTTTGATCTTTTAGCATGGCAACCTGCAAACACTTCATTAGTAGTTTTTCTCTATGGAAACTTTGACAAACTTCCGGCAAAACATGTTAGGCTATTTAAAAAATGATCAAAATCACAAACACAATCAAGTTAGAGGATTAGCAAGAAAATTCATGAAAGAAAAGACTTTGTGTTTCTGCTCTTTGATTTTTAGATGATAAAATAGAGACCTGAAATGATATTAACCGCAAACAATACATCTTTTACTGAAAACAATAAAATCAACCGCAAACTATAAATCTTTTACCAAAGATTATTTAAAAGCATCGGAAATGATAACTATTTTACCAAAAATGTATTAAAGAAAAAGTTATACCTCTCGCAGACAATAAAAGGATAGTATCAGATGATTTAGGATTCCTCAAAAATGATGAAAGGATTACTGGAGACATTGATAAATTCCCAGAAATGATAAAAGGACTACCAAAGATGATAAACTGCCTACAAATTTGATAAATTTGAAGAATAGACAACAAAATTTCATGAAAATGGAGCAATCTGCCCCATGCTAGGCACCAGAATGTGATGTGTAAATCTATACCTACAATAATTCTGCACACAAACTCATTATATCATTGGTTAGAAAAATCAATTCAATGAAACCAACATAAAACCACATGAAACCAAATTATTGCTTCCTAGACATGAAGATTCTTATTCTAATTTGAATTTTATCATAATTAAGCATGTTAGATCATAGAATTGACAATCATAAAATGGAAGATTCAAGATAAAATGCCTAAAATGCTTTAAAACATGTTCAATTATGCATTATTTGAATCAAATAGATGAAAATTGAACTAGATTAGATTGCTAAAGATTAACTAGATTAATTCTAGAATGAAATTGACATTATTTCTATGCTTAAATTCTCTATGCTCCTATATGAAATGAGCTTAAAAAGGCTTCATTTTATAGAGTTTTCTTGGAGGGAAAGGGCTTCAAATTTGAATTTGAATTTGATGGGTGAGATGAATCCAGGATGGATGGCTAAGATGCAAGTATTTTTTATGCATGTGATCACCTCTCATTAGTTAGAGGTTTGACTTTGAGGCATGTTGAAGGAATATTAATAACTTGAATTAATTAATTTCCTTAGCCATGTATTGAAAATCTTGATTTGATTTAATTCCCCAAAGTTTATTGAAGAATTAATACCTTTTGATGAATGCCTCTTGATGAGTGATCTTGGATTGTTGATTTTTGATGAATTATATATTTAAACCGATCTAGTTTAATTATATAATTGTGATTAGCTTCAAACTATTAGTCTTGATCAGGACCTGAGGGACTTGATTTCATATTAGGGCTTCTCAGTTTATCAAACCATTTTTAGGTGATTATAGACATATACTGAGGACTCACAAATATCGAGAAGAAAGTACAAAGTTTACCAATAAAGAACAAGAATGTTTATCGGGCACTCCAAAGTCAACATTTTATTTAAAATTAGATACATTGGATTTGGACACGGAGTAGGAAGTGTTGTACCAAATTTGAGATAAGAGTTAGTTGAGTCATTGGACTCCAAACACATGATTGGATAGGATCAAGAGGAAAATCAATTAATGAAGTTTTAGAAGGCATAAAATATTGGAGATGTAACCTAATTTTAACCACTTAATCTCCATCATTGATTATTGAAGCCCTAGATCTAGTTAACCACCTGAATATTGTATAAAACATCAGTTTTGAAGGTTGAAGAAATTAACTTGGAAGAGAGTTGACATTACAGAGAGTTGACATTGCAAAGGGTTGACATTGTTGATAGAGTTGAAAGAGCTGATGAAGATAGTGAAAGGTGAAGAAAAGGAGAAGTATACATAATGAAGCAAATCTTATGATACTAAGCAAATCTTATGATAATGAAGCAAATATTATGATATGAGTGTAGAATAAGGTACAAAGATATAGAACACAATGAGTCTAGAGATGATTAGATTGATGCACTTTTATAACACATTTTGTAGTGAATTTTGTTGTAAATAGTGAAGTATAAATCCCGCTTGTGGGTAGGCCCTAACAAGTCTTATATTTTGTAAATCCTTTAACTAGGTACATCTCTTCGATTAGAGATTGTGAAATTCTCTAACAAGGTAGACTGAATAAGTCTCTTATACTCTTAACCGAGTATAGTATTCCTAACAGGGTAAGCTATCAGAAGTAGCTAAATTTGAAGCTTTGACCGAGAAACCTTTTTACAACAGTAGTGAAGGATTGTGGGTGTCATCCCCACCACAATTTTTTCCTCTAACAAAGGATTTTTGCATGACCAAAATCTATGTGTTATGTGTTGCATATTTTATGGTTTGGAATATTTCCTTTATGTTCATATTATGCATTGTATTCAACTCGGTAATAGATCATGATGAATGGTTAAAATTTTTTAAGGGTATTGATTCACCCCTCCCCTCTCAATACATAACTTTCCTAAGTTATTCCAACTATACTAACACTTTACCCATAAAATAATATTATATTAAGAATATACATTAATCATACATCATTATATGAGCCTCATAATCAAATATGCAGAATAGATTCAGGTTTAGGAAAGCATGAATTTCCCTTGATCCACTAGACAACCCTAAACCAAAAACATGCCCTTCAAATGGATTTAAAACACATCATGAAGCATCAAAATGCATTAAAACCATACAACATGATTTAATTATCATCATTTATATTTTTCATTATGAGATTCATCAGATATCATAAATACCTCTGGTACAATCCAAAAACCCTAGAATAACAATTTGACCTAATTTTGACCAAAATAAGGAATCTACGCACTTGTTTCAATGAAATAATGCATTTTTAATGGATAAATATATGCATATGTTGGATAAAGAAATGCAATTTATGATAAATCAATGCAAAGATGAGCACAAATGTTATTCATACCACGTAAAATGGTTCATCCTTCTCTTTAATAATATGTAATATTATCTATTGATCAACACTATCCAGTCTCCACTTACGATGTCGAAATGATCATGAAAATGGATGAAGAGATAGGGCCGTAACAATTATTAGGTGGTTATATTGATATATCTTAATGTCGGGTTGATAATCAATAAAATGAATCCCATATTGAATGATTTTGATTTTTTTTAGATGTGTCCCTTGCATTACAATTGAACTTTCATAGGGAACAACATTCCAAGGTAAGACATACATACGTACATCATTTTCAGCGTACATGATATAACATTTTCAATGATTATGTAGAGTGTTGACATATTTTCAAAATCAATATGCATGTGATATAAATATGCATACATATTTTATCAATGTTGACATATGGTCATAATCATTAGAAATTAAAGGCATATCTTTAAATATTTTATCCTCATCTTTGACATACGTCTATGTAGACATGCATACAAAATATTTAAGTATACCAAGTATGAAATCCATTTCTAAAATGTTGCAAGGAAATGATAGATCATTCAATGTCAAAACTAAAACTATTTCATATCCCAACTAATAACATAATAAATATTATGAAATTGTTCAAATCTGTGACTAATTATTTTCCATCTTTGAAATTTTCTTAGATATTGTCATCTTGCTTTTTGGACAGCTATCTTTCTCATTTTTGGTTCCTCATTCCTCTTTCCTTTTAAATATGGGGACAAAACAAAAGGAAAAATAAGAAAAACCTACTCCGCCTCACTTTCCGTGTTCTTATAAAATGAAAAGGAGGACTAAAGCATATTTACACTCTCATAACTTGGAAATTTATAAGATGGGAGTAAGTTATAAATCAACATAATAAGCTAGGAGTAAAAATCTATATTCATGTTTTGATAAATCAACATGATAGATAATCAATATATCATTGTATCTACAAGAAACAACATTTCATCACTTGTTTTCACTTTTTTTTTTAAATCCATCGTCTCTTTGTACAACACAATAAATAATGACTAAGACTTCTATGTTTCTATCTTCTACTTTATGGCTACAATATATCTCCTACAACAAATTTACATGGAAAATTTGAGTAAAATTATTAGAACCACTTTCAACCTAGATATTGTTAGAAAGATTCGAAATAACTTAGACGGGGGGGGTGAATCAATTATCCTCAGGTCCAGATGTAGCAATTGAACTTTAAACACTTTAACAAGCTCAAATATACTCAACAATCCACTCTGTCTCTATAGCATATGATTAATAACATAAACTTGTAGTCCACTGTCCTAAAGTAATCAACTTGCAGAATATAAAACTCTTAACAGTAAACACATCAAATAACATTCACACAAGTATGAAACTAGGATTTAACATGGAAACCCAATATGGCAAAAACCACTAGTAACATGCTACCAATCTTTCACTCTTCTAAAGTGAGCTCTGTGAGGATCCAACCTATTAAAGGTTATAATACACATTGTTAGGTGTAACCCTGTTAAAGGATTTAATCACCCTATTAAAAGTTACCCTTGTTAGAGGACTTAGATCATTCCATTAGAATGTCACCTTGATTAAAGGATTTACAAAATTATTGTTAGGTCAACCTTGTTTAAAAGGATTTTCAACTGATACAATGGTTAGAAAGTAACAAAAATTGTGATCTGAAACATACAACTCACTTTGCAAAATACAAATCCACTTTAGCTCAAATGTTAATTCACTAACTGGCCTCCATTTTCATCTATATATCTCTTATCTACTTGGAAATTTGTCAAGAAATCACCACTACACAGTTCTTTACTGCTCTTCTCACCCTTCTTTGTCTTCTTCTTAAAGTATCCAATCAACTGAATCAACCTCTACTGTCACATAACCTATAATTAGGTTAATCGTATACCTCTCTCATTAGGTAGCTAAATCTTTTTCCTCTTAATAATCATCATAGATCTTAGGGTTTGGTCAAATCCAACGAATCCTTTCTACATTTCATTCTCCTTCTACTTTTTAGATACATCTCAAAACTCCTTCTTGAATCCATACATAGTAACAGTTAAATATGCATTAAATTCTCATTAAATGTTTGAGGTCATTCATCCTCATCCTCCACATGCTTTACATATCCCAAGAATTCAACTATTTCGGCTGGGATCTCAAATCTTTCATAAATAATAAAATACTGACACTCGTTCATCACTGTGTTCTTACGCTTAGTCATCACTAGATAACTCCGTAAATACTTATGCTCGGTCGACATTATATTTTCTCAATATATACTGGAACTCAGTCGACACTCGCATCACTTGGCACAAAATTCTTAAACTTAAGTTCCTTAATCTTATTCTCTTTTACTCGGTCAAGACTAAGATTTTAGTCTTCCTACCTCACTTAGGCTTATAGATAAACACATTATCTTTCCAATGTGAAAACTAATCATGTACCGATTGTAGTTCCTCATAACTCAACCATTTAGCTAGGTCTTCTTGTTATTTCCTCTTTTCAAATCTTCTTCAGCAATCAATTTATATGGCACTTTACTAGGTAGAAACTATCTTACCACTTAAGGTTTGACATCAATGACAATATAACAATTATTTCAACTGTAGCTTCCAATAGATATATATTAAATACTTTTGAAGTTACATTGGATCAACTTGTTTAAAATTAGCTATGTATATATGTAAATGTGTGCACTATAAAAGCATGTGATATAAACATACATACCTATTTCAATCAATGTTGACATATGGTCATAATCATTAGAAAGAAAACAAATTTCTTCAAAGATTGCATCCTCATCTTTGTCATGTGTCTATGGAAATATGCATGCAAAATATTGAAGTATATCAAGTATGGAATCCATTTGTAAAATGTTACAAGGGAAATATAGATCTTTCAAATTTGAATCTGTAAAATATTTCATATCCCAAATAATAACCAAATAATAATTATAAAATTATTCATATCCGTGACTGATTATTTTCCCTCTTTGACATTCTCTTAGACATTGCTAGCTTGCCTTTTGGATAGATATCCTCTTTTCTGGTGGGACCTCATGCGTCTTTCCTTTTTAAATCTTGGGACAAAACAAAATAAAAAAACAAAGAAAATGTAATCCACCTCACTTGTTGTATGCTTATTAAATGAATTTATGATATGAAGCATATTCCCATTCCCATAACTTGGAAATTTCTAAAATGGGCGTAATCATTATTTTCGACTAGAATCTAAATAAATAATTTTATATTTTATCTTCCATTCGTAATAGATCTCTAGTGACCCCCATCAACATAAGAATAATTAGAAATAAATTTTCATATATATACTTTGTTCTAGTTCTTTAAGAGAATAATCTTCAAAGAGGGACATTAATATGGCTTTAAAGATCATACATAGTGTCATTGCACATATGTTAATAAATACTAAGTTTCTTTCAAGTGAAATAAATCATGTCTAGATTACCATATAAACCAATTAAGGATAAAAACATATTACTTTAATAACAACTATTAATTTATTCATCATTAATTAATCTCTCTAATTCTTCTCCCATGGTTGCTTGTTTAGTTTGATAAGAATCTAAAGTTCACTATCTACATAGATAAAGGTCTCATCAAAAATTTTAGCATAACTTTGGTTGAGTGAGCCTAAACTGACCCTCTCCCTTTTATCTATTACCAGTATAAGAAAACAAGATATTACGTACAATAAAGTAACCATCTCTCTTTTATATATAACAAATTTAAGAAAATAAGATACTACAGAATAAAAGATATGCATCTCACATCTCCCTTTTATCTATGTCCATTCTGAAAAATCAAGATACTACGTGCAATAAAGGAACCATCTTTTTGGATATGAAGTCCGACTATTCAGTTCTTATTCCGTGACTGTTCATTTCATCTTCTCACTTTTTTTTCTTTGTCTTCTATTGAAGACTATTGTATATATATGAGGGTAAAGCCCTATGTATGTAAGCTGTAATGACTGAATAAAGATTCAAGCCCAGCTTTTTGGTAGATGTAGCCAAGTCAGCGAACAACGTTAAATCTTGTGTCTTATTTTGTGGTTTCCAATTTGTCTACTAGTTTTAACAATTGGTATCAGAGCCTAGGAAAGATCTAGGAGAGCAGGGTGTTGCAACATGATGCAGAGGAGACAAAGAGGTGTTTCATGTTGTTTGGAGAGTGAAGAGGAAGGGGTCGTTGAGAGGTCGTCACTTGCGCAAGATGCTTTGATTAGGGTGCAAAGATTGTTCAAGAAATGACAGCTGAGAAAGATGTTAATGCCATTGTTTTTACTCACATGATTGTCCCTAATAACCAAGCTACTATGATATGCATTGATGATGTGGAGTGGATAAGAAATGAGGATAAAAGTCCCTCTAGATTTCAAGCGCAAGAAGTCTCGGTCAATCTTATTTGTGGAGAACAAAAAAAACTGAGTCAAATGCTATGACCCAGTGGTCGTAATAACTTTCATTGAGGATTTTGTAAACGGGGAAGCCAGTTGCCCTTAGTTTGGGTGCCACAGGTTGTAAAAATTGTCATGAGCTATGAGTCAAACATCAAACCTCTTTTGGTTTATTAGTACAAGTCCCCGTTTCTGACAAGAGAATCGTTGATGATTTTTGTGGAGTACAGCGTGAAAGCTCTGGACCTCTATAACATCATGAGGGATGACATCAATCATGACCACCTTTAGAAGAATCATGGTAAAATTCATGGAGAGGGTCGCAAAGACTATGGACAGCGACAAGCTACGTGTTGAGGAGCTAAATTTCTTATCAGTGGCATCCAAGAAGCGTGAATCCCATTTCAACCCTTGCGTTCGCTATGAGAGATGCGGGACCCTTTTATTGTGTGGTGGCTTCTTAGTGTAGGGCTAAATAAAATGGAAAATATCTTGAGAATTTCTGCAATTACAATCCTCTTTACATGAGGGGCGGAGGGAAGCGCACGAGTATTTACTTTGAAAGAACAAGTATTGCTATTGCTAAGTCTGGCTCTGGACGCACACAAGATGAAATGGATTGATGTCAAGTCTGTATGGAATCTGATGAGGTGTATTTGTGTATGCTCTTGAAAATTTCTGTTTGGTTCCCTAAGTTGTAAGGAGGTTGAAAGTTGAATGAGGAGGTGGAGTTGTCTGCCATAGGAGTGAACATTGCTACAGTTGTCACTATTTTTCAGATTCTCAAAAGCAATGAGCTAGTTAGAGAAAATGTATTGAAATCCACTTTCGACATAAGACATGAATTAAGAGATTAGCTTATCCAGAAAGCTAAGGTCGAGATAATATTGCAAAAATTTGAGCAGTTTGGCAATATAATAGATTTATTGAGACTGACTGTGGAATGCATAGGCCCCATGGTATTTTTTTTTAGATTTATTACTTTTTCAGAGGATGTTGTACAGGTCATGGTGCAGAAGAATTTACATGAACTACATATAAACTTGTTGAGGGTAAGAGACCAGTTCCAAATGAGGGCAACACGGGCAGAGGATTTGGGGGCAAATATGATTCAAGCTATGGGAGTTTCACAGTAGGTTGTAAAAATGTTGTCCCAGCTGTCCAAACTAGGCCAAGTTCTTCTGAGGAATCTGAGGTTGAGGTTTTGAGAATTGAATCTCAACTCTAGGAGATGCTAGAGGGTATGGTTTTGGGATTTGGCACTAATTATGTAGATTATGGAGAAATTACAGCTTCATTTTTTTGTGAAGAGATGTTTATCTTCATGTGATATGAAGATGTTTTTTTATTGTGCTTGGTTGGCTCTTGATTCTAGATTAGAGCGTTATCCTGATACAGGTTCTTGTGATAGGTTTTCCTCTTCGGAGCATGAGGTTTTGGTTTGTGGAGATCAAGTTGTCATGTTGTGTTCCTAGGTTACGTAGATGTGGAGTGGGATTTTTAATAATTGGTCATGGTTAGTGCTCTTGGTATCAAGTACATTGGCGGATTGGCCATGGAGGTGATCTTGAAAACCAAGAGGCTTGGGTGAGGCTGCATCTCTCTTGGGTTTAGAGAATATTTGTTGAGACAATTTATCTTTGGAGGTTTTAGCAAGAAGATCAGGGAGCCTACACCTATGGATGGACGTGAGTTCATTATGGACCTAGAGGAGATTGTTCTTAGAGAAGAGTCATTTTTACTTGGTTTATCCTGGAGGATCATTCTTACTCCCCACTCTTGGTCTAGTTGGCATATTTATCTTCTTGTGCATTTGGGTTTAGGAGATGGTTGATATTGTTCCTAGTTTTGGAATGTTTTTGACTTTGATCTTCTTGTTAACAAGAGCTTTATTCCATGGTGGTTGGGTGTTGTAAATGCTCTTATTTGGGAAGGTAAAGGAGCTCATACTTGGCACAACTGAGCACTTGGCGGTGTTGGTAGAAGAATGAGTTATGGTTTGCATGGGTTTCCCTTCTAGGATTTTTTTGAGATCACCTATTGTTGTTGTACTTCATTGTTTTTTAACTACAATATGAGAACTTTTTCATGAGGACTTGGAAGATGTCATGTGAGATTTTGTAGCAAGTTGGTTGCAGTTTGCAGACCATCTCAAGTTATTACGACACCTTTTATGTATAGATTGGTAGATTTGAGTCAACTTTTGGTTGACACTGCTCATGCAATATGTAGATTGCTCTATAATGGTCTTCTAGGTTTTTGCACATCAATGGTTTTTGGTGTGTTTTGTTGGAAGCTGGTATTTTGTTTTTAAATGGTGAGTTGTTGTATGGGCTAGTTATGTGGGCATAAATCTACTAATGGTGTATGGTTAGTTGGATGTGATTAGCAACTAGTCGTGGTTGCTATTCTAGCAACGGTGGTTATCTATTGGCAATTTATTACCATAGGATTTGGTAACGGAAATTAGAGTTTAAGTGGGAGGTTGTCCTAATGAGAGTTTGTAGCATGAGTCTAACTTCAAGTGGGAGATTGTTAGATATGAAGTCCAACTATTTAGTTCTTATTCCATGATTGTTCATTTCATCTTCTCGTTTTTATCTCTTTGTCTTATGTTGAAGACTATTATATATATATATGAGGGCAAAGCCCTGTGTATGTAAGTTGAAATGACTGAATAAAGATTCAAGCCCTACTTTCTGATGGATGTAGCCAAGTTGGCGAGCCACGTTAAATATTTTGTCTCTTTTGTGGTTTCCAATTTGTCTACTAGTTTTAACACATCTCCCTTCTATGTACAGTGATTCTATAATTGCGTGAAGTGTAAAGTTTACTTAGATAACCATACATGCTTACAATAAAAAGTACTGATATAAGATGTCATGCATTCATACCTATCAAAATTTAATTTTCTTCTAATCTGAATAATTTATACAATAATAATCAATCTAATATAAATAGCTCATAATATTAGACAAAGATTCTATAGTGCAACTAAACCAATCTTTATGATATTTCTGCAATCAAGATCATCATATTTTTACAATATAATGATATAAAACATAATTAATTGTGATAATAATCTTTACATATGTCCAAAGCATAATAAATTATTTATTTTGAGAAGTTCAGAAGCAAAATCCCACTGCAGAAAATAAACAAGCTGGTGAACTTCTCAAAAATATAATATATTATACTTCAGACATATGCAAAGATTACTACCATAATTTAACTATATTTTATGTAGATAAGTAGGAGATATTTTTCCACAGCAAGTCAAATTGTGATATTGCTATCAGGATTCAACTGTGTAGTTTTTGAGTCAAACTCATTGACCCATAATTCATGATTGTAAAAATTAACTGCAATGTCCGTATCCGTCACCACAGGCTCCGGTGTTGAATGGTTGTGAAACAACCATTAATTTAGAGCAGAAAATAGGTTTTAATTTTGATTTCACACTGTTTACAAGATGCAAGCCAGTTTGCACATTGTTGTGGTAGAGAGTGGTTTTCTAGGTATGAGGTTTTCTTTAATTGGATTTTGTGAGAGCAATTTGATTTAAATAACTCTCATAATTCAGTGTTATCAGATCTTATGATTATAGAGAACAATTTATTTACAGATGCTTGCAGAGGGTAATTTGATTGCAGTTGTTGGGCAATTGTGTCTGGATTATTATTGTGAGAGTTGAGTAAATATTTACCTCTCATATATTACAGTTTGCGTGCCAGTACATTAACACTTGACAGTCATGACATTATGATATAATGACAAATAGCAAAATGAAGTTTCAGTGTATGTGTTGAGTATCCTTGAAAGCAGCAATTTCACAAAAATGGTCAGATCATGGTCATACGGCAATGGAATCTGGAGCATTGAAACGTTAGTTCCATGCTCTGCATTTTTCTAATTCATGGTCATCCTTATGCTTATACTACTTGGATTTGTAATTTCATGCTTTTTATTTGAATTGAGACATATTGAGACTTGCAGAAATTGTTTCAATTAAGTGGGATTTGGTTTGGTTATTTTATTTCGTATATATTTATTTCTAATCGTAATCATGATGTGAAATTATATTGAGAAAGTGAGAAAAAGACATAAAACTGATGAATTCATGCGATGGTTTGAAACTCCTATGGAAATTCTTATGAGAACTTCATCAATAGTCAAATAAAAAGAAAATACACTATTCATAAATTAACGACCATAATAATATCAAATAATCAATGAATTTTTATTGTTAAAAATATAGGTAAAACGAAATATTACACTTTCGTTTTTGTGTGTAAACCGTCACTATTACAATAATGCTTATTGTTCAGAGAGCTGGAATACGGATAGAACGAGAGGAATGCCTACAAAAATAAAACTGCAAGCTTTTCCCACAATATATCTAAAACAAAGCAACTGTGTTCAACAATCCAGTCATAGAGCCAAAAGGATTAATCTATCATTGTTTCCTCGTTGACTGCTTGTGTTTCTCTCTGTGGAAGAAGAGAAGATCTGCAGAGAGGCCAAGTATTCTGATACTGATCTGCCCATTTGTCAAGGCAATTTCTGTAAAATATATGACGACAATTGCACAGCTTCCGAACTTTATCATCTTCCTCAAAGGAACCCAAGCAAACAGCACATATAACATATGGATCCATCACACAAAACTTCTCTGCAAAATCTCTGAATGCAAAACCAGATGAACGTTCTCTGGATGAAGTGGGAGGAGTGGTTTTGGAGAAAGAGGTCTGGATTTTGTGGAGGCCAAGGCAGGAAAGAAGCTAACAAATTGCAAGGTGGAGATAATCTGAAGCGAATGGAGAGGGAATAACAAAAACGGGCACCATTTTACGAATTTGAAATAACAAAGCAAGAGAAGAGTAATGAGGGGAAGGGGAATGTTGTATGTATATAATGCCAAAATCAGCCTGAGCTACTGCCATCCCACTGCCATTGCCTTATTCATTTTCCGTTGCCTTTGCCATTTTCTTTGAAAACTACTGTGAAGAAATCCTAAGTTTGTCCGCCAGTCCAAACAAAGGATAAGCCAATCCGTCCGGGTGAAGTGGAAGCTCCAAAGCACTTATTTTGGAGCCAAATTATGAAGCTTTGGAGGTACCGTCGAAGCTATGCAAGTTCTCTAAATTTTACATCGCTACTAACAAGCGATTAAAAATAAAATTTGCCATTTTTTTTTAAAATTTGTTTTTAGTTTTCAATAAAGTTTCTTACATTATTGTTTAGACTGGAGTTCCAAACATTCCTCCATCTCCACCTCCTTCAGAGATTTAATTGAGAAATTTGTTAATTTGTCTTTTGAGATAGATAACTTCCACGGATGTCTCAAACTCTTTTTCAGGAGTGGGTTATATAGGTTTGCAACAAGAAAATAGTGCATGTGTATACTTCAAAAAAAATTTCATCATTTTGCCTTACGTCTGTTAATTGTATTCACTTTTAAGTTTCTAAATCATTTTCAATTATTCATTTTGTGCATCTCTTGTAGTTGTTGTAGTCCTTAGACAATATCCTTATGGGTACTTGTCAAACTATTCACATACCTTGTCAACACCTGCATGTCTTTGTCTATAGATTTGAAGAACTACTCTAATTGCACAAATTTGGTAATAGATATGATATGAAATATATCAAATTTGCCAAGAATCAACATTGTTAAAATCAACATGTTTAACAATGGATAGATGGACTAAAATTATATTTCTCATAAAATGTATAAATAATATAGTCAAACATTGTATTTATAGCATCAATGGAAGCTACAAAACCCTCCAATGCTAATGTTATTATTTCATATAAACAAATTTACCAAAAAAAACCTCAAAATGGGGAATACAAATAAACCTTTGAATTCAGGAACCTTATGCAAGTTGTGAATACAAAGAAATTTGTCGATTGGATGATAAGAGTCAAACAACAGCTCGTCAATTTATAAACAAGAATTGTTTTAGTTTGAGCATGCTATTAAGAAGCTAAAAACTTTTAGAAAGAATCAACAAGCTCAGCTAAAATTAACAAAAGCATTGTATATTAATGATGTTGTGAAAAAAATGAGGGCATTCACATGGGCGTTCCTAGAGCTAGTGGCTAATATCTAATTCCATGAGAAATATTTTTGAAGTATATTTTATAAGTTTTGGCCAACAAAAGAGAAAAATGAAGAAGTGGAAGAACTGCCACATTTTTGTTGTTTTGGTAGATTTTTAAGTATGGAATATTCTTATATATGCTTGTTTTATGTCTTTAGTCAAACAAAAAGTTGTGCAAATGAGTAGTGTCAGTTTTGATGCTATTTTAACTCACTTGAGGATCCACAAAAATCAAATCTAGGCTAGTAGAAGAGTTTCTTCCCGAACTAGAGTTTGTTCCTGAATCTTAGGACATTTTTTAGGATTCAATTTTAGTCTTTTCAATTTATAATTTTATTAAACTCAGTTGTAAACCATCATGTAGTAGTTTAGGAGTGTTCATGTAGTTTATTTGATATTTTTATTTTATTACTCTTAAGAAAAACTCCCAAAAATGCTAGTTACAATTTTGTGAAATTTTAATTGTAAACCTCTATTTAAACATGAAATTATCATGTAATAAGGGTGTCAATTTTTTATTGAAAATTAATAGACATATGGTGTTGTATTTTCAGTGTGTTTGTTGCTAATTTTGCAAATTTGAATGAAATTTCCAGATTCAAGAGTTGTGCATGTTCATAGCATTTACCTAGCAATTCATTTAATTGGTATTAACTATTGAATACTCATTGTTGTGGTGGATAAATTGATTGGATAATTCAAATAGTGCTTTGGAGATAAATTCTTCTTGTATATATGTGCATGGATGGTATGGATTGCAATATGATGAATTTTGAAAAATTATTCATTAATAATTTCTTTTGATGATTGCACTATGTTATTATGAAGTGTAGTTGTTTGATTTATAATTTCATGGTTAATGTGATCTTCTCTAACCCTCCTTATGCAATTTTTGTAAATTGTTGATGTCTTAAGTAGGAATTTATTTTTTTATTTTTTTAAATCTCTTAAAAATTTGCAACTTTTTGTTGTTTATTTGTGATTTAGATTAGAACTAATTTGTTACGCTAGAAAATAGATTGTGTTTGTTTCACAGATCTAATTTGTAGATACTCTGCATTTGGTTATCTTTTAAAACCATCAAAAGAAAGTAGAAAAATAGGATTAAAAAAATAACCTTAGTTTCAATGAACGAGTAAAGGCCTACCTTATGAAGTTTTACATAACATTATGAGAACTATTTCAATGCGGCTATGACCCAACCTGCTAGAACCGTGTGAGTGATTTGATTTTATCTTTCAGAGAGATATTTCAATCTCCAAATTATTGTTCTTGTATTGTATATACATCACGACCAAGAAAATTGGCACTAGAAGGAGGGTCTATTGAAAAAAGATTGGAAAATATAGTTTCTATTTTCCTAAGAGGTATAGGAGTGTCCTCATATCTAATCCCAAGAGTGAATTAATTGAGCTCTCTCATCATCAAAAAATATAAAAAGATAAAGAAAAGTGTAGGGGTGAAAGCTCTTCTGATTAGGAAGAGAAGACTTAACTTTAATTCAATCAAATTTCACCCCTTGCTTCCTCCCAACCAGTTGTTCAGAATACATCTCCACCTCCACGAATTGTGTATTTTAGAAATGCAAAAATGTCACCCTTGAATCTGACCACACCTCTTCATGAGATGCATAAGAATCTTGAGAAATTATGCACTAAGTTCATTTATGATGAATCAAATATTGTTGAATAACATTCAAAACTTTAAATAATTATGCAACTAGAAAGACACAACATATTAGGATGTGGTCTATAGATTATTCCCTTGCACCTTAGGTGAATTTTCATACAAATAGTATTTGAACTTTCCTAATGGGTTAGTTACAACTTGGCAAGATTTTGAGACTAAATTCTTTAATCAATTAAAAATATACATGGACCTCACAAGCTTATACCACCAATTTTTTTTATGTTGGAAAGAGCCAAATTAGCCCATCATAATGTTCAATCACATATTCTACTACATACATAAAAGGCTTGAACCCTCATTTACTATATCATCTAACATTGCAATTCAAGTTTACCTTTGTGCATGAGATATATTGACATCAGTCTTTCTGTAGGGACTTCCTCTTGGTAAAATTGATACACTTGAAA
Organism: Thuja plicata; assembly: GCA_018584345.1. Taxonomy (NCBI): domain Eukaryota; kingdom Viridiplantae; phylum Streptophyta; class Pinopsida; order Cupressales; family Cupressaceae; genus Thuja; species Thuja plicata. The sequence continues at coordinate 259,392 of MU223270.1, forward strand.
ATATTTACAGTGAAGCATTATGTTTATGTATCAATTGAATCCCCATACTGGAAATTGTTTTGGGATTTTTACTTATATTGGATCTACTAGTATGACTAATCATATAGCAGCAATGAACCATGCATTGATAAACCACACACCAATGTTAAATCATATGTCCCTTCCTGTTGTTTACCATTCACCAACACTTACTTAACCTATTTATGAACCATATAGAGAAACAGTTTTCAAGAAAAAGTTCTACCCATCCTAAAGAACTTATTAACACTTTACTAATAGAATTGGAAGAAACCAAGAAATATTTTCATAGATAGGTCACCAATGAGCTCATAAAGTTTAAATTGAACCCTTTACATACATAGTCTAATTATATGAGACCTATTGCTAGTCCAAATTGCTAATCGTATAATCTTGCACCACAAAATTAGAATTACAACTCATATAACCAATTCTATGTAGGAAAACATTCAGGATAACAAAGACACAATCACATTTGGAACACTCATCCCAATAATAGAAGTATCCCATGTGATAATGCTAATGTGGCGTAGATGGGGGTGACATCATACACTTTGACTGTTAGAGGTCGATGATAATGAGAACCTTCATCCTTTTCATGGATCTAGGATCTTATGACCCAAAAAATTCCAAAGGTTTCTAGCCTAGTTAAACTTAACCAATAAATAGCGTTTCAGACGTTTAGGATCAATTCACGAGACGACCTTGTTCTTCCTTGAATGGAATTTTTTTTGTGTTGAATAGACTGAATAACTGAGAGGGGGTAGATTATTTATTATAAAATAATTTATTAACAATAATTTATTGGGTGAATACTTAAATAAATCTGAAACTTAAAACATATATGAACATGAAAGCGTAAAAAAACAAACACCATGAACTCTAGAATTTACATGGAAACCCAATATTGGGAAACCAATAGAGAAACTGATTCTCGTGAATATAAACACCATTTAAGGCAATGCTAATTAAGGTGATTTTTACAAAGGCTCACAATCAGTTACTCATTATAGGTAAGGCTCACTGCCAGTTGGGATAACTTCCTAGAAGTAATAAGGCTCGCTGCCAATAAAAATGATCACTGCCAGAATATAAGAAATGAAAAAGAATCTCCCATTTAAATATTAGTCAGCAATAATCAGCAACATGGGAATTATATTACAATTTTCTAGCAGTTTCAAACACATATACATACATACATAGATCTTTCCTTGTTAGATTCACATTCACTTCGCATATTGCTCACATACTTCATCAAATAGAATTATTGTTCTCTTATACCATGCCATGCCACCAAAAAAAATCAAGTCGGGCTATTACAATTTAAAATAGGTCACACCGAAGCATTCCCATTGGGGTAAGGAATGAAACATGGACCACATAGATCTTCCTTGCTCAAATTATGTAATGCCTCTGCAGCGAACCCGAGTGGAAACACTATTCTAACCCAAAACATGTGCAATAAATTTTTTTTAGTCAATAACATTAATCAAATGGAAAACTTAATTTATTATCTAGGATTACCTTGCTAAGTGTACTTTAAAAAGAAACCCCTTCTTATCATTTATTTTATTGCGCAGTAAGCCATTAAGCAATCCAGTTTGACTAACAATATATCTAATTCTAACCACACAATTATATATCTCATCATTTCAAATCCCAGATTACGTAATCATATTACCATTAAGTAATATACATACTAGTATTCCACTATTAAGTTTCTCTAAAGAATACCTTAGAACGTATTCTAGCAAGTATACATATTTGTATTCATGACACCAACATAAGCTATTTACAAATAAAATTTCATACAACAGTAATTCAAAATTTTATACACCTTTCATAGTTACTTTTTACAATAAAATAATAATTTTGTTAGTTTCATCCTTCAAGGGAATATATTAAAATTGTATACATATAACATTAAATCTAGGTTTCATAGTACTAGATCATGTGAGACCTACCTTAGACCGTCATAGTTTTCCTACTTTATTTTCTATGCTTTCAGTGATTATATGCTTAGACATACCTTGACTATTGATACTCTTATGTATTTGAGGATCTGTAGAATCCTATGTTATATATTCAGTACCTAATTATGTAATCAGGGTAGACTTGAGATACTATATGTTTTTATTCAGTTTCAGTTTATGATGATGTCATATATATGGGATTAATTGTGTGAATGCAATTGTGATGAAAATTGGTTTAGGAAACTGATGATATGTTTATTTAAATTCAAATGGAGATATAGTAGTCATCCTAATACAATTTAAAATAAGTCAGACCAAAGCATTCCCATTGGGCTAAGGAATGAAACATGGACCACATAGATCTTCCTTGCTCAAATCATGTAATGCCTCTGCAGTGAACCCAAGTGGAAACACTATTCTAACCCAAAACATGTACAATAAATTTTTTTTAGTCATTAACATTAATCAAATGGAAATAACTTAATTTATTATCTAGGATTACCTTACTAAGTGTACTTTAAAAATAAACCCCTTCTTATCATTTGTTTTATTGCGCAGTAAGCCATTAAGCAATCCAGTTTGACTAACAATATATCTAATTCTAACCACATAATTATCTATCTCATCATTTCAAATCCCATATTACGTAATCATATTACCATTAAGTAATATACATACTAGTATTCCACTATTAAGTTTCTCTAAAGAATATCTTAGAACGTATTCTAGCAAGTATACATATTTGTATTCATGACACCAACATAAGCTATTTACAAATAACATTCCACACAATAGTAATTCAAAATTGTATACACCTTTCATAGTTACTTTTTACAATAAAATAATAATTTTCTTAGTTTCATCCTTCAAGGGAATATATTAAAATTGTATACATATAACATTAAATCTAGGTTTCATAGTACTAGATCATGTGAGACCTACCTTAGACCGTCATAGTTTTCCTACTTTATTTTCTATGCTTTCAATGATTATATGCTTAGACATACCTTGACTATTGAGACTCTTATGTATTTGAGGATCTGTATAATCCTATGTTATATATTCAGTACCTGATTATGTAATCAGGGTACACTTGAGATACTATATTTTTTTATTTAGTTTCAGTTTATGATGATGTCATATATATGGGATTAATTGTGTGAATGCAATTGTGATGGAAATTGGTTTAGGAAACCAATGATATGTTTATTTAAATTCAAATGGAGATATAGTTTATATGTGATAAATTGTTAATGATTTATTTGTTGGGATTAATGGGAAGTATGTACTTAGAGGGGAGGGGTGAATCAATACCTCTAAAAAATTTTGTGTCCTTTAATCAATTAACCTTTGTAATCAATTGCATGTCCATTCAATCTGATCTAAACTATCGTGATGTGAGTTATACCAATTCATAACATTAATAAACATGTGAATCATTCATAGAAACATTCATGAAAGTAATTAACACATAACACAAGATATGATATCGCAGAAAACTTATGTTAGGAAGTAAAAACTGCGTTGGGATGGCACCCACAAAACTTCACTATCTACATATTGGAAGGGGCTGGTTAAGGCTTACAATTTGATCACTTTTGATGATCTACCCTGTTAGGAGTATCAGTGGATATTTTTTAAATTCTACTCTGTTAAGAGCTTTAGCAACACTGTTAAGTGTGCACTTGGTTAAGAGATTTGATGTTGGATTGTTAAATCCACCTTCCTTGAAAGGATTTTTACACTTTTCTCCACTTGTTAGAATGATAGAAAATTACAAATTGACCTTGTAAATGCAATCTCCTATTGTTGATACAGATCCTATGTAGTTCACATAAAATGGATTATCACCTAATTGTGATTGATTAATACCTTTGATTATCGGTTTCCTCTGTTCTTGGTTCTGCTAACCAAATCCTTCTTTTTTTGTTCTGGTTCTTGAGACTCTCAATTCAATCCATAGATGTGCTCATTTTGTTCTCCTCTTTCCTTTTCCTTCTCACACACCCTAATGAATTATTGCATCATTTATTTATAGATGGATTGACTTCATCGAGTTTTGATAAAATCAATGTTAACTCTAAGATCAGGTTTACAACTTATACCTAGATCTCCTAGTCTATGTGTTTTAAATCAGTTAGACTGATTAAAGAACTTACATTCACGTATCTTGTCTGTAAATAAATGGATTTAAAACAATTAAATATCCTATAAATAGAATACACTTTCTTTATCTGACGTGGAAGTCAGATCCATTTTTTGCGGGTTGCAGCTGACTTTCGGTTCTGTCTATCGGTCATGCTTGACTGTCCTTTGGTTTTGTCTATCGGTTGCACTATATTTGTCTTTTCAGTCTGCACTGTAACTTGCATTTTGGGTTCCTCTTTCGGGTTCCACTTTATCTTTCTGGTTTATGATTTTCGGTTTACACACTAACTTGTGTCATTGGTTTTCTCTGTACTTAGTCATCTTTGGTGATCTCTTAATCTGATCTTCAATTTTCTCTTTCCTGTCTTTCGATGTAGGCTTACCGAAAGTGTTGTTTGTATATTAATGGAAAATTAATGTCATTTATCTCCCCCTTTGACATTAGTATCAAAAATTGATATGTGTAAAATACTAACAAAATATTAAGTATATACAACATATATAATCCTTACTCATTTAATAACTCCCCCTATGTATATGCCGATATATCTGTACATATGATATATTTTCCTTCTTCATATCATTTTCCCTTTATGAATATACATATACATATCTACCATTTTCCCATTTGAATGAATGTACATAGGGTAAAAGCACAATAATCTGTCACCCCTAAGGATAATTTTGGGCGCTCATTCGCGCCATACTCGGCTGAGTCAAACTCGGCCCAGTCTAACTCGGCCGAGTTTATGTGGCACCGAATGGCGCCTACGTGGCCAAGTCGGCTCGTGCGCGAGCCAATGGGAGGGCGAGTAGGACTCGGCCGAGTCTACCTAGGTGGCATGCCATGTGGCAGCCAAACCTCCAAAAACATAAAAAATCCAGAAGTTTGCACTTCTACTAGTTTTTTCTCTGTTCAAACTAGACAATGTCAAAAAACTAAAAGTGCCCTTTTCTAGATCTCGGAACTACGATTCTTGAGATATAAATTTTATATTGTTTTGACTACAAAACATTGAACAAATTCATTAAAAACTACATGTAGGTTATTAAAGCTTTCAGAAGTCGTTGCTTC
>MU223270.1:280066-292592 GCA_018584345.1 Thuja plicata
AATATGACTCCCCCTTTCTATGTGCATCAGTATAGTGTATGTATATGTACATGTATACTATTTGATTGTTGTATGTACATTTTCCCTTTCTTTTTCTTTCACTATACATTATTTCCTCCTTTTTCTTGAGGTGATGTACATATCAAATTCCCTCTTTCTTTTATACTGATGACAAAAATGTACAACTTACAAAATGTCAAAAAAAATGTGACAAAAATGTGTAACTTACAATGTGTCAAAAACATTAGAATGGGTAAGTTTGATATCTTCTAGCAGTTTCTCCCATTATTCTTTCAATTGTTTGAGTTCCATATGTTGCATCTCGAGTCTTGTGTGCATATCAAAAATGCTATCTAGGACAGACATTTCAGGGGTGGCAATCAGTGTATTTTCCTGTGTCATATTTTGTTGCAGCAGGGTAAGTGTCGGTAAGAGCTTAACTTGAAGCTCATTTACTTCATCTCTATATTTCATCTCTTCAAATTAAATGTCCTGTCTCTGCTTTCTATCCTGTATTATTTTTTGTTTGTGCAATATAAGTGCTTCTGTTGTGTTGGCTAGATTTTGTGCACTGGACTGAAGATCAGCATCTATTTTTTCTATCTTGTCTGTATACTCCTTAGTGAGTTGATCTAAGGTGCACAATTTCTTAATTAAGGTAATAGCTTATGATAAAAGTGGTTCAATTGCACTTACCAATTCAGATAGCTTGACCTTTTTGAGTGCCACTTCCTGGCTTATCTTCTCTGTGAGCTTGAATTCATACTTTTTCTCAAGTCTCTCTTCCATAGTTTTCTTAGCGTCGATATTCTAAAATGTTATTACATCTGGGATTGTTACCATTTGATCAATTATTGGAACTTTATGATCAATGTATGTGTCTGGTACAATTTGTTGAAGTATGTCTCTAGCTACTTCAAGTACCTTGGCCTCTTTTTCCGCTTGTTTCATCTTGTCTTGAGTGGCTTTCCTTTCACAGAGCTTGGCATACTTTGTTAATGTTGTAGGATCCAATGTTCTTGGATCACAAACTGGAATCTCAATTATTTCATCCAGAGTTACTGGATTTTTGTTCTTTCCTTTCTTCTTCTTTGAGATCTTAGGGGATCCAGATGTATGAACTACTAAAGCTAGTTCATTTGTATGCTCTGAGTTACTTGGTGAAGGTTTTGTTGATGAAGCATCTTGTTTTTTCTACTTAGTTTGCACCTGTTGGTTATGGGAAGATGTCTCTTCATTTACCTTGGGTGTTTCTGTAGAATGTGCTCCTGATTTCTTTTCAATCTTATCATTCTTTCCTTGTTCACCTTTCTCTGAAGGCTTCTCCCCTGTTTCTTTTTGAGTTCCTTCCATTTTCTAATCAGTATCCTTCTGATCATCAGTTGCATCTTGCTCTGCAGGTGCATTTGTAGTTTCTTTTCCTTCTCCTTCACCCTTGTCCATGGGTGTGTTTGTTTCATTTTCAATTGATCCTTCATTGCCCTCTAGTATATTTATTGCCTTCATTAGGACAGGCATGTTACTTTGTGTTGCTGCTTGTGCTTTATCAATATTGATGTCCTGCTCGTCGATAATGTCCTTGTTAGCAGTGACATTCTCATCTTTCTTTATGGATTCTGTAGGGACTTGCACTTGTGAGTGCATTATTGAAGTGTCTTGCACTTCTTCATCTGTAATATCAATTGTCTTATCATTAGATATTTTTAGTGCTTGAGGACTTTGTTGATCCTTGAGTGTGATAAATATCACATCATCTTTCTTCTTGGGATCATTGTCAAAGTCATAGTGAGTGATATCTTGTACAATGTCATCCATACATATATTCAAGTTACTAGGCTCATCATCACTCTCCTGATTATCCAGAGCAATATGATAAGGACTTGCATTATCTAACTCCTCTCTGTAAGGTGTGTTTTTGAGAAGTAACTGCTTCTCAACACTTGTTGATTCTACTGGTAGATCTAGGAGATGTCTCCATTTGGTTTCTGTCATCAAATCCAGTTCTATAAACTTGCTCTCTAGTACTTTGTAAGCCCTTATTTTGGCTACAAATTTACTTGAGTGTTTCTTTAGTACTTCTTGTATTTCTTCAAACTTGGATTCGGGAGGCATAAATCTTACAAGAATTCTTTCTATTGCTTCTCTTTCTATTTTTAAGGCATATGACCATTGTTGGTATATATTTTTGCCTAGCTCCTCAGGTATTTGACTTACAAATTCAGCAGGGGCATACTTGTTTTTTATCATTGATTTGATGACTGCATCCTGTATCTTATTCTGATCATCTGGATTCAGTGTATCCCACTGTCTGATCTTTTTATCAGTCATTATACCGTGGGTAGAAATTGCATCTGAAGTTCTTTTTAACTACATCTGGTTCATCATCTTTTGTGTCATCTAACTCAGCCTGTGTCCTAACAAACCTTTTCCTTCTCTTTGGTGGTGTTGATTTGACAAGTTGTTGTTTTGCTCTTTTTTCTGGTTTCTTCCTTATATAGGTCCTTACTTGACCTTTCTTGAGAGGTGTTGTATCTATTGCAGTAGTCTAACTTCTTGTCCTTTGTTTCTTAGCAGGAGGTGAAGATGGAGGTGAATCAGATTCAGTGGCCTCTGTATCTAATTCCTTTTCCTTTAGCATTTCACCGATGGTACCCTGTTCATCGGTTTCCTCTTGTTGATCCTGTTCTTCCTCCTCTATGACTGAAAGAATCTTCCTAAGATTCTTTATCATTTTATCTTTCTTGTTTATAGTCTTTTTGACTTGTAGGCCATGTTTTATCTTAGATTTGGCCTCTTAATATGTACCAAACCTTGGTTGTTTCTTATCAATGGGCTCATTGAGTAGTGCCTCAATTGCACTTATAGCTAGATCAATATTGATCTCATAGTCTAATGAAGATAACCAAGTTGTTCTTGGTACAACTGGTTTGATGTGTGTGAAGTCTATATCTGCCATGAAAAATATTTCATCCCTCTGTTTCTCAACTAGTTGCTCAGGAATCCTAGTTCTTTCCATCATCTTTTCCTTGAACTCAAGGAAGTAGGTAGACATTATAGACTCAAAATTGTCTCCTAATGACAATAAATTCACTAATTTTTAGGGTTACCAATTTGGTAGAGTCCCATACAACTTTTCCTACTGAAGGAAAATATTCTTGAAAATAGAAAAATGTACACATAATAAGTGAACCAAACTTACATGTGTTTCTCTTTGCAGATCTGATTTTGATCATATTCTCATCAAGTTGTTTTAGTAGGATCTCACATAGATCCATTTGAATTCCTTTAGTTACAATCTTGTAAGTTGTGCTTACTGTTGTTGCATAAATGTTGTTCAATCTACTGTTCAATCTAATAACACATGCACCAAATTTCAACTCGTCATCAGTGATTGTGTTAACCTTGAGACCTCTGTTGTCTCCTTTTGCATTAGTGATTTTTTTAACTTCTTTCATGGATGGATGTTTGTGTGCCCTAGTTTTGTCAGTTATCGAATAAATACTGACAACATGAAGAACATTGCTTGTTATCTACTTGGGTTGATCTAGCCATAGTTTTTTGTCATGCATCCAGCTCAAGACTATCATAATCCACTCTATCTTGAATTCTCTCGAGAAATGTAGGGCATTAGTTAACCCTTTGATCTCTAAGTGCTTATGTTCTTCTTTTAGTTTTCCTTCAAAATCACATAGCTTCTTATAAGCTTCATCCATTTCCAAATCACCTATCTCTACAATCTTGCAGTGAATGTAAGACCTAATGTCTTCTATGAGAAAAACCCTAGGCGAGATTCTTGAAAATGCATCGGCTTCATCAGGTTTCGATGTAATCTATGGGAAGATTTTGTATTTAGGTTCTACACATGTGCTCTTCTTGATCACTTTCACCACATTCTTCTTTTCATTCTTTAACTTAGAAGTTCTTGAAGTGGTTGCCATTATTTTTCTAGAATTTAGGGTTTTCTATGAAATTAGGGCTTTCTCGACAAAACAATGACAGAGATATTTTGGTTCCCTTGATACTTACTTCAATTCATGAATGTGATGAAGAATCTATTTCCTATGTGATGAATCAATCTGTAGACGCTTCTACTTTCTTCTCTCGAATCACTTTGATGTCGCTATGTTTTTCTCTTCAAATCACAGGTGAAAAATGAAGTTATCCCGTCGACTATTTATAGACTTTTTGACCTAAGTCTTTGTAATAAATGCTCACCAACTCATCGAGATGTGAAGATGGGTTTCATCAGGAGGATATTTTAAATCATTGTCGGTGTAGACATGATGCTTATGGCAGTTGTCAACCACTTTGATTTTACCGATAGATATCAGTATTCTACCATGATGACTGCTAAATTTTGCTATCTTACCGATGGTCATTGGGATACATTCGTAGTTTACCACTTTTACTCATTGACCAAAAATTTTTGGTAAGTGTGAAAAACTCATTATTGTGTTCACCGATGATTTTTGGTAAGTGTTTACTGATGGTGTTGTATTCAAAGATTGTTAACAAGTAAAGTAATACGCATCTTTAATTTATGCAGATTTTGACTATATATCATTTTATGTAATGGAACTGATGCAAAATATAACTTGGTATAGTGCAATTCCATACTTACTTGTTCAGCTCAAGTGGGGTTGATGGTGTCACCGGGTCTATTGGATGGGGTGTCACCATTTGCATTGCTTGGTCCAGCTTCATCATTTCTTGAAGCCTTTATCCACATTTTGTCTCTTGCCCTCCGGATATCTTCAATGGTGTTACCATTGGGATGTGTGCTGGTATCTGTCAATCTATCTTTGCAATCTTTCCTGAGATGACCAACTTTATGACAATGTAAGCATGCCATTCTGGGGTTTGACCAGCCTCTAGACCTTTTGGTCCATGCTCTTATGTAGTTTTCAGTAATATGACCATATCTACCACATGTTGTACAGTTTTTCCAAGTATTGTAATCCCATACATATTGATTACCAATTCTCTTTGGTTGATAAGGGGCTTCTTTACCTTTTGGCTTCCATGCTTATCTTTTCTTTTTCCAACATTCTTCAGATGTGTGCCCATTGATCTTGCATGTAGGATAGTATTTGTCAATGTATGTTTCCTTCTTTGGATTTTTTTTTTTTCTCTTGCATTCATAAGCCTTATGCCATTTCTTGTTACATTTGTAACAAAATCCTATGAATGAAGGTGTAGGTGTAGATTTAGGAGTACCTTTCATTTTTCCTCTGCATGCATTTGATGTGTGCCCTTACTTCCTATAGTGCTTGCATGTTGGCTTTCTTGGTCTTGGATTTTCACAGACATTCTTTGGTCTTGATGTTTCTCTTTTTTCTATAAATCCTATACCGCTATTGTTGATTACTCTTCATTGTCCTTCAAGAAAGTCATACATTCTTTTATTTCTTTCTTCAACCTTTCTAATAATCTCATTATGTTGTTGCTAAACTCTAACCTCATGCTTTAGCTTTTCATTTTCTTCTTTTAGTTCACCGATAATCTGTATTCTCTCAATGAGTTCCACATTTATTCTATTTTCTTCTTGACTCATAAGGATAATCTGATTTGTGAGATCATGGTGATGCTCATCATGTCTTTGAATTCCATATCTTTTTCTTGTAATTTCTCTGTGATCTTCCTTCTATCATCAATAGCAAGTGTTCTTTCTATTTCAGCTTGTCTAGTAGAACTCATCACATCAATCATTCTTACCATCTAGGTCTCTTGACTGATTTGCAGCATCTTTATTTGCTCTGTCATATGTTGATTAGTCTCCTTTAGATTTGTGATGTTCTCTTCTGATGTATTTGATACATTACTTGCATTTGATCCTGAAGATTTAAAGAAATCTGGAATCTCTTCTTCCTGATAGTCTACTTCATTGTTCCTGGTAGTCATGCCTTTTTTTTCAGCCAGCAGCTCTCTCATCTTGATTCTTGCTTCTTTATACTATGCATAGAACATTTGTATCTCAAGTTTTTTGTTCTCAATATTCTTATCAAGTTTATACTTCTCCATTGTTAGATCTTTTCTCTTAAGATTTTAAGCTTTTCAAAAAGATACTTAGCTCTGATACCAATTGTTGGACTTAATGGGAAGTAGTACTGAGAGGGGAGGGGTGAATCAGTACCTCTAAAAATTTTAACACTTTACCCAATTTATCATTAGTGATCATTCAATTCTGATTTTACCAACCATTACTGTTATTCTTTCTTATGTAGACATTGTTTGTTAACAATCTTTACAATTATCCATAGAAACATTCATGAAATTAACAAACACATAACACAAGATATGATATCGTAGAAAACTTCTGTTAGGAAGTAAAAATTGCAGTGGGGTTGGTACCCACAAAAATTCACTATCTGCAGAATGGAAGGGATCCAGTTAAGGCTTACAATTTGATCACTTTTGATGATCTATCCGGTTAAGAGTATTGAGGTGGAGACCTGTTAAGAGCTTTAGCAACACTAATTTAAGTGTGCACTAAGTTATGAGATTTACAATAGGACAGTTAATCCCACCTTTCTTGAATGGATTTCATTAATGTACTACACTTGTTAGAATGAGTACAAATGTTGACCTGACTGTATGCAATCTACTATTGTTGATTTATAGATCCATTAAAGCTTTTACAATTACAATATCACCTTAAGTGATTGATGAATACCTTTTCTCTACTTGTCGGTAGCCTCTGTTCTGTTCTTGAAAACTGATTTGAATCTATTTGTGTTCTTCTGCATGAATTCTCTGTCTGGTCTTTAGTTGCTCTTTGTGGCTACTTTCTTCATTAAACAAAAACTATTCTTAATGGATCGAGCACCTATTTATACAAGTTATTTGACCTATCTTGGAATTCATGATTTACAATGTTAACTCTTAGATCCAATGTTTACAACTTGACCTTGATCTTTAGTTTGCATGTTTTAAAGCAGTAAAATGATTTAAAACAATAAATATTACATTGCTTTCTCCACACATAATGGATTAAAAAACAAATCAAAAAGCTATAAATACAACTTCAGTGATTTATCTAACGTGGAAAGTCAGATCCACTTTTTGCGGGATGTAATTGACTGTTAGTTCTTGGCGCTCAGTTTGAGCTTGCAATCTGTCGGTGTTCCTTGTCTGAACTATTCGTCGGGTTCCTTGTATCTATCAAGTTCCTCTTTTTTCTGTTCACCGGGTAGCACTTTTGATACTTTGTCAGGTATCCTTATCTTTTTGTCATTGGAAAACTCTTTGACAGTGTTCATCGGGTAACCTTGGTGTTGGATAGTATTGTGCCCTGTCTGTCGGTTTAGACTAAACTGATGGTGCAGATCATGGTTTTCTCTAAGTATACTAATGGAAAAATATAATGCCTTCAATGCTTTCTTCTAATGTATCTGATGCTTTGTTTGTAGTTGATCTTGAAGACTCAAAGAAATCTGAAATATCTTCCTCCTAATAATTTGTCTCATTACTACGAGATGCCATATTCTTTCTTTCATCCAGCAACTGTCTCATATTGATTCTAGCTTCTTTATACTATTCATAGAACATCTGAATTTCAAGATTTTTGTTCTCAATATTTTTATCAAGTTTGTACTTCTCCATTGTATGATCTTTTCTCTTAAGCCTTTAAGATTTTCAAGAAGAGACTCAGCTTTGATGCCAATTGTTGGGATTAATGGGAAGTATGCACTGAGAGGGGAGGGGTGAAGCAGTACCTATAAAACTTTTTGTATCCTTTAATCAATTAACCTTTGTAATCAATTGCATATCCATTCAATCTGATATAAACTATCTTGATGTGATTTATATCATTTCATAACATTAATAAACATGTGAATCATTCATAGAAACATTCATAAAAGTAAAATTGACACATAACACAATATATGATATCACATAAAACTCCTATTAGGAAGTAAAAACTACGGTGGGGATGGCACCCACAAAAATTTACTATTTTCAGATTGAAAGGGGTTGGTTAAGGCTTACAATTTTATCACTTCTGATGATCTAACATGTTAGGAGTATCGGTGGAGACCTGTTAAAGTCTAATCTTTTAAGAGCTTTAGCAACACTATTAAGTGTGCACTCAATTAAAAGATTTGATGTTGGACTGTTAAATCCACCTTCCTTGAAAGGATTTTTACACTTTGATCCACTTGTTAGAATGATAGAAAATTACAAATTGACCTGGTAAATGCAATTTCCTATTGTTGATACAGATCCTATGTAGTTCACATAAAAAGGATTATCACCTAATTGTGATCGATTAATACCTCTGATTATCGGTTTCCTCTGTTCTTAGTTCTGCTAAGAAAATCCTTGCAATTTCCTATTGCTGATACAGATCCTATGTAGTTCACATAAAAAGGATTATCACCTAATTGTGATTGATTAATACCTCTGATTATCGGTTTCCTCTGTTCTTAGTTCTGCTAAGCAAATCCTTCTTTTTTTGTTCTGCTTATTGAGACTCTCAATTCAATCCATAGATGTTCTCATTCTATTCTCCTCTATCTTTTTCCTTCTCACACACCTTGATGAATGATTTCATCATCTATTTATAGATGGATTGACTTCATCAAGTTTTGATAAAAATAATGTTAACTCTAAGATCAGGTTTACGACTTATACCTAGATCTCCTAGTCTATGTGTTTTTAATTAGTTAGACTGATTAAAGAAGTTGCATTCACGTATCTTGTCCCTAAAGAAATGGATTTAAAAAAATTAAATATCCTATAAATAGAATACACTTGCTTTATCTGACGTGGAAGTCAGATCCACTTTTTGTGGGCTACAACTTACTTTCGGTTCTGTCTTTCGGTCATGCTTGACTGTCCTTCATTTTTGTATGTTGGTTGCACTGTATCTATCTTATCAGTCTGCATTGTAACTTGCATTTTAGGTTCCTCTGTCGGTTTCCACTTTATCTTTCTTCTTTGTGATTTTTGGTTTACACACTAACTTGTGTCATCGGTTTTCTCTATACTTAGTCATCTTTGGTGATCTCTTAATCTAACCTTTGGTTTGCTCTTTCCTTTCTTTTGGTGTAGGCTTACCGAAAATGTTGTTTGTATACTAATGGAAAATTAATGTCATCATTATTATATTTTTATATCATGTTATTTTGGACCTATTGATGTGTGCAATGAGTGTGCAGGGATAATTGACCATGGATCTAAATCGGGGACCTAGTATTGGAAACTATGTTATATTTTGTGCATTCCAAGGTCATGTTTATCCAAAGAAACATGGACCTTGTATATATTTTTTATTCATGAATTTGGTTTGTATGTGTGTAATTAAATTAGTTAATGTGAATTTGATTAAGCCATGTTATTTATTTATTAAATTGTGTCAATTTTGGCAATTTTTATAATTAAGTGTTGGCATGGCTAGTTAAGTGAATCAAGGATAGGTGTAGGATTAACTAGGGGTTACCTAAGTGTAGTAACCAAGCCTACCCAAGGTTAGGAAGTTTCTAGATGGTCATCTTGACTTAGAAATCCATGGGTTAACTTTAGGTATAGTTTAAGAGGGTCTTCTAGGCTCCTAGAAGGTAATCGGGGTCAATTTTAGCTACCCTAGTTGGTACCCTAGGGGTTAGGGGTCATTTTCAACCCATTAAGAGCCTTAAAACCCAATTATGACTCCCCTAAAGTCTCATTTTTCAACTTGAGAGAATTTGAAGAGTTGTGCAGTTTTGGTTAACCTCTTTTTTCTTCCTAAGTTGCATTTAACTCCATTTATGGAGAGGGAAGGCAAGTTGGAAGAAAGGGATGGTTAGGGTCACCTCTTCTTTGATTGGTTCCTAATAGTTTGGAGGTTTTCCTTTATAGGGAAGGTTTTAGGGAGAGCTTGGGTTGTTCACCCACTCTCTACCTTTAGAGACAATTTCAGATTGAAGGAGTTTTTGGAAGAGAAGGCTTGGAAGGGTAACTCATCTCAGATTTTTAGATTGCCATAAGATTTGGAGTAAAGTTGGTTTCTCCCTTAGGGTAAAAATTTTCTTGTTTATGTATGTTCTTTCTTGGAGCTCCATTAATGGAGTACTATGTATATTTTGATCTTTTCAAATTTTGAGTTTTTGGAGTTTTAGAATGTTGTTTTTATTTTTTGAATGAGTTTTCTTCAAGGCACACTCACCCTTGGGAGGGAAAAGTAACCTTGAAGGGGGTGGTAGGAAATAACTTTAGGTTAGTGCAGAGTCTCCCATGTGAGGAGGGAAAAACATGGGGTTCTTGATACCCATGACGCCAAGTATGGCCTAAGGGAACCCGGGGGGCATAAGGAGGTTTTTACTTATGACTGCATCTTGTGTAGATGGTTATTCCAAGTTCATGTGTGGCTTGAGATTTTTGTTTTGATACTATGGCTTCTCCTCCTGTGCTAGTCTACCACCACCCCTATTTTAGGAAGGCCTCTTAGAGACCTTCCTCCTGTTTTGTCATGTAAGGGAATCTTACCTTTGTGTTTTTTTTTCTGAATGAGTTTATCTGTATGTTTGTAACTTCATGTTTGTATCTTGTTCCATTCTATATCCCCAAGCTCGGGGTGACCTTGAAAAGGTCTAGGTTGGGAGTTGAGCCTCCATGGTCAACCTCATTCTAACAAGCTTTTGTTGGATTTAGGAGCTTGTAAATATTTATAAGTTGAGGATTGGAAACTAGAAAAATCACATTGTAACCTTGTATTGTATTTGAATTAAGTGGAAATCATGTTGTACGAGAATTTCAAATAATTACGTAATCAAAATTTTATTATGTTAATCAAAAGGAGTTTTGAGAAAACTATTAACTGCATGATTTAATTTGTGCAAATCCATGGACATGTATTTTGGCATACTGTATATTGGTTACTTTGTATATTTATGAAAAGAGAATTTTGAATTGAACCTTGTATTTAATTAAATGTGTATGCAAATCTGGTTTTAGTTATGATTATGAAAGAAAATTTGGAAAATGGGAGTTTGCAAGGTTTAAATTAAAACTCCTATTTATATGCACACGGGTCTTTCTAGTTAAAGAAAAATGTAGATTATTTTCATTTATAAATATCTTTTAAATTCAATTGTATTTATAATGTTAAAAAAAAAGAGAATATACATTTTTATACTTAGAGTTTTTTTTAAATTTTACAAAAAAATTTAATGTTCAAATTCAGAAATCTAATTCCTACATTATCTTAAGTTATTAGACTAGATTCTAAAAATGCTTTTAAAAATATAAAAAATTATTCCTATATGTATGTTGTTTTGTATCAAACATTTTTTATTTAACTAGTAAATTATATATATGATTTTTTTTATTTATACTATACTAGATGGTTTTAAAAAAAAAAAAAAAACACATAATTTTTAATTGAATATGTTTTATTTTAAAAAGATTAAAGCATTGTTTTTTTAAAAAAATCCCCAAACAAATTTTTTTTTGGGTTGTGCATGCCCTAGCTCGCGGTGCCTTTTACCCTTATGATTATAAGGATTGGAGGGGTTGTTACTTTCTTTTGGAGGGGTTATTACTTTCTTATTACAATGTATAAAAGGTCTAAAAATAAGACAAACTTGGAAGAGGAGTAGTCTTCAAAAAGGCTGAGTGCTAACAGAAAGTTCATGAGAATAAGCAAATAGTGGCATTCTTTTTATAAGGACAGTTCGAAGGAGTCTAGTTTAAAATGTTGTCATTGTTGAAGAGGAAAAATGTATAAAAGCATCCCAAAAGATCTATAAAGCTAAAAAAAAATGCATGAAAAGTGTCAACTATTGAGGAAAGAGCCTTCAAGATAAGGGTTTTAGGTATGACAATGGTCCCTAAGTAACCACAATATGAAGAGACAATTGCATAATGGGTATGTGCAAGATCATGGGGGGCCAAACTATGCCCTTAAGTGGCAATGAAAAATCAGCAAAATCAGGGTTAGTCAACTTGACGTGAAAATTTGAACTAGCTATCAACTTAATATCAAAAAGTTGTAAAAATAGAATCTGTAGGAAATTGAATGTAGTTTCTAAACTACTAGGCCTTTTCTGAAACAAAGTTAATATGATTGGTGAAAAGTATAGATTTCAATGCAGCAGTACAAAGATTTTAGGAAAAAAATAAGAAGTAGGTGTATGTCTGACCACCTTAATCATAATCAAATGATAAGATTTTTTTATAAGATTTTATATATAAGTAGTAGACTCCTTCCCGGATGTGACATATTTTTTTGTAATTTTATGCTAAAAAAATAATTAATTATGAATTATCTGCTACAACATTTTCAGAATAAAAAAACTCCTGTGTCTAACCACCTTAACTCATTGAAAACTTTACCAAATTCAAAAAAATAATTTTTTTTCTTATAGTAGGCAAAGCATAGAATGTGACGCATTTTTCAATTTTCAAAAATATTATACCGTCTGAAAGTTATAGCCATTTTTCAATCAGTATATAAATCAGCACTTTAGAGGTAACTCAATTGGAAAATAACTAATAATTACTTACCGAATTCAAAAATTGACAGCAATTATATCGATAGAAAGCT
>MU223270.1:320677-352158 GCA_018584345.1 Thuja plicata
TTTTACAATTAGTCCCTCGGATAAACCAATAGAACTTATTCAAAGTGATAGTTTGATGTGCATGCTTCCTGATTTGATTCATAGTCTATATTTTCAATTGGTTTTCTCATTTTGCATGGTTAAATTTTATTGATTGAGGCCTCGGTCAATTGGTCTGTCATTTTAGAAGTATTGCCTTTTTGAAATATCTCTGAATTTGTTTTAGGTTGCATGTACATTCCATGACACCTTTGAAGTGATAAGTTTTCTTGTAAGACTGTCTCTAAGGTTGAACATAAGATTGGAATGATCTTGACTCTATTTCCCATGATAGAATAAGGCACTGGTCTAATCATTATTTGGATTATAGTTATTTAGTTTATCGTTATAGTTTTGTGATATCTTATCTATCTATTTATTTTAATTTACATACATATTTACTAAACGTTCTTTCAATTACTCAAAGTATTTCTATTTACAGTTTATGATATATTACTTACAATTTGATTTATTCAAGCCTACTTGCCATACTTTGAGAGACAAAAGTTTGAGTTCCATACACAAGTTATCTGCTATAAAAAGCCTGTTCAGGTGAAGGTTCACCCGCCTTGGTTCTGCAGAGCCAGAAGTACAGGGGAAGAGGATCATAATCGATCATTCCCGTTAGTTGGCCAAAAATAATTAGTTTTCTAAACATTGGATTGGCAAGTCCATAGGAAATCCAATTCAACATTTTTGGGCACTAACAGGTTCGATGCCAGAACAACCAATTTTCAAGATATGCAATGTTTCAGCTTTCAACTACGCAACATTGCAAGGTTTTGCATCAACTGAGATTGGGTCGGCAAATAAAAACTAAAGTGAATCTTCAAAATATGAGATAGGTTATAGTAGGCCTCTATGACATAGTCTTGTAGCATCTGATAAATAGACTCCTGAAGATTGGAAATTTTGTTGCCTGGTGCACCTTGAGGGACACTTGGCTCCATAGTGGTTGGAAATGTTCAAGCCACTTTGCCTCCATAAAAGGGTCATTCCTAGAATTCACCTGACATTCCAGAGATGTTGGTGGAGATGGTTTGATGCCAGGATGAGCGGTTTTCAAGATATGCAATGTTTCAGCTTTCAACTGTGTAATATTGCAAGGTTTTGCATAAATCAAGATTGGGTTAGAAAATGAAAATGGAAGTAAATCTCCAAAATCTGAGATAGGTTATCGTAGGCCTCCATGACATAGTCCTATAGAACCTAACATATTTTCAATAACCCATGTGAACTCTGAGAAACAAACTCCTAAATATCATAAATTTTGTTGCCTACAGGTGCACCTTGAGGGACACTTGGCTCCATAGCGGTCGGAAATGTTCAAGCCACTTCGCCTCCATAAAAGGGTCATTCCTAGGATTCACCTAACATTTCAGAGCTATTGGAGGAGATGGTTCGATGGTAGGACAAGCGGTTTTCAAGATATAAAATGTTTCAGCTTTCAACTGTGCAACATTACAAGGTTTTTGCATCAACCGAGATTGGGTCAAAAAATAAAAATGGAAGCGAATCTCCAAATTATGAGATTGATTATAATAGGCCTCCATGAAACAGTCTTGTAGCACCTGAAAACTTGTCAATACCCAATGCGAGCTCCGAGAAACAGACTCCTGAAGATCGGCAATTTTGTTGCTTGGTGTACACCTTGAGGGACACTTGGCTCCATAGCGGCCGGCAACGTTCGAGCCACTTCACCTCTATGAAAGTTTCATTCCTAGCATTCACCCAACATTTTAGAGCTATTAATGGAGACGGTTTGATGCCAGGATGAGCGGATTGCAAGATATGCAATGTTTCAGCTTTAAACTGTGTAACATTGCAAATTTTTGTATCAACACAGATTGGGTCAGAAAATGAAAATGAAAGTGAACCTCCAAAATCCAAGATAGGTTATCGTATGCATCCATGATATGGTCCTATATCACCTGGCGTATTTTTGATACCCCTCGTGCTCTCCGAGAAATGAACTCTTGAATATCGACAATTTTGTTGCCTGGTGCACCTTGAGGGACACTTGGCTCCATAGCAATCGGCAACATTCAAGCCACTTTTCCTCCATTATAGGTTCATTCCTAGCATTCACTGGCATTCTAGATCTTTTAGCAGAGATGTTTTGATGCTAGGACAAGTGCTTTTCAAGATATGCAATGTTTTAGCTTTCAACTACGCAACATTGCAAGTTTTTGCATCAACTGAGATTGAGTCAGAAAATAAAAATGAAAGCAAATCTCCAAAATCTGAGATAGTTTATCATAGGCCTCTGTGATAGGGTCTTGTAGCACCTAACAGCTCATTAATACTCCATGTAAGCTCTAAGAAATAGACTCCTAAAGATTGATAATTTTATTGCCTGGTGCACCTTGAGGGACACTTGGCTCCATAGCGGTCGAAAATGTTTGATCCACTTCACCTCCATGAGAGGTTCATTATTATAATTCACCTATCATTCTAGAGAATTTGGCAGAGACGATTTGCTGCCAGGACGAGCGGGTTTCAAGATATGCAATGTGTCAGCTTTCAACTGCGCATCATTGCAAGTTTTTGCATCAACCGAGATTGGGTCAGCAATGAAAATGAAAGAGAATCTCCAAAATATGAGAATGGTTATTGTAGGCCTCCATGACATGTTCTTTTAGCACCTAATGGCTCTTCGATACCCCATGCGAGCTTCGAGAAATAGAATCCTGAAGATCGACAATTTTGTTGTCTAGTGCACCTTAAGGGACACTTGGATCCATAGCGGTCGGCAACGTTCGAGCCACTTCTCCTCCATGAAAGGTTTGTTTCAAGAATTCAACCACCATTCCATAGCTTTTGGCAGAGATGGTTTGATGCCAGGACAAGCGATTTTAAAAATATGCAATGTGTCAGCTTTCAACTGTGCAACATTACAAGTTTTTGCATCAACTGAGATTGGGTTGGCAAATGAAAAAAAGTGAATATCCAAAATTTGAGATAGGTTATCATAGGACTCTATGACACGGTCTTGTATCACCTAAGGGCTTGTCGATACCCCATGCGAGCTCCGAGAAATAGACTCCTGAAGATCAAAAAAAAATTGCCTGGTGCACCTTGAGGGACACTTGGCTCCATAGTGTTCGGCAATGTTTGAGCGACTTTGCCTCCATGAAAGGTTCATTCCTAGCATTCACCTGGCATTCTTGAGTTGTTGGTGGAGATTTTTTGATGACACAATGAATGGTTTTCAAGATATGCAATATCTCAGCTTTCAATTGCGCAACATTGCAAGTTCTTGCATCAACCGAGATTGGGTCGGAAAATTAAAATGGAAGTGAATCTCTAAAATCTGAAATAGGTTATTGTATACCTCCATGACATAGTCATATCACACCTAACATCTCATCAATACCCCACACGAGCTCCGAGAAATGGACTCCTGAAGATCAGCAATTTTGTTGCCTGGTGCACCTTGAGGGACACTTGGCTCCATAGCGATCGGCAATGTTTGAGCCACTTTGCCTCCATGATAGGGTCATTCCTAGAATTCACCCAGCATTATAGAGCTGTTGATAGAGATGTTTTTATTCCATGACAAGAATTTTTCAAGATATGCAATGTCTCAGCTTTCAACTGCGCAACATTGCAAGTTTTTGCATCAACTGAGATTGGGTCAGAAAATGAAAATGGAAGTGAATCTCCAAAATCTAAGATAGGTTATCATAGGCCTCTATGACATGGTCCTATAGCACTTGATGGCTCATCGATACCCATGCAAGCTCTAAGAAACCAACTCCTGAAGATCGGCAATTTTGTTGCCTGGTGCACCTTTAGGGACACTTGGCTCCATAGCGGTCGGCAACGTTCGAGACACTTTGCCTCCATGAGAGGGTTGTTCCTAGCATTCACCCAACATTCTAGAGTTGTTATCAGAGACGATTTGATGCCATGATGAGTGGATTTCAAGGATTTTAAATTATTTTAATTTGCATTTTGATAGTTTAAATGTTTTTTTTGTAAATACATATATACAAAGAATGTGCTAGCATGAAACATGACAATAAGATTAACATATATTTCTAGAATTCATTTCATGAACATATTTTTCATCATTAATTACATATTTTTTTTAATTAATGATGAAAAATATGTTTACAACTCAGCTCATTAGGAGCACCAGGAGGAAAGAGATGAGAAGAGAAAACCTCTGGTATTGCCCCAAAAAATAGAAAAGAAATTTTTTATTAAGTCTTACAAAATTCCCATTATACATACGAGGTAATGCATGAGAAATTTACAGTCCACCTAATGTGGATTCAAGGGAATTAATTCCTTTACAAATATATGTATGTTATATGCACATGCATTCAACTAGATTCGACATTACAACATTTTGGATTCAGTTTTAGTCTAATGAACCAGCCAGATCTTCCCTACCCTTTATTGTCTCAAGTATTGCCTTGTGGTCTGACTCACGAACCTTCCAAATATTTTTATTGTGTGGTTTTCCTCCATATTTGGTCAAATGGACATTTGATTCAATGACAAGGTTGGAATAATGAAGAATCTTCCTGTATGTCTCCCAATCCTCAAACAACCACAACCTAGGGTTCTTCATACAATACCGTCTAATCCATGTACCAATTACAACCATTTATCCTGTAGGGTATTCTAATCCTTCATCATCTGTAACCGAGTGATCCAATTTCTTTTTGGCCTCAACACAATGACACAAATAATAATCTGTCCCTTCATCATTATCTTCAAGTGCAATAATAGCAAAAACATGGTCTTCAATGATGGAAGCATAATGAGGAGATTAATTAATGAATAATTACGATAAAGTACTAAATTTGAGACTATTTATGAGTTGACAATTTACCTGGTTGCACTAGATCAGACAAACGGTCAAATTCAATGGATGATTCCATTTGTGTCAGTTGCAATGTTGTTGAGGGATGATAAGAGTCAAGTGGGCTAAAAATTTGTGTAGACCATTAATCGACCCATTCCTTTGACTCACACTCATCCCAATATTCATCTGCACATGATGAACAAAAGCATGTCATATGTCCTATGTGGATGATACATGAACTTGCATTATATCTTCTAAAAGAGTGTAGCTCACTTGATCCTATTAATGTACAATAATCCTCGTATGGTGCAATGTTAGTTTCATCCATCAACCAAAAAAATCTACAAATCGTGGACTCACCTTCATTACCTGGACCCATTGTAGCATTACACCACTATACGATACATCTCACATCTAAAAATGTTTCTTTTTATTTGTACTTTAATTCTTCACGTGCTAAGGCCCTTTTTATACATGCACCTACACCATTGTGCTCTCCCTTTCCATGACCGGCCTCTGTAAAATTCCAAATATATTGAATACTAGTGTTCATATGCATCCTTCTCAACCAATAAAACATCCGAGAATTGTTGAACTAAGATGCACAATTGTCTGACCATATGATGTGTCGACGATATGATATGCTCCTATTACTCAAATCACCATAAAATAGATGAAAGCAACCGTGTACAAATTATGTAGAATACGAACGATCATCGCTTATGTAAAAATGATACTCCCTCAATATCTTCCTATTCTCCTATGTACTATCAAGTGAATGCATAAATTCTATATGAACAAATATAGCAACTTGTTGAGAGCTATAATACTTTGCTTACACCTCATTTTGTGGTTATAGATTGTAGTTCTCTGTGAAGTCGACAACTAAAATAATGGTATCAAGTGGGGATGTGACCTTGCTCTATGTGTATGCCTTGCATACTCATACAAAATCTTGTCACAAAAAATACTCATGAACTGATACAAGAGAATATTTTCAATTGCTAAATCACATCTTTTGGCCTCCTTTCCATCTTTCAAAGAAAATGTGACTATCTCATATTTTCCAAAATCCACTTTTTCATTCCCAATTGCATGTGTACTCTCCATATGTTGACAAATTGGAAAATGATGCAAACCACCACAATCTATGCATGTACCATTCAAGCATGCGAGCTTGTAAAATTTTTTACCATCCGCTCTTTCACATAAAATTGTAGTAATTAATTCCCTTGAATATTTAGCTGGTTCATTTATGTTACAATCCTGCAAAACATTGTTAAAATGCATATCTACAAATATATGTTTATAAACATTAAAATGGTTAGAAAATTCAATATGTACCCTACAACAAGTTGTGCGTGTGATTTATCTTCACATATAAAGGTTTAGCCATTTCAAAATATCTTTGACTAATTTTAAACTAAGGATACGTATGTATAAATTTTGCAAAGAATTGTATCTGAGTTGAATCCAAAAAATGTTTAGGATGTGGAATGCGGATTCGAATACCAATCCTCCTTCTTAAAACATATTGTTGATTGGGAGATACTCGTGTGTTATTCTTCCAAAAGTCTCCAACCACGTATTTTAAAGCTTCAACAATTGATTTATCCTTCCGTAGTAGTCTACGAAAAAATGCCCATAACTCATTGTTATTTGGATCTTCCACTCTTTGACACCTTCCCACAGCTCTCATTACAGGCTTTCTACTTATTTTCAATGTTTTTCTTGTCTTTATAATGAGTCAAGATTTCTTCATTTGAGTGCTTACTATTGTTGATGTAAGTACACGTCATGTGACATTACTATCTTTCGTGCGTTATGTAGAACCCACACTCTCATGTATGCAGTCAATAGATTATTTACAATAGATTTTTCACTTGACTCATCCATCATTCTTAGCCCAATAATCTTCATGATGGGCCTAAATTTTAGATTTCTCATCATTTGAACAAATAGTTGACATCTTCCTATCATTTTTAAATTCTCCAAAAATAGCCTCCAAATATGGATAGTATATCTTTGACAAGTACGCTTGGGAATCTTATCAAGAATTTGTTGCAAAATGTCAGTATCAATATCAATCAAATATTTTAGCTTTCTATAAACAATTTTAGGAGGTGTTTTCAATTGTTGAGTGGCCTCAATATTATGAACATCAACAACATTATGTGTCAATTGTGTACCTTCAATCGAAGATGGTGTGCCTTCAAATTGAGATGTGAAAGATGGATCCTCACCAACTTGAGATGTTAATGGTGTGACTTCAACATTGCATGATGTTGTGGCCACACCTTAGGATGTAGGTAATGGTGTGCCTTCAACATGGAACAATGTTTTGCCTACACCAGATGTAGATAATGGTGTGCCTTCAACATGATACAAGGGTGTGTCTCCAACATTGGATGGTGGTGTCTCTTCAACTTGGGATCTCATAGATGATGTTCCCACATCTTCATCATCCAATTGTCTTGTTGCACGCAAGTTTCTCATCTGTTGTCTTTTTATTTCCAATTTCGATTCTCTCTTACTTTCTATTGATGTTTCATGTTCCTCATCCAAAGGCAAAATCTTTTTCTATGGTATGCAATTTTTTGTGTTCACGGAGTTGTCTCATTATTTCCCTTTTATTCTCTTTGTCTCTTTCATGTTCTTCTAGTGTTAGAGTCTTTGCTCATTTCCTTGGCATGATGATGATTTCTACATAGAATTCATTACACTTTTCAAATTAATATATCAATCTAAATTATATTAACTTAAAATATAATAAAAATGTATGACAAATTATAATATAAATCTTTTACAATATGTCAAATTATTTCTTCAGCAAATCCATATCATATCAATTATAAAAAAAAGACTATTTATTCACAATTCACATGTAAAAAATAAAAAACTTACCTCAATGGATCAATTTTGGTGAAGAATGATTGACTTTCATACCTCGGTGTTGATTTTTGAACAAAAATATGTTGCAAATTGATAGAATATATTTTTTTGTGATCTTCAACACCATGAAAAGAAAATATTTGTCAAGCACACTGTAAAAAATAGACAGTAACAGTTAAAAGTGGGCCTCTTTCACAAGTTTCTTACCTTTGTTACCATTTTTGTGTTCTTACATAGGGCGTACGCCCTATATTAGACATACAAAATGACAAAAGGAGTGAGAGAGAGAGAGGTGGGAAGAGAGAGAGAGAGAGAGAGAGAGTTCTATCTCTCTCTCTCTCTATCATTTTGTGTGTCTAATATAGGGTGTACACCCTATAGTGCTTATAGGGTGTACGCCCTTTGAATGACATTGAATTTTACCAAGCCTAAGGCTTGGATTTTCCTTGGAGTTCCAACCCAAAGGCTTGGAGGATTCAAACAGGTCTGAGACATGTTTTCCAGCAAACCTAGAAAAAAATAACATTTTTTCTTGTGTGCTCCCCGTCAGGTTTGCACGTGGTTCAATAATGATAAAATCAGGCAGCATGATATTGTAGATCTCTCTGATAACTATCTAACCATATAATTTATTTTGAATTCACATTATGTTAAGTTTTTCATCTCTAATTTCTTTTCTAAGTATGTTAGTTTTTTGTCAAAAACCAACATGTATTCATTTGGGCTTAGATTTTGGCTTGTTCATCGAATTTTGAAAAAAAATTACATTTTCAGAAACTAGACTCCATTCTACACACTTTTAAAAAAAAAGTTTTGATTTTCAATTAGTTTTCAATTATTTCTAAGGGGAGCACACAAAAATTTCACATTTTGAGGATGTGTCCACTTCGGAAAAT
The DNA here is from genome assembly GCA_018584345.1 of Thuja plicata. Lineage (NCBI taxonomy): Eukaryota > Viridiplantae > Streptophyta > Pinopsida > Cupressales > Cupressaceae > Thuja > Thuja plicata. Next base: position 329,303 of record MU223270.1, read on the forward strand.
GGCAAAAAATCACACTTTCATCAAAAAATTAGTAGAAAAATCTAGGATAAACTAGGTGGTGTTAGCTAATTTCTCACAGGAGTGATTAATTTTTTTTTTTTTAAAAAGTTAAGATTTTAAGGGGAGCACACCAGACACTATGTTATGTTTTTCACAAAAAAAAGGACCACTTTTTGTGCTCCCCCTTTTTGAGGGCCTTAATCTCAACCATTTCTAAAATAAATTAGTAGTTTAGAAACTATATTTGGAGTAGAACAACTCTTGTTTTTGTCACATTTTAAAATTTTGAGTGTAACTATCCTCAATTTCTCGTTGAAGTTCAAAGTTTGCTAATTTTAGAAGAAGAAAAAAGTGGCATCTTATACCCCTTTTTGTTCCCCCATCTTTACGCACTTACCCTCATATCTTTCTCTATCTTTTTTCCTAACATGGAGCAGTAGCATAGGTTAGATTAGGTGAGTACTAAGGGAACCAGCCTTCTATGAAGCTTGACCTCTAACTATCAAATTCTACACTTTGATAGGTCCTACCATGTTTCACTAGATAGTTGAATTGAATTCTGAACAAAAATGAAAAATGCATATCTAATTGATAACACATTTATTATAAATTTCTTAACATTATTTTTCGATACTAGACTATATGTGAAAAAAGTAATGTCTAAATTTTGTGAAGTATGAGCCTAGCAAGGAAGACGAGGAACTATTCTGTCCTAAAATGCAGGAATACTCTTAACTAACAAACTTGTTAATGCTCGAGAAATCCGAAGTCTGGACCATAGAAAGAAAGAATTTATATTTTGTCATTAGACAGTCAAATAATTGTACAAGTGCACTTAGCTTATTACAATGATAATGTTGTCAAGCTATGTCTGTCGCAAACTTTCACCACCAATGTCTATGATTGCAAGGATAAACCATCTTTCTTGCAGCTATAAACTAACATATGTCTAGTACTAATATCATCTTAGATTTCATAATATAATTAGCGAAATTTTGGTGTATTTATGATTTAATAGAGAATATTTTACAACAAATTGTTGGTAATAAATCATATTTCGACCAAAGATGAACTACTGCTCTAGCATCAAGTCCACTCGATAGAGCACACCAGCAACAAGTGGAAGGTTAAGAATTTACAACCTAAATCAAGTTCTTAATGTTGTCTTGAGCAAGCACAAAGAATTTGGTACACTGGTCTCGTAGTCAATCTGTAGGCATAGAAGGGCTTATTTGAAGTAACGAAGCAAAAGAAAGTGGCAATTTAAAGTTGCGAGAAGTTGAGTCTTCTGTAGGCCTCTTGCCTTGTATTGATCATTGTGTTCTACTTTACAATCTCAGCCTTGTTGTGATCGAAAGGTCCCCAGGCTCCGTGCTATACAGCCATGACAGCTACTTCATAGCTGTTTGAAAGGAGGAAATCGCTGAAAAGGAGAACATAAAAGATAAAATATTCTTTGAAGTCAGTTTATCACGAGTCAAAAAGAGTTGTCGATTGCAGTTGTTAAAGGCTTTCATCAGAAGAGGATTTGTAAACCTGGAAGAAGAGGCATGCAAAGCCGCCATTCATCATAAGAAAGATCACATAATGCTGACAGAAGTCTGCAGACAGCTTTATATCCTCAAAGCATTTATATCCTCAAAGCACAAATAAATCTTAGAATAAAGTTAAAAGATAGATTTTGCCACGGATTGATAAAGATATTTTATTAACTCTTCCAACCTATTCACATGCTTTGTGGGTGATATAAAATATTTTATTTTATGTGTTTCTTTCTCCTCCATTGATGATATAAGAGCAGAGCTATAATAAGAAAGTCATGATAGCATGTTTGTGAGATGTGAGTTGTAAGGTTGTAACAGTATTGTAAGCGATGAGCTTAAGCTCGGACAAAGCTGTAATAATTTATTTAGGTTAATATAAACTCTATTTCTTTCATTTTTGCTCCCCCTTCAATCTTACATCTTGCAGATATAAATTAACATCTCTTTAGCTTTTTATATCATCTCAGATCTCAAAACTCAAAACTTAATCTGCAAAGTTTTGTGTATTTCTGGTTTAATAGAGGTTATTTTGTAGCAGCAAATTGGAAAATATTTTCTCCTGTTATTGTTTAAGTAAATCTAAATATTGGTTCTTTTCTGTATGCTTATTTATTTTATTGGCAATATTTTCTCTAAAACCAACAACTTATGTATGACAAGCTGAGGACAAAATATATTTTTATGCCCAACTAAGAAAAAAATAGGACTTTGTTTACCTTGGTTATGTGAGAATGAAAAATATTTTTACGTGGAAGATTGTCACAAAATCTTAATCATTCATCAACATAATTATAAGCACCAGTCGCTCTAAAAATCTAAGAAATAAGTCCAAAATAGTCGAGAGCTGTTATTAAGAGAATGATTTGGGTTAAGGGAAATTGTTGATGTTGTCCTGTGTTGAGATGAAGTCCAACGGACATCTCTCCTTTCCCTCCAAAGATGACTCTTTAGACTTCTGAATCTTTGTATTAAGAACATATTATTAAAGCTGATGTTGTAACCATTGTTGGTTGTTCTATTTTACTTTAATAAGAAACCTCTGCTTAGTATAGACGTGGCTAATTAGTGAGCCACGATAAAATTTGTGTTTTGTTTATCTCATTCTTTGTTTGTCTCTTTTATCTCTATGATTCTCGTTTCTCTGTTTTCTCATAGTTTTACAATTGGTATCAGAGCGGGTTAGAACTGCTGATTGAGAAACAGAAAGGATTTATTCAAAAGTTATGGAAGATTTGAGAGTGCATAAATTTTCTAGGAATAATTTCAGAATATGGAAGATTTAGATGAAATCATTGTTGATCAAGCAAAGTCTCTCACTCGCAATCAAAGGGAAGACAAAGAAGCCAAGCACACTGAGTAACGAAGATTGGGAATCGCTGGATGAAAAAACCAAAGAAACATTTTTTCTCTCTTTAAATGATAACGTGTTGTACAATGTTGCAAATGAAGCAATGACAAAGGTTGTATGGGACAAGCTCACAGCCACATACGCAATGGCATCCGCAGCAAATAAAGTCTTCATCATGAAGAGGCTATACAAATTGAAGATGAGGGAAGATGAGGCCAAGACGAATCATCTAATCAAATTCAATAACTTGATCAGCCAAGCGGATTCGGTTGGCATGAAACAAGACGATAAGAACAAGGTTGTCTTATTGTTGTGCTCTCTTCCAAATAGCTAGGATGGAGTTGTAACCATTGTTAATACAACAGCATCAAGCATGAAAAAGTTATCCTTTGATGAAGCTTCAGCGACTCTTCTTAGTGAAGACATGAGAAGGAAGAATATGGAGTCTTCAACCAGCGAAGCCTTAACAATGGTGAGTACCAAAAATAGGGGAAGAAGCCATAATAGAGGTAGAAACAACAACAATTGGAGGTCTTGATCTGCAAGAAGGTCGCAGTCAAGAGGTAGACAAAACATTTGTTGGTTTTGTTGTAAAGCTGGTCACGTTAAGAAAGATTTTCGCAAATACAAAAAGGCCCAAGAAAGGGTTTTGCACACTGAAGAAAATATTGCACATGACAAGGATGATGGTATTTTAATATTTTCTACAAGCGACACAAAAGAAAATTCTTGGGTTGTGGATTCTGGTGCTTCCTTTCATGCCACCTCTTGTACGGATTCTCTCACAAATTATCAAGAAGGTAAATTTAGAAAAGTTTATTTGGGTGATAATAATTCTTGTGAAATTATTGGCAAAGGTGATGTTATTTTGCCATTGGAAGGAGAAGGCCAATGGCTGCTCAAAGAGGTTCATCATATTCCAAAGATAAAAATAAATCTGATCTCTGTCAGTCAGCTGCATACACAAGGCTTCCATACATTTTTATTTTCAGATTCATACAAGGTAACCAAAGTTTCTATGGTGATTGCCAAAGGAAATAGAGTTGGTATTTTGTATCTTTAAGAGCGATCTAGTGAGGTGGGAGCTGCTATGAAAGTCATGGGAAGTGATGTAGCTCTTTGGCATTAAAGGTTAGGCCACATGAGCAAGAAAGGCCTTGAGGTGATGTTCAACCGTAATCAACTACCGGGTTTAAAATCTGTAGATTTGGACTTTTGCAAACATTGTCTTTGTGGAAAACAAAAATGGGTCAGCTTCTTGAAGAATGGACATGACAAGAAGGCATCACCATTGGAGCTAGTGCACTCGGATGTCTTCGGACCTACAGAGGTAACTTCTTATGGAGGTGAAAACTATTTTGTTACTTTTCTTGATGACTGTACTCAAAAAGTTTGGATTTACATGATGTCTCGTAAATCTGAAGTGTTTTCAAAATTTAAAATTTTCAAAGCACTTGTTAAAAATCAAAGTGGTCATAAAATAAAATGTCTAAAGATGTATAATGGGGGTGAATTATGCTCTTTGGAGTTTGATATTTTTTGTGCAGATTATGGTATTCAAAGAATCAAGGTTGTCCCATATACTCCACAAGAAAACGGGGCAGCAAAAAGGATAAATCGAACCATTCTTGAGAAAGCTATATGTATGCTTTCTAATGATGGCTTGGGCAAATAATTTTGGGAAAAAGCATTTTATACTACTATTTATTTAATCAATTGCAATCCCTCATCTTGTTTGGATTTTGGCATTCCGGAAGAAAAAGGGTTGGGAAAGATAATTTCTTATTCTCACATTTGGGTGTTTGGTTGTCAAGCATTTGTTCATGTTCCTAAGGAGAAGAGGAGCAAACTAGATTCAAAATTGCAGCGATGTATATTTGTGGGCTATGGAGAATATCAGTTTGGTTTTCGTATGTGGGATCTAATTAAGAAGAAATTTATGACGAGTCAAGATGTGGTTTTTAATGAAATAATATTTCCATCTCTGTCAGAAGAAACTCATGGAAATGAATGTATTCCCTTGTTTGATATTGCCAACAATGGCATTAGTTAGCCTTGCATCTCCTCCCAAGGATATAACATAGCACATCCTCATCACACGACACCCACCTCTGGTTTAGCCCCAATTCTATCCATAAAACAATCTTTTGATTCTGGTTTTTCTTCTTTTCATACACAGTCTACAGATATTGATGTATCCAGAGACAATGATGACAGTGATTTATCTCTATTTAATAACAATATTAACTTACCATGGTCCCCTACGCAACATTCATTACATTGCGGAGCTCCAAATGATAGCGCATATTGCAGTGCAAGTTATGGTGGTGCATCGCCTTGGCAATATAAGTCAGCCACAGGTTCCTCAACACCCATGAGCAGTCCATACCGCTCACCCATGGGATATTCCAACTCCCTTGCTTCACCCTACACCGCTTCTGTCCACGGCGTGCCTAACAGCCTCGCACAGTAGGAGAACGACTACGGTGATGGGAATTTGGTCCCACTCCCTATTCACATCATGCCCTGCACTCAAGGGCAGCACAGTGATGTGTTTGAAAATAGTCTTGAGTGGGTGGATAAATCAGGGGCAGCTATGGAAATCGTTAGCATATCTCGACAAGAAGTAGGGAAGAAGACATTCATGCCAAATCAAGTTCATTATAACACAAATTTTGGAAGTTAATTGCCTGATTTAGTAGACAGGTCTACTCACATGGATGGTAATTCTTTGCAAAGACACAATACAAATTGTCATATGCAAGTTGCAAATCATTTACAAGAAAAATCTTAAGACAGAGATGTTGAATTGCACACTGATGAAAATGCATTGTTTCCATTAAGGAGGTCTTCAAGACAGTGCAAGCTTCCTTCAAAATTTACAGACTATGAAGTATTACTCGTTGAAGAGGCAAAGCCCGAATTGTTAATCTCAGAGCAACCTAGACCGGCCACTTATAAATCCGCTTGTCTAAGCAGCGATAAGGATAAATGGATGACTGCTATGAACGAAGAAATGAGTTCGTTGGAAGGTAACCACACTTGGGATTTGGTCTCTCTACCACCAAATTGGAAACCACTTAAGAACAAGTGGGTATATAAACTGAAAGATGAAGGTGGAGGTACAAAATGCTATAAACCTTGATTAGCGGTAAAAGGATGCGCTCAGCAAGAAGGGATTGATTTCACTAAGATTTTCTCACCGGTTGTTAAAATGAAAACCATCTGCATTATTTTGGGACTCGTAGTTGTGTGGGATCTTGAATTGGAGCAGCTTGATGTGAAGACTACATTTCTACATGGTGATGTGGATGAGGAATTGTACATGTAGCAGCCTCAAGGTTTTATTGGAAAGGGGCAAGCGCATCTTTATTGTAGGTTAAGATGAAGCTTGTATGGGCTCAAGAAAGCCTCGCAATAGTGGTATTTGAAATTTGATCACTTCATGATTGATCAAAACTTCATAAGATGTCAATCTGATCCATGTATTTATTATAAGAAATTTCCAAATGGTGAGTTCGTTATTCTTCTTCTATATGTTGATGACATGTTGGTCGCTGGTACAAGTTCTCGTATTGTTGGTGAGCTAAAAACAAAGTTGGCAAGTAAGTTTTCCATGAAGGACTTGTTGATGTACATTTTATGACCCACCAAATAGTAGAACAAAATACCGAGGTATCTTATCCTCTCTTGATCAAAGTTCCATATATGCTAAGATTGTGAGAAGACCATATAGGTCACTCCAAGGTTCCTTTCATGTCAGGTCTTGACCATGGATAAGCTTGGTGCTAAATCTGATTTGCTGAATATCACAAGGGGCCTTACGTTTTTAAGTCTTGAAAGATTTGCAATGAAACACCTTTTTTGGAATTTTTAGAATATGCGGAAAGCAAAGGGAAGTAGGGTTCAGAAATTGTAATCTACTCCTAAGGGCAATGATAGCAATAGTCAATACTTCAGTGGACAAATTCCCAATAACCAGGTTTCACTTCGCCAAGTTATACTACAACTACATGAGAACCGATGCAATCTTCAAGGTTTATGCAGGGGATTTTCATACCACCATGGACACCATCATGAAGAACAATGTATGTGAATGACAAAAGTTAAGCCTATGCATGAATGAGGTTCAGTCTAACTTTGCACAATGATTTACAATCAGTAAAATGTCAAAAGTATGAACCAAAGGGAACTCATCAAAAAACCATCATATTTCTTATTGCAATCACAACACTTCATCTAACTTGATCCAACAAATCTAACTAAATGAGGGAATTATGAAACCAAGCAAGCACAAAAATACATCAAGTATTCACCATGAAACCAACAATGAAAACTTTATTGTCTCAGTAGCTCTTTAGCAACAATCTCAAAATTCGCTCCCTTACAAATGAGAAGTGGGGCCTTTATATAGGTCCTCAAATACAATGAGTGGCCCGGATCAAACAATAACTGATGGCCCAGATTTTGCCACCTTAGCCCTAATTAGGGTTAGGTCAAGGAAGAGGCAATCTACATTAATGCAAAAAAGGAATCCACCATCATAGTGGGAAATAAATACCCATTATGCGTGCATGCTCAGAAGGAGAGTGGGGTGCAATAAATGACCATTAATGGTTCCCACTATGCATTAAATTTATTTCTATCATGGAATCTACCTTTCACCACTCTACCTGAGTGCCTGGAATCTTCCCAATACTGCTTCTAACTCATCTATACCGATGCTCGGTGCTGATTCCTACTTGAATTCCAAAGCTACTATAGCTCGTTCAGCTTTCCTCAAGTTGTCCTCCCATTCTGGCAACAAATCCTAAGCAGTGTGCATATCATTCGAGAAGGTGGAGAAGTTCTCAAAATCATCCCTGGTGAAGAATTTTAATGTAAAGAAATCCTCCAATTTACTCTTCAAGTTGTCCACAGTTATCTCCTTTTCATACAACCTTTTTGATACCAGTGATGTGACAATGTTGGAGATTTCTTGCTTGATGTTCTCAGCTATTCCCTTCAATCGAGAAGATTCCTCAATGAAATGCCCAAACATTTCCTTGGCCATGGGCACGGCTCCATACCATCGGGTGAAGTCATATGCTTCTCCCTCTTTGACGATCCCATGGTCAACTAGCACCTACCTAGGTGTCTCCATCAATTCCTATAATTCTGTGATCATCTCATCCTGATAGATATGCTCATCCTCCAATGATTCCTCCAAGCACTGAATCTGAGAAAGGATGGCCAATGCCCTGTTGTAGACTCGCACTAAGTCCCCAGCATGCTTGTGGGCCTCATTTTGGATGCCCTTGATCCAAGCCTCTGCCCCTTGAGAATTTCTCCTGATCCTATCTATACTCTCTACTGCCTCAGTTGGAACAACTAGTGGAGGGACAAAAGATGGACCTTCTTCCCTTATTGGCTGAGGTAGACATCTGATGTAGTTGCATAATTCTCTGATCTCTCCTTTCTGCCTCTGATACTTCTCTTCTAATCTCCTCATCTTACTCTTGCCCGCCTGTGTAGAATCATCAAGCTCCTCCAATACCTGCTCTCAGGAGGCATGACCTAATTCAAACTTGGCCACGTTATACTCATCTAGAGCGATTTGATCCTTTGCTTTGTCCATGGCCAGTGTTGCAAGCTGAAGGGTTCTGGACCCAGACTCACCTCGTACAATCTTTGCAAACCTCTTAGCCTTTCCCTTCTCTTGTGATTGGTTGACCCTATTCATAATTTCCTACAATTCAAAAGTTGGGTCAACATCCTTTTCTTGACTCCTTTGGAGCCTCTGCCTCACCCATTCTGGAATGGCGGCTCCTTGATTCTTCAGAACTTCCATCTGTTTCTACTCCTGCACCGCCCTTGTATCAATTTCTTCAGCTCCATGACTTTTTTCCATCACCTCTGGGGCTAGTGTCTTTATCATGGGAATCTCACCTTCACCCATGGGAATCTCTTCCTCTATTATCCTTCTGAAGAAAACACCAAGACTTTCCTCAGTGGTAACATCCTGTTCCTTACTTTTTGTTGGTGCAAGCCTTTCATTGGCGTTAATGCTCAATCTGTCCTGAACTGACCTCGTCACATGTTGCTCTCCTTTCTCAGCTCTCCCCCTACTTGATTTTACTTCTTGCCTGGAAAAGGTGCCTATCTCCTACACACTTGGAGTCCTACTGGGTGAGGATGGAATTTCCTCAACTCTTGGTCTCTTTTTTTGTGGCTCTTCGATATGGAGATCAAACCTTCTCTTTTTGTGTGTTTTCTGAGCAATATTCCTTTCTTTTCTGTGCTTCGCACTCCCTAAGAAAACTTCTCCTTCTTCAATCCTTTCTCCTGATGCTTGTTTTGGTCTTTCATCCCGTATTGGTTGATGCCCTAATAACTCATAAGTCCAGTCTTCCTTTGGTATACTCATTCTACCAAGTTGGTTCTCAATCCACCACCTTGTGAAGTCCAGGACTGGTTTTGCCAAAACATCAAGATCTGGGATCTCCTTTCTTTGCCAGTCATAGGGACAAGTAACCCTTTCCTTTTCTAGATTATACCCTTTCTAAAGCACATTTGGATCTTCCTTCATTTGATCAGGTACATGAAAGAGTTTTCAAGATCTGATGATGTTCAGGGGCAATCTGGAGCGCATCCTTTTCTTAGTCTCATTTTCATCTACAGCATTGGCCCAAAAATCCTCAAGGTGTGTCCTATGTTGATACCTTGCTCCTGCCATTGACTTGCTTTTGTTATAAGGATCAAAATCCGGCCTTCCTAAGTAGAATGGTAGATGGAAGAAATTTAACTCATCCTGGGATCTCTCAGTCGCCCTTAGACACAGGCACATTTCAGCTTTATCTTCTCCTATGGAAATTGGGAAATCCAATCCCTGCTTCTTCTTTCCTTTCTAAATCTTGTCATACACTATCAATTGTTGAGTAAGCTCTAACAGAACCATCTTGTCCATAGGATATCTTGGCAGCTTATATGGTTGTGCCAAAAATCCTTGCACTCAGATGTAGGAGAAAGTGGGAAACTGAATAAACCAAGCTCCGTATTCCTCCACTAGCTTCATTACTCCTTAAGACAATCTCATGTGCAATTTCTTTTGCAGGCTTCTCACAATTCGCATTTCAAAGGCATCATTGACCTAGACATAATCATCTATGGCCCGTAAATGCAACTAAGGGTAACACTCATGAACTTTCAGCCAAGAGGCACCACTTCCAATTGCTCCCTTACATCGCAATCCTTCATATCTTGTATTTCGTGCCAACATGTATATGACATAGGAACTCATGTAAAAATTTTGTGATTGCTCCAGGTTTTCCAGTTGTTCACTGAGGTTGTCACTGATCATTCTCGCCCAGTCCATGTGATTTTGCTCTTCAACCACCTACTTGACAAAGTACCACATCCATGACTCGAACAAATAGGAGTGTGGCAGGCCAAAGATTCTACTCAGCATCATGATCAAGTCATTGTATTCTATGTGGAAATCCAACCAAACCAACTCTTTTGGAAATTTTGAATGGTGGGATCTATTCTTTCTCAACCACTTGTCATTTATGACATTTTCACAATATTGAATTCCTGCAGAAAAAACTTTATGTGCCTACTCCTTTGTCTTCAACACCAATTTCCTGGAAGAAGGGATTCCAAATGCCTCAGCGATTGCTGGTGGAGAAAGGTCTACAATGATGTTTCCATCAAAATCTTTGATTGTTCTATCTTCTAAATTAAAGTGCCTGGTGCATTCCACAATCATCTCGAAATGCAGAAAAGAAGGAGCAAAGCCAGCTGCAACCACAATTCCACTGTTCACAATTTGGTTGGTCAAATTGGTCACTTGATGATCTTTATACCCAAACATTCTTCTGTGAAACTCTGTCATGTCTAAGCCTCCGAGATTAGTATCTCCAATCTCTGTCCAGTTCGAAACAATTTTGGATTCTAGGAAAAAACTCCTTTGTTCATTCTTTATCAACTTTTTCCTTGTCATGCTCGTTCCTCTTAGCTCAGCCATTCCTACAAAACAAAAATCAAAACAAACATAAGAATTTGCGTAGGAGAAAGAAAAAGAAGACCAAATTCTTAAGGAGGCAATTCCTAAAATCTATCAAATTCTTCATCTTCTCTCTCAGAGGTCAAATCTCTCTCTTCTTCATGAAATCATGTGTCTCCATCAACTTACTGGAAAAAATCCTCTGAACCTTTTGATCTTGAATTCTTCACATCTTTCGAAAATAAAGAATTCTCTTTCTGTTTGGAAATTTTCTCTCTTTTCAAAAATCCTACTCAACTTTCGAGGAAAACTTCACTCGAATCCTCTTGATTCCTCAAAATCTCTCATCAACCTGTTTTATCAAACTTTGTGTGATGACAAAATGAGAGAGAGTCTTCATATATAGATCAAAAACCCTGAAAAGCTGCTTTAAAAGCCAAGAGCTAATTTTAGGAAACTGCTAATTTAGGCAAAGATTCTTTCCTTCAAGCGCCACTTGTCACTGCTTTTTTCCAATTTTTTTCAAAAAAATTGGAAATATTGGCGCTTTACTTTATGATGAAGTTTCCATTTTATCCATCCTGTTGTTTTTCTGATTTTAAATATTGAATTAGAATAAATTTCAATATTTAGTCTTTTAATATCAATCCAAAAAAAAGTTATTTAATTTCACTTAACTCTTCCAAATTTTATAATTAACTTGTCACTTTTTATTAATAATTAAATATAGATAAAAATCAATATTTAATTAATAATTTCTCCTCGTTGTTGCTTTTTTTTTTTTTGAGGGTTTTTTAATTAAATATTAAATTAATTAATATTTAATTAATATTACATTTAAATCAAAAGAAAAACTCTTTCTTTTCAAATTTCCAACTTTTGATTTTTTTCAAATTTCCAAATTTTTGGATTTTTTAGAATTCTCCACAATTTCTGCTTTTTTCAACTTTCAGATTTTCATGAATTTTCAAGATTCTCCATCTTTCCAAATTTTTGAGTCTTGAATTTTTCACGTGTTCAGAATTTTCCAACTTTGGAATTTTAGGATTTTCTGAAATTCTGGAATTTTCCAGAATTTTCATGATTTCCATTTTTTCACTTTTCGGATTTTCACGTGTTTGGAATTTCTCAAAATTTTCATGATTTCAATTTTCAAGGTTTTCCATTTTGAAATTTTCAAATTTCAAAAATTTTGGATTTTTCAATTTTTCTCGATTTCTTCAACCTTGGAAATTTCCACACTTTCCATTTTTTGATTTTTCAAAGTTTTCCATTTTTTGAAGATCCGACATTAAATAGATCACAATCTGAGTTTCACATCGAATTTAATCTTCGCGAAACATTTCCGACCAATAGTTGAACGAAATTTCCCATCTCAACCTCTCGTCATCATCGCCCCTTTTCGATTAGCTTTGAACATGTTTACACAAATTAGACCATAAGAGGGAGTACTTTAAAAAATTTAAGTCTTTCCAAAATTTATTTAAAAAACTTTGACCACCACCATAATGCACCCGCCTTCGGGCTGACTTTTAAGAAAGTGGCGAATTTTCTATTTTCTCTCAAATCCATGGAAATGCGCTCCATATTTTTTGCGCGGCATTTTGCTTTGGTGGAGGATTTTGGTCTTTTCCCTCAAATCCATGGAAATGCGCTCCATATTTGTCGGGCAGCATTTTGCTTTGGTGGAGGATTTCCCCTGGCATCCGGGAATCCCCGACTTCCATAGAAATGTGCTTCTTCTTTCTTGCAGGCGGCATAAAAGCTTGGGTTCATGAAGGATTTCGTTTGGAGTTTGACTTTCCTCTGTTAAGTGACCTCCTTCAGTAGCGAGTTCTACCTATAATCTATTAGCACAGGCAAACTTATTCTGCGCCTCTTTAGTCAGCATATCATTACATTCCAACCAGAGAAGAAGTTCATCCTGCAACTCTCGAAACTACTTCTTGATGGCATTATTTTCTTTTTCGGTTTGTCCATCAGCTTTACCTTTCTTATTATCTTTCCTTGTTTTTCCATAAATTTTCTTGTGATTCTTGGAAAGTAATCTGGAGCTTCTGCATTTGTTGAGTTGCAGAGTCAAAATGGGTCCAAAGCTTTTGGTTTTGTTCCTGCAAATGATACATATCATGCTTGACTTTCTCTTGGATACTTTGAGTACTCCATATTTCATCAAGAAGAACCTTCTTTTCTTCGTGAACATCTAAGGGCCCTTCTACAAGCATAAATTTAGAATTTTTATTTGTAACTTGTGGATATTATTTTCCCATTACACTGCAAACTGCACTGTTCTTCCATCCCAGGCATTTTCGTTCATTATTTTCTTGCTGCACATCTCTCACTAAATTCTGAAATTATGAGATCTGTGATTGCAGATCATGTGCCTCACTTTTAGCTCTTGTACCATACACAACTTCAGGTACTGGCAACAATGTCTCCTCAGACTTTGTTTCCAACTTTTGTGTTTCAAGTCCTTTTTGTTCTCCAATCTTTATATTTAAAAGATCTGCATCAGAAAACTGAGACTACAAATCATCTATGGGTATCCTTTCCTTGTGAAACTGAGGAGTCTTACATTTCATTTCCATTTGCACATTATTATTTTCTATGTGCTCTGAGCTGGCTTCATCATCGCAGAGTTCTATAATTCTATGTTGACATCCATCTTTCAGAGGTTGGCTCATTTCTTCTTTTTCTGATATGTTTTGGGAGTTGTAGATGACTTCGTTTGTGGGAGGCCATTTTATCACCTCTAAACACCTTTTATTCTACCTGAAAGAAACAAATGTGCAGAGTGCCCATCTCACCATTACATTATAGATGCATGCCTGAGGAAATCACAAATAACTTCTCTTCTTGTTACTTCCTGCATCGAAGGATCCTGAACGTTTCAAATCTTTTCTTGCAGATGGCTACCCCATGTGAATGTAGATGAACTCTTAAGCTTTAGTCAGGGACATCAGAAACAATTCCTTGGCCTTCATGTTTTGATGCCAGGAGACGTGAATCGACATATTCTTCATGATTTCTTATGTTTGGGCATCTTTGAGTGTTCATTCGAAACTAAGGAGGATTCAACTTCATGGTCTTGATTGAAACTCGTCACTCCAAATCTCAAAATTGGAAGGAAAAACAAAGCTACTAAGACAAAGCCCAAAAAAGGTGGCAAGAAAGCTAAAAGAAAAAGATAGGGGTCCCATAGGAAATGGGCGAGTTGTGAGGATGTCACAATAGGACTTAGGGGCAGCTAAGAAGATTCTTGGTATGATAATCACATAGGATAGAAAGAAGAAAGAAATTACTTTGTCTCAAAAGCAGTACATTAACAAAGTTGTGGATAGATTTGGTATGACTGATTGTTGGCATGCTTTTAGCACCCCTATTTTAAAATTTCAAAATTAGGCCCCATAGGGAGATTTCCTAAATTTTCTCCATGTGTTGTATTAGTTCTTTCTAACCATGTTTTATGAGGTTCATGTTTCACAAAGAAGAAGCATCAAAAGTGAGTGAGATATTGAACTTGAACCTCAAACACCAGTTCAAAGTTCAATTTTCCATCTCCCATTGTTTCAAAAGGTACAAATTTCAAGATTCAGGTGTAGCTGGTTCAAAGTTCACAAGTGCATGCAAAGAGCGGACAGATTCAAAAGGGTCACTCAAAATTCAAGGTTCATTTCAAAGTTCTGAAAGCATGTTTCAAAAATTACAAGTTTTAATGAAGAGACTTCAATGGTAGTTTAGCAGATGTGCAGAAATCGAACCTCTGATTGTCCAAAAATGAATACAAAATATCACTTATTTCTAATATGGTTCTATCAAAACAACATGTTCAAAAGACCCAAGCCATAAGTGCAATAAATAGATGATGCATCCGAATTTAAGATTCCCACAATTCAAAGATGGTCTACAGATCATGGTGACATGGGTGTCAACATTACACATTTGATCTATAATTATGAGAAATGCACTGTCCAAATTGTGATTTTTGTTATCAAACCAGCACAAACAATTATGTATACAGCGGATATAATCATGCAATTAATTATTGAAAAGCTTGCGGGTTAAAATGAAAAGCATGGAAACTCCAAATACATTCCACCTGCCTTACAAAATGCCGACCTGATACACATCCTATGGATATGCATAGTGCAATTTCATTGCCAACATGAAGGTAGCAAGATCGACAACAAAGGTTGATGCAATCATATATATAGGGACAGAATATCACTAAAATTCATATCCATACAAGATCAAGAATTTAAAAGAGCTTGTCCACATACCCAATCAATATTTAGAAGCACTCAATAGATTTTAAAGCCCCATAAATGAGGTTACTACGAATGCCCTGGGAAGCATGAACATGAAAAGTGCAAGCTGAATAAATGAGTCTCAATGCGGGGGGCATAAATTTCAAATTAACCGTTGGATCTCGATCAAATTTAGATATGTTATTAAAATACAAGTTTCGCAGGCTTTCACCGGAGTGATCTGTAAAATTTGGTTGGGTTGAAAAGTTATGATAGACTGTGTGAAGGTCTATCAAAAGGAACCAGCAACCACCGTGGATTGACACTTGTCAATTACTTTCACATCCCAGATGTTCAATATTTAAACTTAACGCCACACCTTCATAAATATATGCAAAAGATGAAATCATTTTAAAAAAGGGGGGGAAGTCATACCATGGTTAGAATATTATAATACTTGGTTTGAAAAAAGTAATGGAAAATAGAAAAATAAACCTAAGAAGAAAAAGAGAATGACTTTAAAAATCAGTTATACAAACTGAAAAAGATTATCAGGACGCAAAGAATAAATATGCAACAAGAAACTCAGTGGAGGGTTCTTCTTTTTCTGCAAGTCTGTGGGCTATGGGGAGGAGAATATAATTTCTGAGTGTTGATTGCAACTGGGAGGTGGAGCAGAGAAGTGATATTTTATTTTTTTTGCAGCTTGTTTTTGTGCAGGGATAGAGAGGATCCGTTGGTTATCTTTATCATGTATTTGAAATAAAAGGAAATAGACTTTTAGATCTGTTGGTGTGATTATGTATTTCTTTGATTGGGATTGATCCGTTGGTCATCTTAGTTATATTTCAAATATTGTCCTATTTCATCTTGCCAAGGATTTGTGTGTTATAAAATCAGTCGGTTTTGTGCATTCAAATATGCAAAGATGAATATTAATTCTCTATTTATTTCTCTGAAATTTGAAGATTGATTGCATGGCCTGTGTGCCATACATTTGATTTTCTTTCAAGTATTCAAATTAGTAATCACATTTTTCCCATGTTGATGGGTAAATGGTAGTGTGCCTTTGTGTCTTCTGGTCAAAGACATGATCAATGTTTCATTCATTGTAAATCTAACGAAGGGAGCTGTACATTCAAGTTAAAATTCAGAGAGTACTTGCACATTCCATTGCAAGTAACTCAACTGTTAGTCTCAGTTTGTCTTTCAGTTTTGGGCATTTAGAGTCATTAGCGAAAGTATTTTGAGAA
Source organism: Thuja plicata (assembly GCA_018584345.1). Taxonomy (NCBI): domain Eukaryota; kingdom Viridiplantae; phylum Streptophyta; class Pinopsida; order Cupressales; family Cupressaceae; genus Thuja; species Thuja plicata. The sequence continues at coordinate 345,679 of MU223270.1, forward strand.
GACAAAGAAGTTTACTAACAGATTTTTGGCGACTCCACTGGGGATCTTGAAAATAAGGATTAGTGTTTTAGTTATTTTCTCCAGCTTTTATATTATCTCTATGCATAAAAGAGATTGGCGACTTCGTGTTTTAATTTGCAGAATCTTTTGGTGAGATATATAGTTCCAATGTGTTGTAGCTTTGGTTGCAACTCAGCCATGGGGGGCTCAGATCAGACCTTTTGTTTTTCCCCAGTATTCAGATTTTCCTAAAAAGGTCAGCAGAATTCCTTCCTAAGTTTTCAGGAGAGAAAAACCGAGATCCAAAAGACCACATCAAAGCAGTCATTGTTTCCTACGGAATTCTTGGACTGCAAGAAGAAAATGTGTTTGTAAGGCTTTTTGTTGAGAGCCTTGCTGGAGATGTGGTGGAATGGTTCCAGAATTTGCAAGATGAATTCATCACTAGTTGGGACAATCTGAAGGTAAAATTTCTTGAAAGATTTCAGTCTGTCATTGACACTTATAAGTTGTTGCTTAAATTCTTTCAAATTAAGATGAAAATAAAGGAATCCATCAGGGATTTTGTTGATATATTCAATAGATGTGTTGGTAAAATCCCTTCAGCCTATCAACCAAATGAAAATAATCAGTTATGTGTCTTCATTGCTACTTTGCAAACTGAAGTTAAATTCTTGTTAAAGCGCCAGAAAGTGCAAAGATTAGAAGATGCTCAAAGAGAGGCTATTGGATTATATGATGATTTTCTTGTAACTGGAATAAAGTTGGCAAATGTTTCACAATTTGAAATCCATCTTTGTGATTAGAACCTTAACCCAAAGAAAAGGCCTCATCAAAAGAGACTTGTTTTGAAAACAGCAAAAACAACACCACCTATCTCTCTCCATCAAAATTTTACAGTTTTTAGTGACAAAGATTTTTGTACACCTCCTGTCATTGAAAACATTGATGGAGCCTATTATTTGCATGTCGAGTATGATGATCCTCCTAAAGACATGGGTGATCATACTTCACGATCAGAACCTTCATTGACATTTCTGGATACACCTATTGAGCATGGATTTGTTGTTGAAAAGTCAAATGAAATTTTTTCATCAAAAGTTTCTTTGTCAGAATTGGAATCTTTCAGATTTGATATCTCTAGTACATTTTCAGCTTTTTATTTTGATCACGGAGGTATAACGGATCAGCAAGACCAAGAGATGTGTGGTGATGAAAAATTAGATGAAATATTGTTGGATAATATTTCTTTTGCTGAATTTGATTTGTTTACATTTGAAGTTTCTAATCCAGTTCCAACAAGTGGTTCTGATCAGACAAACATGGAATATCAACATGAACAAGAAATGAGTATAGGAGAGAAGATAGAAAATATCTCTCATCTTGATATGCAATAATATTATGAGTAATTTCAGTTTGAATGTATGCAAGACAAGGATGAATGGCTGCAGCCCAAACCATTGAGAGATCATGATAACATTGAAGGAAAAGTGGATACTTTTGACATAAATCAGCTCATCCAAGGTTGTACTAACATGTTGCAACTAGAAATTTATGGTTCAAAGTGGTTCTCTAGACGTGATATCTTTTTGAGGAAGCCTTCACAATGTGTTGTTATGAGATCTTTTCTCACAGCGGTTGTTAGTGCTCTTTTAATAATGATCGTGATTACATACCAACCACTTTTCCACACTAGCAGGTACTTCTGTCAACCAGTTAGTGGCTTCATATGAGCACCTGGATACATTCTTGAAGGTATGGGTTGCTTTCCATATCTTTTGTAAATATTTTTTTGTTGTGAGATAAGTGTAGGTTGTTTTAGCTTTGCTAAGTTTTGGTTGTGCTATTAGTTTAGGTGCTTCGGTGTGTTTCTTTGCTTCCCTCTATCCTTTGCAAGAAAAACCTTGTTATCAGCTTTGACTCCATTTCCCAATGGCTAGACACTATTCTTAACCAGAGATGATGAATTCTTTGTTTCTTTATCATCCACATCCCCAGTCGGAGCCAGTTGTTGGCATGCTTTTAGCACCCCTATTTTAAAATTTCAAAATTAGGCCCCATAGGGAGATTTCCTAAATTTTCCCCATATGTTGTATTAGTTCTTGCTAACCATGTTTTATGAGGTTCATGTTTCACAAAGAAGAAGCATCAAAAGTGAGTGAGATATTGAAATTGAACCTCAAACTCCAGTTCAAAGTTCAATTTTCCATCTCCCATTGTTTCAAAAGGTACAAATTTCAAGATTCAGGTGTAGCTAGTTCAAAGTTCACAAGTGCATGCAAAGAGCAGACAGATTCAAAAGGGTCACTCAAAATTCAAGGTTCAGTTCAAAGTTCTGAAAGCATGTTTCAAAAATTACAAGTTTTAATGAAGAGACTTCAATGCTGGTTTAGTAGATGTGCAGAAATTAATCCTCTGATTCCCCAAAAATGAATACAAAATATCACTTATTTCTAATATGGTTCTATCAAAACAACATGTTCAAAAGGCCCAAGTCATAAGTGCAATAAATAGATGATGTAGCCAAATTTAAGATTCCCACAATTCAAAGATGGTCTATAGATCATGGTGACATAGGTGTCAACATTACACATTTGATCTACAATTATGAGCAATGCACTGTCCAAATTATGATTTTTGTTATCAAACCAGCACAAACAATTATGTATACAAGGGATATAATCATGCAATTAATTATTGAAAAGCTTCCAGGTTAAAATGAAAAGCATGGAAACTCAAAATACATGCCACCTGCCTTACAGAATGTTGACCCGATACACATCATAGGTATATGCATAGCGCAATTTCAACGCCAACATGAAGGTAGCAAGATCGACAACAAAGGTTCATGCAATCATATATGCAAGGAAAAACTATCACTAAAATTCATATCCATACAAGATCGAGAATTTAAAAGAGCTTGTCCACATACCCAATCAATATTTAGAAGCACTCAATAGAGTTTAAAGCCCCATAAATGAGGTTACTACGAATGCCCTGTGAAGCATGAACATGAAAAGTGCAACCTGAAAAATGAGTCTCAATGCAGGTGGCATAAATTTCAAATTAACTGTTGGATCTCACTCCAATTTAGATATGTTATTAAAATGCAAGTGGTCGGGTTGAAAAGTTATGATAGACTGTGTGAAGGTCTATCAAAACGAACCAGCAACCACTGTGGATTGACACTTGTCAATTACTTTACATCCCAGATGTTCAATTATTCAACTTAAAACCATACCTCCGGAAATATATGTAGAAAAATGAAATCATTTTTAAAAAAAGGGGTAATTGATACCATGGTTAGAATATTATAATACTTGGTTTGAAAAGAGTAATGGAAAATAGAAAAATAAACCTAAGAAGAAAAAGAGTGATTTTAAAAAATCAGTTATACAAACTGAAAAAGATTATCGGGAGGCAAAGAATAAATATGCAACAAGAAACTAAGTGGAGGGTTCTTTTTCTACAAGTCTGTGGGTTGTGGGGAGGAGAATATAATTTTTGAGTGTTGATTGCAACTGGGAGGTGGAGCAGAGAAGTGATATTTTATTTTTTTTGCAGCTTGTTTTTGTGTAGGGATAGAGAGGATATGTTGGTTATCTTTATCATGTATTTGAAATAAAAGGAAATAGACTTTTAGATTTGTTGGTGTGATTATGTATTTCTTTGATTGGGATTGATCCATTGGTCATCTCAGTTATATTTCAGATATTGTCCTATTTCATCTTGCCAAGGATTTGTGTGTTATAAAATCAGTCGGTTTTGTGCATTCAAATATGCAAAGATGAATATTAATTCTCTGTTTATTTCTCTGAAATTTGAAGATTGATTGCATGGCATGTGTTCCATACATTTGATTTTCTTTCAAGTATTCAAATCGGTAATCACATTTTTACCATGTTGATGGGTAAATGGTAGTGTGCCTTTGTGTCTTCTGGTCAAAGACATGATCAATGTTTCATTCATTGTAAATCTAACAAAGGGAGTTGTACCTTCAAGTTAAAATACAGAGAGTACTTTCACATTCCATTGCAAGTAACTCAACTGTTAGTCCCAATTTATCTTTCAGTTTTGGGCATTTAGAGTCATTAGCGAAAGTATTTTGTGAAGACAAATCTGTTTACTAACAGTAATGCAAAGATATTTTCTACTCCTTTTGCTTCTCATTTTCAGTTGTCTTCCGAATTGTGTCCTAAAACACAAGAGGAAAAGGAATTCATGGACAGCATTCCTTATAAATTGGCAGTTGGTAGCATAATATATGCTATGGTTTCCACTTGTCCCGACATTGCCCATGCGGTGGGAGTAGTAAGTAGGTTCATGACAAATCCCTAGAAGCTTCATTGGGAATTTATTAAATGGATATTAAGATATTTAAAAGGCACTTCAGATTATGTTTTATGTTTTGGTAGCAACAATGAACAGCACCAAGGATTCACAGATTCTGATCTTGGTGGAGATTTGGATAAAAGGAGGTCTACTACCCGTTATACTTTCATATTTGTCAGAGTTTTCATTAGCTGGTCCTCGAGGCTGTAACACTCTATTTCTCTTTCTTCTGCTGAAGATGAATACTTGGCTCTTTCTGAAGGTGCTTGAGAGATGATTTGGTTGCAGCGTCTACTTGGTGATATGAAGTATCAACAAAATGATTATGTTTTATTCTGTGATAGCCGCAGTGCCATTTTTATGACTCACAATCATACATCTCAGCGTCGTTCCAAACACATTGAAATTCATGCTCACTTCGTGAGACACATGGTCGAAGAAGGAAAGTTGAAGGTTGTTATGATTGACACAAAGGTCAATACGGCTAACATATTCACCAAAGTTGTACCCAAAGAGAGGTTTGAATGTGCTAGGACTTCTCTTGGGCTTGTAAAGAAAAGATAAATCAATAAGGCAAGTAGGGGAATGGTTGATCAGTGGTAGCATCCGTTGGTCATCAGGTGGGAGATTGTTGAGATGAAGTCCAATGGACATCTCTCATTTCCCTCCAAAGATGAGTCTTAGACTTTTGAATCTTTGTATTGAGAACTTATTATTAAAGTTGTTGTTGTAACCATTGATGGTTGTTCTATTTTACTTTAATATGAAACCTTTGCTCAGTGTGGACATAGCCAATTGGTGAACCATGATAAAATCCGTGTTATGTTTATCTCATTCTTTATTTGTCTCTTTTATCTATGCAATTCTCATTTCTCTATTTTCTTATAGTTTTACATCCCGTAAAGGCAAATATTTATTTTTAACGATAGACGTATGCCCTGCAATTCAAATATTTTCTTTATGAATTACTTTGATTTTTTATTCTGGTTTAAGTTTAAAGAGGCCATTTATGTAGGATCTCGTTCTTTCCATTGATAATGGTTACATTTTTTGATTTTCAAAATATCTATTCATGCAAACTTTGTTTTCACGGTTGAATGAAATTAGTTAATTACAGCACATACTTGTTGTACATACTTGTTGTTCATATCAGAGTTAAGGTATTTTAGGGTATTCTTTTATTAAAAATATTAAAATAGATTTGTATCTTGTTAGGGGTGAGAAGCTTATTGAATGCAGTTATACGTGTTTTACTTCAAGTAATCAAAATTGTGTTTTAATATGAATTGTTGATGTCATTGGAGATTGTTTTATGACTGGAACAATCTTCTACAACTGAAATGACCCCAATCTGTGATAGGAACATTACTAGATTTTCACAAAATTGTGATACAAATCAGTATGATAAAATTTACAAACAAAACCACTCCAAATCTCCCTAACACTGCTTCACACCAAAAAATTGAAAATATTTTCTAACTGATATTGTGTTTTTTTTTTCACATACTGACTTCCAAACTCTTCCCAATGCTCTTGACTCTCCTTTTTTCACACGTCTTTCACAAGCATCTGCATATGAAATTCTAATTTTATATATGGAATACTGTACAATTCTAGATCAAAGAAGAAGATTACACAACTCTTTAGACATTGAAAAAAATTTCAAATTTTGGATTCGTTGAGATCATAAAGCTAAAGGCTATAAATATGTGACTGCTTATTGGATAGTGCAATGCATTAAATCAAAGTAGATTAAATAAAAACATATTATAGGAGGCCTCTTTACATAGCTATTAAGGGAAGTGTTAGTTAGTTAGCTTGGACAGTTGTTCGTCTACATGTTAACAATTAATTATTAATTGTTGAATTCCCCTAGGTGACAACTAGCAATCAATTTTTTGATTGGTTGAGTGTGTTGTTTTTATCTCAGCCGTTGATTGAGATTTGATCTCGGTCGTTGGTTTACCAATGAGGGTAGTATAAAAGGGGGTCTAGGGGAATTTGGAGAATATCAAGTCAGAGAAGCATTTGCAGTGTTAGCAAATGAGTTTGCAGTGATAGCAAACAGTCTTGCAGTGTTAGCAAGGGCGCAGTGATAGCGTTGGGGATAGCAGTGGAGGAATATCAGCAGGAGGAGTTAGGAGATTG
>MU223270.1:364899-375737 GCA_018584345.1 Thuja plicata
ACCCTTATTATTTATGTTCATCCTCTTATGTATGCCTGTACTACTTGAATTTTCTATAATAGACGAGAAAACCAACAATTGTTTTCTCCAAAGTACTATTTTTCTCCAATAGTCAATCCTCTGTTTCACTTTCCAAACCAACCTTGTCAATCATCTGGTCTCGCTTTCCAGTGTTTGGTACTCTTTCCTCTGCAAATTTTGGAAATATCATAGTCAGCTTCTTATACAATTTCAGTGTTATGCTTGTTGTTGTTGTGCACCATATATTTTTTTATACACTATTTATTTCATTGAGACCGTAAGCTTGGCATTTGTAATGTATTTGATGTTATTGGATCAATGTATTTTGCCCTTGAGCTCGGGCATTATGCAATGTTATTTCTTTCATTTTATGCTTCCTGATGTTGTGCACCATATATTTTTCTATACACTGTTTATTTCATTGAGACAGTGAGCTTGGCATTTGTAATGTATTTGTTGTTATTGGATCAATGTGTTTTGCCCACTTATTCATTATGTTGGCATACTTATTCACTATTTTCATTATTGTTACTTTGTTTTAGGTCTTCTCAATGGATAGAACATTTGGTATTGAATGTTGTCATTTGGAGTCCTTGGAAGAACAGTGCTCTAGATTATTTAATGTACGTGATGATGACATCAAACATGCTATTCTCTAACTCTTAAAACATAATATTATTGGCTTGCATGTACACGATGGGGTGATCTATAAACTAGTATTTTCTACTCTCTTTGAAGTTACCGGTCGATTAGAATGGGTCTTGAAGGTGGTTAAGCATGTGGTTGTTTCTAACAATTCGGAAAAAATTGCGCAGGGGATTCAGACCATCAATCCAAACATTATCTCTTGCAGGCTTGGCTCAATTTTTGATAATAGAGATAGCTTTAAAAATAAAATGGTGGAGGCATGGGAGGTGTTTAAGCTATCTTGCGCTAATGATGACTATGCTGCTATGAGTATCTTCCATGGTCACAATGAATATTTTTTCACTTGTGATGATAGGAATATTATGATGGACTCCTAGGAGGGGCCAGATGAGCTTCCGTATTCACGTGGTTGGCCCTATTAAGTAGAGAATGTTAAACTATTCTTGAAACAAAGAGAAGCTCAATATTTAAGGTCTCGCTCCATGCACACGGAAAAAAAAAAAATTTAAACATTGCATACCGTCGCAATTGTGACGATATTCAGAGGATGACTGATGCCAAAACACTACACGCGACGTCCAAATGTCAGAATAATCCAACAGCTGGACGTCACATGTACAGCATGTCCATCGAATACTCATTGTAATGATGACACTCATAATGTGTAATGATGGCATACTAGTTCCCTCATAGCCGGTGCATATTGTGACGGTCATGACTATCGCCTTAATGACAGACATAGCTACTGTCAGTGATTCTGACACCAAAACTGCAACACTAGTCTGTGTCACTTTCCCAATGGAGTAGTGTCATAATTGCGACACATAGCCATCGAAAAGAGGTCTCAAATGTACTAGTGTCATGAGATGAATTGTTAATGAGTTTTGAGAGCCATTAAATAATTGAAATTAAGACAATTGGAGAATTGATTTATTTATATGAGTTGTTTCCGTTGGAATATGTTCATTGTTCAAATGAGTTTTTTGAGAAGGGTTTAGGGTTAGGGTTTTAGGGTTTAGGGTCTATATTTTCCGCTTATGTGATCAAAATAATAATAGCTATTAGATTTTATCAAATATCTACACTTTTATACTCTTTCTCACAACATTAGAATAATATTGCTAAGGTTCAAACAATTTGTGTATTCATATTTGAATTAAGTTCTCTTTTGTAGTTGTTTCCTCTATTTTAAGTATATTATAGTCTACATATTATTTAAGTTAGACTTTTCCCCCTATCTCTGGGTTCTAGTAGAAGTGAGGTAGCATAAGGAAGATTTTCTCTTCGGAAGGTAGCAAATCCCTTGCTCTGCAAAGACAAAGTGGTATTTTTTTCCTAGCAACTCAAAATGAGCTATGATGGTCATGCAAATTTAGAAGTAGTCCATGAAGATAATTATGATAGTCAAAGTGTAAGGACGGTGCTTAGAGTTACAGACCAAGGACATAACATCTCCAAGTAAGAAAATTTATATTCATAATTTCTTTCATAGGCAACAAGGTATAAGGAAATGCTTGGAAAACTAGCATGCATGGTGAGAGTGGTTGCTATGGCCATAGAGAATTGGTGTTATGTTGAGTCACATTTGATGCTAACTGAAGTTATTAACTTTGTAAAGATTCACTCTCTTGAAAATGACCACAATAGCCTCTAGAAGGGACAGTGTGTAGTAAAAGCACAACATGATGAATATAAGGTAATACAAGATCTCTCACAAATAGAGATAAGAAGAAGATGTAGACAAGAGGATGGTAGTAGGCAGAGTCAAACATGTGTGAACCTAGTCTCAATGTATAAAAGGTGTCAAAATAAGACAAACTCAAAAGGAGTAGTCTTCAAAAAGATAGAATGCTAACTGATAGTCCGTGAGAATAAGTAAATAGTGGCATTATTTTTATAAGGATAGTTCGAAGGAGTCTGGTTTAAAATGTTGTCATGTTGAAGAGGAAAAATGTGTAAAAGCAGCCCAAAAGATCTATAAAGCTAAAAAATGTAAGAAAAGTGTCAACTATTGAGGAAAGAGCCTTCAAGATAAGGTTTTTAGGTATGAAAATGGTCCCTAAGTAGCCACAATATGCAAAGACAATCGCATAATGATGAATAAATATTCAATGACAACCTTTAATAAGCATTCCATATGCTTTTCGTAGAGAAGAGTCATAAGGTGAACAATATTCAAACAGTAGCCGACAGTCCAAAGTGTACATAAAAATGAACATCTAGCAACCAACAAGGGACAATAGGAGTCTACATTATGATAGTTCAAAGGGCATGTCAAAGAGGTTTGATGGCAAGCACATGGAGATAAATGATATTGGAGTAAAGTGATAGTGCATAAATACTTCCATCACAATAGAAGATTGAAGTTTTGTGTAAAACTAAGGGTTTATTCAAATACCTTAAAAGAAGTAAATAACATGCATGAAGGATTTGCCAAGAAAATAGTCCAAACAACAAAAATAGTGCACCTTTAATATCTTGAGTGTTTTTCGCATGACAATGCAATGGCCACACTAAGAAGACAATCGGAAGGCACATAAGACTGAGTTTTAAAAGGGACTGGAAAGAGTTTATTGTGTAAAGGATAAAGTGGTTTTTCTCCATATAAAGTATGATAGCTATATAAGTTCTATATATATTGAGAAAAGCAGTCTTCTCATAGAGGTCATGTAAAGATGCAAACCTCTTGACAGACATCATGGTATACAAGATAAGACAGATCAAATGCACATAGGGAAGCATTATTTAAGATACATGTCTAACACATGAACAGAGAAGATTCTTGATAGACAAACAAGAAAACAAGAATTTGAAGATACTAACATCAAGAAAGATAGAGTTTAGACCAAGTAACAATTGGGACAATCAAGAATGCAATACATGAGGATAAATGGTAGTGATATGCTAGATGGAATAAGTATTAAGAGGGACAAAGATCTTAAGTCAAGGTCACAATTCCATAACATGCATAACAGATTTCCAATGGCGGATTGGAGAAAATGACAGGTAAAGAGAAAGTATGAAAACATGGTGAAATATGTGGATAAAAGATCTACAAATGACATGGGAAGATCTTATGCCCCTAGGAGACTTTTGACCTTTACAAACCCTCTCCTGTGTACCCTATAAATATGATGGAAGTTTGGTAACCTGTGCATGATATTGAGGAGATATAGAGAGTAGTTTATCTTAGTTTTCGCAGCAATGTGCACTTTCAGAGCATCTGGGAGATTTATAGGAGAGATATTCAACCAGAAAAGACTTTTCAATATCTGCCATTGTGAAGCAGCATTTCTAGGAGTAGAAGGAGTCAACTTACATTTCTAGAAATAGAAGGAGCCAACTTAGTTGCTTGCCCAAGGAGGTTTGATCCAACAACTTTAGTAAACACTCATTATTTTTTCCTCATAACATGAACTTAAAGTTTACCAAGCTATTGAATAGCATAAGGCGACATGTAGGCTCATAGTTAGTGAGCTCATAGTGCGTTCTTTGCAATTTCTCGCTAAATATTGTAACTTGTGAAAGTTCTTTCTAGTCATTTCTAACATTGTAACTCAGTATGACACAGTTTTAGACAAAGAAATGATTATTTTTAGGCTTATATTCAGCTGCAAAATCTTCTCAATTAATTAATATAAGCATTTCTTCTTAAGGGTTATTTTACTATGTTCAATTGAATGACGGACACATTTTTATATGATTTCTTTCAGAATCCTTATCTAGAAAGAACATGTCTTATGCAGGTTGTAGGTTGTGTAGCTAATGTGAACTGTCATCTTACTTCTATAACTATGAACACTCAAATCTTCCCACAAAATACTAATGCATGAATATGAATAGCTTTAGTTATTTATGGACCAACTTTATCATTGATCGTGTGTCCAAAATAACAGTACATGTCTTGAAAGCAATTTGGTGCAGCACCCTATTAGCATTTAGATTTCATTTCAAATCTTTCTCTATATTTTTTCCTAGCATGGAGCAGTGGCATAGGTTAAACTAGGTGAGTACTAAGAGAACCAACCTTCTATGAAGGTTGACCTGACGGGCCGCAAGGCGACGGCTCGCCACGAGGAGGGGGCGGGGAGGCGACCCTCGCACAACCCCCTCTACCACTCTGAACATAGGGCCATAGGGTTTTAGAAACCATGAGGCCAGAAATAAAAACCGCTCCCTTCCACTTGCAGGCCCTGCGAAAACATGAAACCCTGCAACACAAAAAAATAATTAAATTAAGTAAGGTTATTGTTAATTAAATTATTAATGACTCTTTCATAAACCTAGTTCGAACCTAATCAATAGGGAATTAATAAAAGACCAAATGTATAAACGCTTAGTGGATTAATGTTAGTCAAACTAAGTCAAACTTCTTATCCGCTACAACACTTCTGTTAGATAAACAACTAGTGACTTTAAACCTAGAGGGAGGTTGACCAAGTCAACATTGGTCATAATGCCCCTCGAACATGTTCAGGGTCCCCATCAGGTAACTAGGAACTGCAAACTTTACCTAGTTAGTCAACTATCAAGACTTATGCATGTGCAAACTTAGATAACCTTAGTCCTTTTAAAAAAAGTTGTTGGTGTGTTTTAGTCCAACTTTTAGGCATGACAATTGACCTCTAACTATCAAATTCTACACTTTGATAAGACCTACCACATTTCACTAGATAACTGAATTGAGTTCTGAACAAATATGCATATCTAATTGATAACACATATATTATAAATTTTCTAACATTATTTTTCCATACTAGAGTATATGTGAAAAAAGTAATATTTCTAAATTGTGTGAAGTATGAGCCTAGCAAGGAAGAGTAGCAACTATTCTGCCCTAAAATGCAAGAATACTCTTAACTAATAAACTTGTTAATGCTCGAGAAATCCGAAGTCCAGACCATAGAAAGAAAGGGTTTATGTTTTGTCCTTGGACAATCAAATAACTGTACAAATGCACTTAGCTTATTACAATGATAATGCTGTCAAGGTATGTCTGTTTCCAACTTTCACCACCCATGTCTACGATTGCAAGAATAAACCATCTTCCTTCCAGCTATAAATTAACTTATGTCTAGTGCTGATATCATCTTAGATTTCATAATATAATTAGCGAAGTTTTGGTGTATTTATGATTTAATAGAGATTATTTTACAACAAATTGTTGGTAATAAATCATATTTGGACCAAGATGAACTACTGCTATAGAGGTCAAGTCCAGTCGATAGAGCACACCAGCAACAAGTGGAAGGTTAAAAGTTAACAACCTAAAACAGGTTCTTAATGGTGTCAAGCAAGCACAAAGAATTTGGTACACTGGTCTAGTAGTGAGTTTGTAGGCATATAAGGGCTTGTTTGAGGTAATGAAGCAAAAGAAGATACATAAATATATTGAAGAAACAATCTGTCCTAGTCACAGTGGCAATTTAAAGGTGCAAGAAGTTGAGCCTTGTATTGAAGAAACAATCCGTCCAAGTCAAAGTGGCAATTTAAAGTTGCGAGAAGTTGAGTCTTCTGTAGGTCTCTCGCCTTGTATTGATCATTTTGTTCTAGTCTAAAATGTCAGTCATGTTGTAATGGGGAACAGAAAAGAAAAAATGTTCTTGGAACTCACAGTTTATCACCAGCCAAAAAGAGTTGTTGATTGCAGCTGGTTAAGTTTTTCAGCAGAAGAGGATTTGTAAGGCAGGAAGAAGGGGATTCATCATAAGAAAGATCACAAAATCATGCTGACAGAAGTCTGCAGACAGTTTTATATCCTCCTTCCACAAATAAATCTTACCGTAAAGTTAATAGATAGATTTTGCCACGGATTGATAAAGATATTTTATTAACTCTTCCAACCTGTGCGCAGTTACATCTGCAGTATACATGCTTTGTGGGTGATATAAAATATGTTATTTGATGTGTTTCTTTCTCCTCCATGGATGATATGATTTCTATATATTACAATGGGGTTGAAATTGTTAGCTGTAATAAGAAAGTCACGATAGCATGTTTGTGAGATGTGAGATGTGAGCTTAAGCTCAGACAAAGCTGTAATATTTTTTTAAGGTTAATATAAACTCTATTTGTTTTACAAGTTCTGTGTATTTCTAATTTAATCGAGGTTATTTTGTAGCAGCAAATCGGAAATTGTTTTCTCCTGTTATTGTTTAAGTAAATCTGAATATTAGTTCTTTTCTGTAAGCTTATTTCTTTTACTGGTAATATTATCTATAAAACCAACAACTTATGTATGACAAGCTGAGGAAAAAACACATTTTTAGGCCCGACTTTGTTTACTTTGGGTATGTGAGAATGAAAAATAATTTTACGCGGCACATTGTCACAAAATCTTGATCATTCATCAACAGAAGTATAAGCACCAGTCGCACTAAAAATTTGAGAAATAAGTCCAAAATAGTCGAGAACTGTTATTAAGAGAATGATTTGGGTTAAGGGGAATTGTTGATGCTGTCCCGTGAAGGCAAATATTGATGGAGGAAGAGTCTGAATAAACGCACAAAGTATCCAGAACAGAACAGAGAAAACAGAGCATACACCCTCACAGAGATAATAACAAAAACTTTTATATATTAATGCCAAATTTCAGATTACAAATTTTGCACAGAGCTGCCAATGCTCAGAGTATATTCATCTCAATTCTGCCCAAAATGCTTTTCCATATATCTATGTCTTCAACTGCTGAGAGTAAAAAAATCAGTCATAGAAACATCTAGAAGACCCTCGAGAGATGACCGAAGGAGGGAAAAACACAGAATAAAAAATAAAATAGAGACTGCATTAAATGCAGTAGATGGCGCAGACAATAGCAGAAGAGTCGCATGATCGCAAGACAAAAAGTAAAGCTAAGGCAAAACTCCTGCGATGAAGCGACAAGGAAGATTCAAAAAGATAGGTCGCATGATTTAAACAAATGCTCCAGCGATAAGGCGACAAAACAATAGCATAGTGGTTCAAATATTAAATATAAAACAAAATGGATGCCCGAGCTTATAAATAGGTCGCGTGATCGCTAGAGAGGAGAGTGAAGTCTAGCGATCATGCGCCAAGGCCAAAAAGAAGCGGAAAGGAGGCTGACGGGAAGGTGAGCTGCAAAGGCAGTGAAGATTAAATGGGCCAGCTGGAAACCACGTCCACAGTCAATCGGATACTTCAACAAATATTTCTTTTTAAAGATAGATGTATACTTAAACCTTGCAGCTGTTGAAAGATTTTCTTTATGAATTACTTCAAATTTTTAGTCTGGTTTAAGTTTAAAGAGGCCATTTATGCAGGATCTCGTTCTTTCCATTGATAATGGTTACATTTTTCGGTTTTCAAAATATCTATTTATGCAAACTTTGTTTTCACTGTTGAATGAAATTAGTTAATTACAGCACATACTTGCTGTTCATATCAGAGTTCAGGTATTTTGGGGTATTCTTTTATTAAAAAGATTAAAATAGATTTGTATCGTGTTAGGGGTAACATACAAATGGAGGGAAGCTTATTGAATGCAGTTATACTTGTTTTACTTCAAGTAATCCAAATTGTGTTTTAATATGAATTGTTGATGTCATTGGAGATTGTTTTATGACTGGAACAATCTTCTACAATTGAAAACCACAACTGAAATGACCCCAATCTGTGATCTAGGAACATTACTAGATTTTCACAGAACTGTGACAGAAATTAGTATTAAAAAATTTACAAATAAAACTACCCCAAATCTCCCTAACACTGCTTCACACCAAAAATTTGAAAATACAAACTAACTGATATTGTGTTTTCTTTTCACATACTGACTTCCAAACTCTTCCCAATACTCTCGACTCTCCTTTTTTCAGACGTCTTTCACAAGCATCTGCATATGAAGAAGATGCCTGACAAAAGGCGTTGGAAATCCAAAATTTATCACCCATAAAGACTCCACTATCTGTCATTGTGACTCCTGCATCACAGTGGACCACAACCCTTATCCATTTTCAATTTATTGTGCAACAACTTAAAAACATTCGGATGGCTATGTTACCTTTTTAATGCTAAAAAAACTGTAAAATGAGTTATAACTGTATAAATAAGGCGTAGAAGAGTGATAAACTTTATTGAGACTTACCAGCTGTACAAATCGTCTGTAGAAGTCGCCTCCAATTTCAGATCAACTATTTGACAAAAGTCGTGGCGTAGAGTCTCTGAATATCGAGAATTTGGCTTATATGTTAGCCAGATCGAAGCTTCAACAACAAATTTCAATGCCTTCATATCCCTTCCAAGCCTCCATGTTATGGACTTTCCATACTCCTCCTTGTCAAAGATTACTCCTCCTTCGTCAGTCAAAACTCTGTAGAATAGGAAAACTAAGATCGTCTAAAATGTTCTATAGAATTATGCAGAAAATAGAATATTCTGCAGTTCCAGATCAAAGAAGAAGATTACACAACTCTTTAGACATTGAAGAAATTTCCAAATTTTAGATTCGTTGAGATCATAAAGCTAAAAGCTATAAATATTTGACTGCTTATTGGATTGTGCATTGCATTTAATCAAAGTAGATTAAACAACAACATATTATCCGGGGCCTCTTTACATACCTATTAAGGGAAGGTGTTTTGTCCCTCAGGATTGAAAATTTTGAAGGAACATTATCATGGACGGGCTTTCCGGTGGTGGAATCATAGAGAGTCCAATCCATCTTTGCATCGGTGCAGTTGACAGATGACAGGTCAAAATTCCAATTCATACTTTTCTTTGTTTTCTCCTTACCAATATTTTGTGCCCTGAGTATGGGTGATGATGCACTCAAGGAAAGAGATTGGACGCCATGCCCATGCTCAGGGCCAATTCTCAAACAGATCTTGGTTGGATAGTATCGTTTATTAGGAACATCACCTGATGAAATTTCTGCCTTGAAGTCGGGATTATATTGAAGTACGTTGCAACTCACATTATCCATTCGCATACAAACTTCGATGAAATACTGACGTACATAGACAATATATTGGAACTGGAGGATGGAATTTAGCAGGCAGAACCTGTCAGTCGAATTGGGCTTCCGAGATTCTCTCGTTTTCTCCAGTGATACGAGTGGAGAATAGGATTCAATTCTCAAAAAATCCCCAATGTTTGTGTTGTATGATATTGTTAAGGCTTTTTCATCATTGAAAGGCTGCAAGGGTGCCAAAAACCTCATGAATCGGTGTGTTTCAGCAGGTCCCATTATCGAGAGAACTTCCTCCTGTGCCTCCGACAGGATTTGGGGAAACTTTCCATTTCCATTTCTGTTTAGATAAACTAAATCTTGACCCTTGTGGGAGGAAAAGAGGAAGGAACACATGGCAGAGAAGAGAGAATTAAATACTCGTTTATAAGTCTCAAATCCTCCTATGTCTGTCTGCATGCCAGAGTTCTTGCACTCTGCAGAGAAGCCATCTTCTAAGCGTGAAGAATGAATGAATAAACCTAAAAATATATATACAAGGAGAGGGAACACAATGGTGCGCATGGACCCTTTAGTACAGTTCAAAATATCCTGTATCTTCATCTCCCATAAAATTTTTGGAGCTCTAGTATCAGACAGTTGTAACCGGAGAAACATGAATCCGTTCTCTGCCTGTGGGCTGGCATAAAAGTATAGTATATCTGCATTGTCCTGCATAACAATAAAATGGGACTCTTCAAACTTGTCTTCTTTTAACTGACATGCACGGTATATGCAGTCATAAAAATCTGGACACTGCATAGCTACACTACTGCTAAATCTCTTTATTGATCACAGCAATTACAAATTAAACATCATCATTCACCTAAGTGTTTCCACCTCCAAAAATATATATACCTCGTCCGGCAGATGAAGAGTCCAAAATTGAACTCGTCGGGGTAGATGAAGAGTTCAAAATAGAGAAGATGAAAGATCTAAATCGGAAGCCGCTCAAAACATTTTATTTTCTGACTCTACTGTTCGTCTGCCTCATCCTGCCTGCATTAACCGTACTGTGGAAAACTTGAAACTGCTGTGCATTTTATAATATTTTTGGGCGGTACCTTATTTAACAAAAGCCTTAGGGCCCGTTTGGTTGGCGGAATTTGTGCATGCTGGAATTGCCAATTCTAGAATTGAATCCATTCTAGGTTTGTGCTATTCTCAAAATGAATTCTAGAATATGGCTGTCCTGTTTGGTTCACCT
>MU223270.1:407511-436090 GCA_018584345.1 Thuja plicata
GATTCCCCCCCCCCCCCCCCTCTCAGTGTTTCCAACAACCTCTTCAAGATCTTGCATAGATCCTCCACAATTGGACATAGTAGAACTTCTAACCTCTATGCCCACCATTTTTCAAGTAATACATGCTCCCACTATTTTGCAAAATATAGTTTTGAACTTGAAGCATGTAATCCTCCTTGTTCCTTTTCTTAGTGCTTAACTCACTTAATAAGGAAACAATTTTATTACTTTGAAACACAAAATAAACAAAATACATGCATGGCCTATTCTAATGAGGACTCGGTAGAACTCTTCTATATACTCCTGCACAAATTTTCTCACTTGTTTCAACCCTTACATTTTCCTCAACAGATCAAGGTCATAAACAACAGGAATGAATTGTCTCTTCAACTTCTCCACCATTCAGTCCAATCTTGTGATTCTCTCCTTTCCTCTTCTATTCCTCGCCAAATGAATATCTTACCACCAAATTTTTGCATGGACCTTCAGTTTGGCCTTCACAAATTTGACCTGATCTGGATCTTCAACATCTTCATACTCAAAATATTCTTCTAGATCATTGATGCAGTCGATCAACTCGTCTATCATTGATCCATTCGATCAACTCGTCTAGGTTAAGATTTATCGAAAATGTGGGAAGTTCAATCTTGGGTCTCTTTCCAATCTTGGAAATGGCCCTCAAAAGCTAATCATGTTCAGGATCTCTAAGAACTTATGGTGCTTCCTGGTCACCTTGTCCTTCTTATTCAAAATTCTCTTCACTTTCATCTCTAACCAAAATATTCATTCCTCTACACAGCTCCTCTTGCAACACTTGCACTTGTCTCTCGAGGACTCTTAAACCCTCTTTTGTAACACCTGCAACTCTCCCACCATGGTTCCTTCATGGAGACATTTTTGGATCTTATCATGTGAACCCATAAGAATAGTCCTGGTGCAAACTACCTTACAGTCGGTGATCTATCTACACACTCAGGAACTCCTGTTCCGATACCACGTGATGATGGGTGCTCCCCTTATTAACAGAAAAACATAATTTAAAAAAATGAGAATAACAAGATTTGCTAAGACAGGAAATGAGATTTCTATTATCCACCATGAAATGATATTTGCAGTATTCAGAAATATAACATGCACAGCCACATGGACATTTTATTACAATAATCTGCAAACTAGAGCCACCAGATGCATATCTCAGAACTGCCCTAGACAACCCTACAAGCCTTCAATAAATAGGAAATTTTAACTGCCCAAGAAGATTCTATAAATCAAACCCTAAAATTTGAGGTTGAACATCCCTAAGATATTATTATTCATTTTTAGTACATTAGAGTAGGCCGAAACAACTTTGGAACCCAAAAAGAAATTTTGAAGAACTTTAACATTTTCAAGTCCAGGTAGTGCAACTTCTAGAGACTATAACTCATCACTCATTGACCTGATGGGTCATCATAACCTCATTTTGAAAATTTCATGAAGTGCTCTACAACTCTTGACTTGCATAAGGTCCAGTTAGCCAAGGTTTTGACACAATTTGGAGCCTCTAAAGCCTTCAAAACTGACTTCAAAGTTTTTGTACCCTACTACTAATACTGAAAATATTCAACATCTACAAAACTAGACTTGATTTGTCAATGAAACTTTACTGGTAGGCTGATACAATCAAAGAAAAACTCCAGGGAAGAAGATAGAACATTCTGAGCTCAAATGAGAAACTTACTAAAAATAGTAACTTTCCAGAAATAGAAACTCTGCACAAAATAGCCCTTATTGAAAAGAAACCAGAAAATATTTTTGGGTGATGCAAGATTGCTCTTACACCCAGGAGGCTCCTGCATCATACACCTAGGGTAATTTGAGAAGTGACCCTATCATGTCTCAGGTGGTCAAAGGAAAACCAAGACGGTCAACCTCCTCCCTTGATAGCCATGATGAATCTTATATAGGTTGTCCTTTCTATTTGACCAAATATTTTTCATATGTCTAGTTCCTTGTGCTTCTACAAACACGACTGTCCAAAATGTCTTCAATCTCCTCTGTAGCTAAAGTAGTTGCTGGAATATTCCACTGTTCTTCTGTGATCTGATCCTCAAAACCTCTCTCATGATATTCTGTCAAATCTGAAATGTTAAATACTAGTGAAATATTGAGTTCACTGGGTAACTCTACTTCATAAACATTTCCTGAATCATGCTTCTTCAGTATTTTGCATGGTCCAAACTTCTTCATCTTCAACTTATTATACATTCCTACTGGAAATATCTCATTTCTCAAATGAACCATTACTTCATCTCCCACCTGGAATTCCTTATACCTCATATTCTTGTCTACCTTAGCCTTGTATTGTGTATTTATTTTATTAATATTCTACCTCACCTCCTCATGCAAATTCTTCAAGTGTTTTGCAAAGTCTTCAACTTCAGTGCTACTTGTCTCTCCTTTGTCCAACTTTCTTAATTTTGATGCATTTCTTAGACTAATTCCATACACTATATAGAATGGTGATTTACCAGTGCTCCTATTGAGAGAATTATTATATACAAATTATTCCTATAGTTAAACCAAATCTCATCCATTTATTTTATCTCCAACCAAGCATCTCAATAGGTTTCTGAAACTCCTATTCACAAATTTTGTCTGTCCATCAGTTTGTGGATGGTGTGTTGAGATGAACTTTAAATCTGTCTTCAAATTTTTCCATGAGGTTCTCCAAAAGTACCCAACAAACTTGGTTTCTCAATCTAAAACTATGCTCTTTGGTAAGCCATGTATTCTTACCACCTCCCTAAAAAACAATTTTGTTACATGAACAACATCGTTAGTCTTCTTACACGGAATGAAATGTACTATATTTGAAAACCTATCCACAACTACAAGGATGGAATCATGCCCTCTCTGAGTTCTTGGTAGGCCAAGAACAAAGTCCATACTAATATCCTCCCCTGGCTTCTCTGGTATAGGTAATGGCTAATATAACAGACTGTATTCTATTTCACTCCTTTTGCTATCTGACATACCCTGCAACCTTGTATAAATTTCTTAACATCTTGTTGCAACTATGGCCAATAATAGTTCTCACTAACCAAAGAAATAGTTTCATCTCAACCAAAATATCCAAGTATTCATCCACTATGCTTTTATTTGATTATATTATCCCTCATGGAGATCTTTGGAATGCACAAATGACTACCTCTAAACAACATATCATCCTGGATTATGAAATCCAACCATTTGGTTCTATCCAGAGTCACAGGTTCTCTACAAGCTTTAAAAGCTTCACCAAAATTTGGATCTTCACGATACAAACTCTTGAGATCCTTAAACCCAACAACCTCAATCTGCATCTCTATCAGAAAAATGAATCTTCTTCTAATGACATTTTCAACCCTATTAGACTTCCCACTCCTGTGTTTCAAAAAAAAAGTGTAACTCTACAAAAACTCAACCCATTTCAAATGCCTTAGATTCAACTTTCATTGATTGTTCAAATATTACAAAGCTTGATGATTAGTAAATAAAACAAATTATTTTGGCAAAAGATAATGTTTCCACTTCCTCAATTCTTGAACTATAGCATAGAACTCCTGATCATAAACAAAATATTTTCTCTTGGCATCATTCAACTTCTCACTAAAATAAGAAATAGGTTTACCTTCCTGACTCAAAACTGCTCCAATAGCATTACCACTAGCATCACAGTCTATTTTAAACACCTTGTTACAATATATAAGTGCTAAAATAGGTTATTCTATAAATTTTATTTTCAACAATTCAAAACTCTTATCTGCCCCTATAGTCCACTTAAACTCTTCCTATCCCCTCTCATTGTTTCAGTCAAGGGTCCACAAATACTACTGAAACTTTGAATAATTTTCTGTAAAAGCTAGCCAAACAATGAAAAGATCTTACCTTAGTATCACTCCTTGGGGTATACCATTCGAGGATAGCCTTTAGCCTCTTTGGGTCCATTTTTAGACCTTCTGCTGAGACTACAAATCCCAGATACACTAATTCCTTCTTCACAAAACTACACTTCTTCAGATTAATCAACAACTTCTCTTCCCTTAACCTCTCAAACACCTTACAAATATGCATCATATGTTCTTCCAATGTCTAACTGAAGATAAAAATTTCATCCAAGTAAATAATGACAAACTTATCCAGAAATTCTTTCAGTACTTTATTCATTAGTCACATGAATGTGCTCAGTGCATTGGTTAGCCCAAAAGGCATGACTTGATGAACTATAACTGATTGAATGTTTGAAGATGATAAGTTGGTGATCACCGAGATGCAAAAGTGAATGCAATACATTGAATCAGTTAATGTATTTTATTGTCATTGATGTCAACTTGATGTGGTATGATTGTTCATACAAATAATATCATAACCTTGAAGATCTGAAAAGACAGTTTATGTGGTCAGTAAAACACAAAAAGTCACTATACACCAAGTGAAAGTGAACCCGGAGCAGTTCATAGTGTATACTAAGCAAGTGTATACCGATAAAATGAACACCAAGTAGTTCACGGTGTATACTGAGCACTGCAGTAAATTGGAGTTGATGACCGAGCATAACTGAAGATGATAACCGAGTATAACTGGAGATAAAGAATGACAAAATTGCTTAGGTGTCAGAGCTATATTTAGGGATTGACTAACTGATTTCTTTATTTTCAATGAGATCAATTAAACTAAAGTATGGAAGAAGATTTAAAGCATTTTTTATTCATAGTTATCAAGGAGAGATTTACAGAATAAAACTAAAGGATAGCTTTATGGGATAAAACAACACATGACGAGTTTTACGGATCAAGAAGAGATCTATGACAAAAACAAGGAGATTGAGTGGCTAATCATGTATATATAAAGAGAGAAGGAATTCATTATATGAAGTGAGGAATGTTGAGTATAATTTGTGTGAAGATAGAATTCTTCATGCATATCTGATCATACAGGTTGAAGAACAAAGCCAAGGAATTCTACAGACACCGAGTAACAGAGGACAGAGCATTCACCAAGCAAAAGAGAGAAATAGAGAAAAGGAACTTAAATGTATCAGAGATGTATTATAGAACTAACAATAGATTTAAATATTTCCAATCAAAATTGTATTTTTGAGAAGATCATTTACTGTATCAGTTTAACCATTGATTCAGAAAATCTCTTAACCAAGTGGGATTTAACAGTCCTTATTGTATTGAGATACTCAAGAGTATCAAAAGGTTTTCTTGTTGACATCATAGTGAGTGCTAGGTCAAAAGAAAAACTATTGGTTTTAAATCCTCTAACAAGGTTGCACTTAATAGTGTGTATTATAACATTTAACTGGGTTGGCTCTTCACCGAGATCACTTTAGAAGAGTGAAATTATTTTGGGTTATCGGTCCCAGGTGGTTTTTCCCATATTGGGTTTCCATGTTAAAATTTATGTGTCAAATGTGTATATTTTTCATTGCATTGATATTTTTCTTTACACATTATTGAAACTGGATTGGTCGGTTAACTCTAAGTTTATTTGTTGCTACTCGGTAAAGTCTAGAAAAGTTAAACAGTATATCATACCGAGCAGCTTATATTTGTTGAAAGTTATTCATGGCATACATCTTATTGAAATTGGACTATAAGATAACTGAGGGTATTATATTTGAGAGATAAGTTTTAGGTTGGATTTTTGGAATTATTATTAAGGCCACTGATTCACCCCCCTCTCAGTTGTTCTAACAATTGGTATCAGGGCTTTAGTGCTTGGAAGAAACGTTTAAAGGGACTTAAGATAAAGATCACAAGATGAGTAAAAGGGATGTGCCTAATCTGAATAAGGAAAACTTTGCATCATGGTAAAGCAAGATAAGACTTCATCTATCTGGTATTGGAAATGATGTTACACAAAACTTGGATACTGAATATGTTGCACCTACTGGACCTCTGACTGTTGATCATTTGAGAGACAAACATGAACACAATTCTATGATAATAGAACTTGCTTCTTCACTAACCGATGTTGAATTTAAAGATGTGAAATCATGCACCTCTACAAAGAAAATGTGGGACAAACTCAAGCTATTACATGGAGGAGATGCAAATGTGCTGAGAGATAAAGCTGAAAGCCTAAGAGGAAAGTTTGATGACCTAAGAATGAAAGAAAGAGAGAACATCACTCAGTACAGTGATAGAATCAAAGAAGTTGTTAATGCTATCCGAGGAGTAGGAGTACTTGAGGAAGAAATAGTTGTAAGTAAAATTCTAAGAATCTTACTGCATGCTTATGCTATTAGAGTATCTATAATTCAAGAAATTAGAGCAGTAGCTAATAACAATGTTACTCTTGATAGTTTTATTGGTAGATTTATTTCATTTGAGATGAACAACTATGAAAATAGTGTCTTACCTACTATTGAGTCTACATTCAAGTCTTCTCTGAAAATAAGCAAATCTAGTAACAAACATACTGTGAGAAATGATAGTGAAAGTGATAGTGATGAACAAGAACTTGATGAACTTGAAGCACTAATGGATAGGAAATTACATAGAGGTAAAGGCAGATATAAAGGTCAATTACCATTGGTCTATTTTAATTGTAAATAAATTAGACATTTTTTTGCTAGATTCCCTAACAAGAAAAAGGATGAAAGAAACAATGATAGATCTTATGAAAAGAAGTATTGCAGAAGTGATGATCAAGACTACAGAAGCAACCGACACTCTGACAAAAGAGATAATTAAGATTACAAGGACAAAGGCAAGAAGGCTTGTTACCTGGTTGAGAGAAAAGCTAAAAATTTTGACACTGATTCTGATGAAGATATTGAGGTAGTATCTGTTGCTATGAAAGATGATTCAAATGGAGAAGAACGGTATGTTGAAACAACACTCATATCTAAAGTTAGAAAAAATGATGTATGGATTATTGATAGTGGTTGCACTCATCACATGACTGGAGATAAAGAAAAGTTTGAAACTTTTGAATATTATAATGGTGGATCAGTTAGGATGGGTAATAACTCACCTTGTCCATTTAAAGGAAAAGGTACCATCATGTTGAATAAACTGATTAGATGTGAAAATGCATAATGGGTGAAAATAATTAACTATAATTTTTTGAGTGTTTCACAGCTAAACAAAATAGGACACCAAGTTGCATTTGAGAACAAAAAGGTAATGATCTATAATGGAACATGAAATTTGATCGGTATTGGTGAACAAAAAAAGGGTAATCTATTTTATCTTGATAATATTGAGACCACTTATTTATTGGTTATAAATGAAGATGTTTGGTTGTGGCATAAAAGGTTATGTCATGTGAATTTTGACAACATGGTTAAAATAAGTAAGAAAAGAAAAGTGAGAGGCTTACCGAGTATTTCAAATCTCGACCATGTTATGTGCAAGAATTGTCAAAAAAGAAAAAAGAAAAAGTCTAGTTTCAAGAGCAAAACCTACACATCTAATGCTATTCAAGAGTTAGGCCCTACTGATTAATGTGGACCAATGAGAACAAAGAGATATTATGGTGATAGATACTTTATTCTATTTTTTGATGACTATTCTAGGATAATGATTGTCATGTTCTTAAAAGAGAAATCTGAAGCATTTAAGATGTCCAAAAGGTACAAAGCTAAAGTTGAAAACAAAGTGGAAAAGAACTGAAATGTTTAAGATCAGATAGAGGAGGAGAATTTATTTATGATGGATTCACTAAATTTTGTGATGAGCGTGGGATTACAAGACATGTTTCTTGATGCAGGAGCATCCTGGGTGTAAGGGCAATCTTGCATCACCCAAAAATATTTGTGTTTGCTTTTCAATAAGGGCTATCTTGTGCAGAGCTACTATCTATGGAAACTTGCTATTTTTAGTAAGTTGGTCATACGATCTTAGAATGTTCTCATTTCACATGTGGAGGTTCATCTCAGTCTTATCAGCCTGCCAGTAAAGTTTCATGGCTAGATCAGGTCTAGTTTTGAAGATATTAAAGATTTTTGGTATTGGCAGCAGGGTACAGAAACTTTGAACTCATTTTGAAGGCTTTAGAGGCCCCGGATGAGGTCAAAAATTGGGTGACAAGCTCTTGCACTAGTCAAGCCTGTAGAGCGCTTCGTGGCCTTTCCGGATTGGGGTCATAATAGTCAATCGGGTCAACTAGCGATGACTTATGGTCTTCGGAAGTTGGGTCACCTGAAATGGCGAAAAATAATTTTTCTTCAAAATTTCTGTTCAGGTTTCAAAATTTATTTTGAGCCGACTATGATGTAATAAATTGTAAAATAAAATAATTCTAAGTTTGGTCGGCCCTATGGGATAAATTTCTGGAACCTTCTCGGGCGGTGGAAATTGCCTATATAAAGAAGGCTCGTAGTATTGTCTAGGGCAGTTATGGATAGATCAAGGTACTAATTCAAGGATTTGTCCTACAGAATATTGTAAGGGGAATGCTCATGTGGCTTTGCATATTGTAATTCTGAAAGTTTGTAATTCCACATTTGTGGAGATAATAAGAAGCCCATTTTTTGTTCTTGCAAATTTTTTTTGCTTCTCTATTTATGTTATGTGTTTGTGGTATTAAGGGGAGCACCCTTCATCATTTCTGCACCGAGAATACCACAACAAAATTGGATTGCTAAAAGGAGGAATAGATCAATTGTTGATTGTGCCAGAACACTGATGATTGAAAAAGGCATCACACAAACATTCTGGAGAGAAGCTATAACTACTGTTGTTTATACACTGAACCAAGTTCAATTGAAGAAAGATACAAATAAGATACCTTATGAACTTTTATGAAGGTAGTCACTCACCAACAATTTATAGGTGACATACTTATTTTTCAGAAAAGGCATCATTAGGGAGGCTTTATCCATAAAAAAAGTTCTAGATTCTTATGCGTTAGCTTCAGGACAAGTGGAAAACAAAGATAATTTTTTAATCCTCTTCTTACATACCAAAAAGAAAATTTAGTAGAAGATAGAAAAGGTGTTGTCATTTAAGATTGGTTCCCTCCCATGCTCTTATCTTGCCATCCCAAATGACAAAGTTTTTGAGGACAGATTCTACCTAGAAACCAATCGAGGAGAGAATGGATAGGAAAATGGACTCTTGGAAATCTAAATGGCTTTCATGGGCTATCAGGGTGGTGTTGATTAAAGCAACATTGGCAGGAATTCCCATCTACCTAATGTCTTGCCTATCACTTCCCACGGGTTGCTACATGGATATGGTCAAAAAAATCAGAATTGTTTTTGGCA
Source organism: Thuja plicata (assembly GCA_018584345.1). Taxonomy (NCBI): domain Eukaryota; kingdom Viridiplantae; phylum Streptophyta; class Pinopsida; order Cupressales; family Cupressaceae; genus Thuja; species Thuja plicata. The sequence continues at coordinate 416,756 of MU223270.1, forward strand.
AGGAACTGACACTAAAAGGAAATTTTCTCTCATTTCATGGGAAAAGATCATCAAACTAGTAGAGGCTGGTGGTAATGGAATCAAAAATCAGCTTTGGTAGAACTAGGTCCAACGAGTGAAGCTCTATTAGAAAATACTCAAGGAAAAGAATCTCAAATGGGGAAGAATAATTAGAGGTAAATACTTTCACAATATAGAGAATGCAAAGGTTGTAAGATTTATAGATCTTCCCAGAGGCTCCCGAATTTGGAATTTCATATCTAAATCAAGAAATATCATTGAGGATAACATCACTTGGAACATTAAGGATTGCTTCATAGCCCGATTTTAGGAAGATTCTTTGGGAAAATTTCCTAGCATTAATCATATGTTGGGCCAGAATACCATTAGCAAAGTTTTCTCTGACATATGGGGTCCTTTGGTAAAAGATTATATTATTCCTGGCTCCCAGAATTTGGTAGATGGATCTTGGAAATGGAGGCAATTTTCATAGCTTAGACTAGATCCTTTGGAACTTCAGCAATTGAGGAAATTACTTGAAGCCAGATTCTTCTTGATCAAATAGGGTCATGATGAAATCATCTGGAATGGCTCTAAAATAGGGGAATATAAGGTGAAGGATGGTTACAAAATTCTTTTAGGTACTTCCTCTCAGAATAAATCTCAATTCTTCAATAAACTATGCTGGAATAAAGTTTGTTCCCAAACCTGGACTATTCTCTTGGGTAGCAATTCAAGGTAGAATTCTAACTGCTAATTGGTTTATGAAAATGGGTTATTGTGGCCCTTCTAGATTCTCTCTTTGTTATAATAGTGAATAAGATACAAATCGTTTGCTACTAACCTATCCCTTTGCAATAGAATGATGGCAATAGTTATTTGAAGAATTAGGATGGTCCTCAGCTCTTCTGAATGACATTCTCTCCCTATTTACCTCTTGGCCGCAGCTCTTTAAAGATAGTCTATGTGGTAATCTATGGATCATATCTCCTTCCATATCAATTTGGGATTTATGGAAAGAAAGAAAGAAATAGAAGAATATTCCAAGATTTATCACTAGATAAACCTTCTATTATGAATCGAATGGAAGCTTCCATAGTGGAGGTTATGAATGCCCGCATCCAAATTCAGAGTGCACAACATACATTCTATACTAGCTGGGATGATAAAATGATAAAAAAAAAAATGGTTCGGGCTTAAGACCCCCTCNCCCCCCCCCCCCCCCCCCCGACACTAGGTAGAGGTTTGAAAGAAAATGCCAATCTCAGAGAAAACTGTATATGGTTGCCTCCTTCTCAAGGATGGTTTAAATTGAATTTGTATGGAGCTTCAAAAGGCAATCCAAGCCCTTCTGGGGCGGGCTCCATTATTCACTCCAGTGATGGTATGCTTTTAATTAAATTGGCAAGACCTTTAGAAATTGACACAAGCAATATGGTCGAGATCAAAGCACTATTTTTTTGTTTGTCTCTTGATTTTCAATTGGGTTTGAAGGAATTGGAGATTGAAGGGGATTCCATGGTTACAATCAATGCAGTTAGAACTAGCTACACACCAATTTGGAAATTGCAAGCGACTTTGGAAGTCATTTTAAACCTAATGAAACACTTTGAAATTACAATGGCTAACCACATATATTAGGAAGGAAATCACATGGCTAATAAACTGGCTAACAAAGCTGTCTTGGGAGAATATCTAAGGTTCACTAGACTGGTGAGAAGATTTAGTCACAATCTCATTGATTCATCAACTTGGAACATTCCTTAATGGTCACCTAGGGGTAGAATTTGACCGGATGGATAAAGGTCACATCATATTTAATAAGCGTCTGATGGACAGAATTTACTCTACAAAACCTCCTCATCTCTTCTAATAGAGAGGACCATTGTCCTTTTTCATTTGCGTAGGCTCATCATTTCTCTCCTTTTTAAGTGAAATAGATAATCTTCCTTGGAAAGAATTATGACTTATTTTTAGAGGTGATTATCTTTAGTTAGCTCCAAAATTTGAAATTGCCAATTTTTTGGATTTCCTTGAGACATGCCAAAGGAATAAGGTGGTACGCAAGCAACTTGCAACCAGTGGTGACGTGATGGATAATAGAAAGTGGGTAGGTTTGGCATGTGGGTTGGTGCACAAATTTCTAAGGTAGATTTTAGGCTCCTTGTTGGTGATTTCATATTTAGAGTTTGACAAAGTAGGTTTTTCTACTAGTAGTGCAGAGCATTACATAGGCTGTAGAAATTGAAAGATGGACACTCTGATCAATCTCTACTCTAAATTAGAGAAGGTTTCCTTGGCACCCCCTTCACCACTACCCATCTCATGGAAGTTTGTAACTTCCAACACCGTCTTGTGATACATGTTGTGAGGAAAGTGCTTGGAGTCAACTTTCTAAGCACAAATCACAGATTCAGAGTTAATTCATATTTATGTGTTGGTTTCCTTGCTAGCATCTTGGTTGTTGGTTCTACAAAAATATTGGTAGAGGATATTTGTAGTCTATTGTTTTCGAAACAATATCTAGTGGGTCTTCACAATGCTATCATCAATATTGATTCTAACCTTACCACCCCATTGCCTTGGGATCTTGCCACTGTCATGAGTGTTGGAGAACTTTTTCTGGCTTTGGGTCAGGACCAAGATAAAAGATCTACGGAGGCCCCCTAGGTATCTTTTCATTCTGTGGGGATGGGAGTGGGAAGACCATCAACTGTGAAGGAGCATGATGAGAAGAGGCATACAATTTCTCAACAAATTTCTCGGCATAAGAGATGGATTGAATGTTCCTTATGGGGACAATCTGGATGAAGCCATTACCTGGGTCTACCAATATAAATATGATGATAAATTGGATGGCTCTGGAAGCCCCTACTCTTGAGACAATGAGGAGGAAGATGAAAAAATAGAGGTTGAGGAAGAGGAAGAAGATGGAGAGGATGAGGTGGAGGCTGCTAAAGAGGAGGATGAAGAAGAGGACCCAGCTGAGGATAATGATGATGAGGAACAAGAGGAAGATAGTGTCTCTCCTATTCTGTGTGGAATTCCAAAATCAGACTTTGCAGCAAGCACAGCGAATGACTCCAATTTGGCATCAGATTGATGCCAAAGAGATAATTCCTTGAGGGGATTCTTATGAATACTTTGGTGATGTCTTTAGTTTCATTGATACTTCATAGTTTAAAAATTATAGTTACTCTCAGTTTGAACCTTTGGTGCTCATTTTTCTGTTCACAATCCTCTTGGTAGGGTTGGGTTTTGAACTTGCAATTCTTACTTTATCTTCATGTTTTTCACAAAAAAAAAGAATCGGTCCAATGGGACCCAACAAGGAATTAAAGAGATATATTTATATATGAAATATATAAATTCCAAATAGATCATTTATCTTTAAAATAAGATCTAATGTGTCAAAGAAGTGGGCCCACAAACGATAACACTCATTAGAGATAGATTGCATCAAAAAGGAGACTCCCCGATGGAAATGTGGTGCCCTAAATTTTCTAAATATATTAGATTTTATCAAAGGTTCTAAGGCAAATGCAATGAGAAATAAATCATCAATAAAGGATTGGACAAGTTGCTTCTGTAATTACAATACCAGCTATAAAATTGCATTCCAAACTATTAAAATGGAGGCATTGAACATATTATGAGCATCTACATAGGGAACTTTGAAACAGAGAATTGATTTATAAAAATATTTTTTAACCATGATTAAGGGGTGGCATGAAATGGATTTGGTAACCGATATGCAGGCATCTTGCGAGCGATGATGAAAAGACTTTACATCTACAAAATGCAGAAGACATAGACAAAGAAAGCTTAAATGCTGAAACAAATATTAAAGGAAAATGCAAAATCTAACCAAATGATTGGCCAAGAATATGGTGTTTATTTTGAATAAACCCAGTTTAATCATTTACGCATAAAGTGATTATCAGTGCCCATATAAACAACAGAAATAAGGAAGCAGCTCTTGTATGTGTTTCAATTTTTATCAAGATGTAAATCTCATGGCCGCTGCTCGAAACAGAGAAGTGATCTCCATCAATTTATAATGAAGGAATTTGTTTAAACAAAAGAAAAGAGGATCAAATAATTCTTAGAAGTCTCTCATAATATTGAATATCGTGCAAACAATGTAGGCATTTTTTTGGGGCTGGATATAAACTACAAAGGTTGATTTTTATCTCTCAATGGCTTACATGCCTTACATTGCAGGGCATTTTTAAAAACTAACGTTGCCTTAATAAGAAGGATAAAAAAAAATTTGGGACATTAAAAGTGGGAGAACATTTGAGAGAATGGAAATTATAAAATAATAAAGTTGGGAGAATGAATTCATGAGAATAAAAACTGATTTGAAATCTTAAAGAACATTTCAAGGGGAGTAGAGAGATTTTTCTAGAAGAAAGAAGTAAAGTAAAAACTGAGATATTATGTAAGGGAAATTTTTCCATCAAGGTTAAAGCCAAAGATGTGGTGAAATGATATTTTCACCACATATCATTTCTATTACCTTTCTCAATGTCTCATATAAAATCATCACTAAGGCTCTGGCTCTCAAGATCCATCACATCCTGCTTCAAATTGTTCGGCCAAAGAAAACTGGCTTTATCAAATCAAGATTTATTCTTGATAATATCATAGCGGTTTGGGAAGGTATGGAATGGGATCGTAAGTCTCAATAGAAAACCCTTTTCCTCAAAATTGATTTTGCTAAAGCTTATGGCCGCATTGAATGGCATTTTATTATTTCTATGCTTCACGCTCTTGGTTTTGGCCCCAGATTTCTTCAATCTGCACAGATGCTTTTTCAGGATGCCTCTGCTTGCATCACCATTAATGGAAAACAATACTCTACCTTTGGGCTCTTGAGATCCATTCGACAAGGTTGTCCTTTAGCTCCTGCTTTGTATGTTCTGGCAACCAAGGGCTTTGGCTATTTGTTAGCTCATTCCATTTCTCTAGGCCATGTTTGTGGGATTTCTTTACCTGATTCTACCCAACAATTGGTCAATGGCCATTTTTCCAATGATTCCTTTCTCACTCTTGAAGAGGATGAAGAAAATATCAAGGCAGCCTTACAGTGTTTAAACACTTTTTGCTTGGCCTCTGGTTCAGCCATCCAACGACATAAAACCTTGTGTTACAGGTAGTCTTCCCTTCCTGATCTGCCCTGGTTTTCTCTATTTGGATGGTCCAGGATTCAACATGGGGAAATTTTTTGTTTCCTTGGTATTCCTTTTTCTTTTCAAACCACTTCTACTGAATTATGGAATGTTGTGTTAGCTAAAATTGAAAAGAAGCTTACCTAATGGATTACCAAGCTGCTCTCTCTCACTGGTAAATTCCTTATTTTCTCCAAGGTCCTAGTTTCTATGCATGTTTACTACTCTTCTTGTTGGGAACCTTCAAAAGCCTCCTACAAGAAGCTCGAAAAATTGCTAAGGGACTTTCTTTGGGTTTCTGAAGCTGACCATCATAGATTTCACAGAGTTGCCTGGGATTTTTGTTGTCTCCCTAAGGCCTCTGGTGTGCTTGGCTTACTCGACATAGAAAAACAAGGCTTTTCCCTTTATGCGAAGTAGATTATGCGATGTCTCATAGGCGATGAGGGTTGAGCCCTGGGAAATTCTACTTTGATATTGCATTTCTTCTGGGTAACTCTTTCACAAGCTGGCTTGGAAGGGGATTGGGTTTAAAACCCTTCTGGTTATGAAGCACCCTGTTCAAATCCAAGGTACTTTTGTTTTCATAAGTATTTGGAGAGCCTGGGCAGCTGTCAATCCTTGGCTTTGCTGGGTTGGTAATGGCTTCCATGATGGGCTTTCTTTCAATCAGCAGAAAATTTGGTTGTCCCCTCTTTTTTCTCAACAAGGGCTTCCTCTGGCCAAAATCTAGGGGATAAGTTCTCTTTTTTTCACAAATGTGGCATTCAAATGCCCACGGATTTGTTTTCTAGAGCCACCATGAGTCTCTACTCTTGGGATGATCTATGAGTTTAGTTCTAGCTCACTCATCTAGATTGTTAGACTTTTGACTTGCTCATCTCTGCTAGTCCGCCGCATCTCCTGCATAAACTTGGAATTCAATCAGTTAAACCTTGGTGAAAAGATTGGAAATGTTACCCTACTATGCTATTTACCAACTACAAACGCAAGCTTGGGTACTCTTGTCTTGTGCCCTATTTTCCTATGATTAATTCTCTCAATCATCATTGGCATCTTTCTTCTTCCTAGAAGACCCAGAGCTAGTGTTTCTGCACTATTCGGGATGCTATTTGATGCAGAGGGTTTGATACTCTATGATTTTCTCCACACCAAGTTTCTTAAATGACTAACTCAACCATCCAATGGTTGTTCTTTATTGGATCTACCTTCTTTTAGGACCTCCAAGATCCTCTCTACCAACTTCTCCTCCAAGATATAGCTGGTACTTTGAAGACTCCAAGTTTTCTAGGCCTAACTAGTCCAACTAGTTAACCAAAAGCCTAGTTTTTCCACTAGAACTCCACCTAGAATGCCAATCATCTACCTAGGATCTTCCCCCACATTCACCAACACTATCAACACCCTTCTTGATCCATTCAAGGTCCTTCTACAATGATCGAATTACATGAAGACCCTTTACCAATCCAATTCATCACTAATTCACTAGGAGGCCTAATTGCCTAATTCCTAGTAGGCCTATTTCCACCGAATTTCGCCAAATAGTCAAAAAATCTCCAAGTGACACCATAAAAAAACTTTAAAATCTTCAAGACATCACCCATCCCTATCAGAATCCAAAACCCTGACCTCTGGAAGCACCCAAAACCCAACTTTCTTGTAGGCCCTAGATTATAGCCTATTAATTAGGCCTCTGGACCAGTCAACATGAATAACTAACAAACTTGTCTCCAATATTGGATTCTCCTCCTTCAACCTTCAAATCCTTTTATGAGACTATCTGGTGCATCTATAAATACCACTAAGTCTTCCCCAAAAGGTCATGGGTGCTCAATCAAATTCGTTCTTCTCCCTATCCTGGCTCACCTGGTTTCACCAGTCAGCCATAGGGATTCACTTATGGCCTATGAAATCCTTTGAAACAACCAAAAATAAAACATAAAACCTATCTACATACCCTAACTTTACTTCCCCCATGGTTTTAGACAATTCCACCAAAGGGATTTTAGGTTAGAGCCATTTCTAACTAGGTAGCACTGTTTTTGTCTCTGTCAAACCAGTGACCTTTAAAAAATTAAAACTTAACACCTACTTAACTTCAAAAAAAACTACCTATTGCATATGGAAGCTGAAAGAAAACACTACCCTACCATGGATCCCGATCACCTATGCCAATCTTTACACAGTCGTACAAAAGCAAAAAAACAGTGTAGATTACACAAAAATGGATACAGTCATCCGTACAAGGGTGTTAGAATTAAGTGTATCAATAAAAAATCTCATTAACCTCTCCAAAACATAAATTCCATGCTCATATACCAATCATAGGTAGTTACAATCATTTCTAACCACATTTTTTCATTTCTTGCAAAAGTTGCTCGAGCAACTTTCAAAGTTGCTAGCAACTTTTTTGCATTTTGATGCATTTTGACTTTCCTTGTCAACTCGATGATTGATATTGACTCCCAAGATCCTAAATAGGATATTTAGGATCCTAAAAAATACCTCTAACCCATGTTTCACTAAAATGGCAACTTTTCACAATTTGAAGCCAAAATGATCCAAACACCTAATGAGCACTAAGGCCCTTGCAAACATGAAGTTAAACTAACATTGCTTCCAACCTTTTGGAACTTATTATAACACACACAAAAACTCCTAATCCAACCCTAAACAACATAAAAACATCACATAGGGAGGTGCCCTGCACCATACTCCCTTGGATAAAATAACTCAAGTCCCTTGAGTTAGGAGGTCTTCAATGGTGACCCCATGTTTCAGAATATCCAGCTTTGTCATCCAAGTGGCCTCAGCTTTAGGTAGTCCCTATCACTTGATGAGGTACTCCTTTTAGTTACCCTTCCTTGTCTTATTTATCACTTTAGAGTCCAATACACTCTCCAATTGCAATGGTTTTGGGGTAGGCAAATCTTTAACCCAATCATCATCCTCCAAATCTGCAAGAGTGGATTGACTTGTGTCTGGTATTGGTCCCTTGTAGGGCTATAGGTCACAAACATTAAAAATGGGTGAGATCCCCAAATCAAGAGGTAATTCCACCTCATAGGCATTCTTGACATACTTGTGCAGAATCTTCAAAGGCCCTATATTTTTCATCAGTAGTTTAGTAGGCTGACCCTTGGGTAGCCTTTCCTTCCTGAGATAGGCCAATACTAGATCCCCAACCTTAAACTAAAAGTCTCTTCTGGTCTGATCAACTTTGGACTTGTACTTCTCCACTTGTTTGTGTAAAGTCTTATTAACTTGTTCATGCAGCTCCTTCATCTATTCTACAAATGACTCTCCTTGGGCACTCCTCTTGTCCTTCAAACTAAGATCCCTCAACTCCAATATTCCCCTAGGATTGACCCCATATACTATTTCAAAGGGTCTCTTCCCTGTAATCCTATTAATGGAGTCATTATATGCAAATTTTGTCTGCCCTATGATGTGATCCCATGATTGTCCATGTTGTTTGGTCAAACACCTCAGCAAATTTCCAAGTGACTTATTCACTACTTCTGTTTGCCCATCTAATTTTGGATGATAGGCTGAAGAGAAAGACAAGTTTGTTCCAATCATCTTCCATAAGTTCCTCCAAAACTGACCTACAAACTTACTATCCCTGTCACTTACAATATTCAAGGGCAATCCATGGATCCTCACAATATCCCTAAAGAATAGACCTGCAATTTGAGAAGCATGATTTTTTTGTTTGCATGGAATGAAGTGTGCCATTTTTCTGAAATGGTCTACCACAACAAACACACTGTCATGGCCCCTAGGTGTCTTTGGTAACCCCAAAACAAAGTCCATACTAAGGCACTCCCAAGGCCTCTGGGGTATAGATAAAGGTTGATACAACCCACTATTGCTTCTTTGTCCTTTTTCCCTCTGACAAATCTGACATTGTTCCACAAATCTCCTAACATCTGACTACATCTTAGGCTAATATCAATGCCTATGCACCTGCTCCAAAGTTTTATCCACTCCAAAGTGCCCCCCCCCCAAGCTCCCTTGGTGTGTCTCCTTCACAATTTTTTCCCTCATTGAACACTGAGGTATACACATAAGGTGACCTTTAAACAATAGGCCTCCCTGCAACACAAACTCACTGAAATCCACCTTGAACCCCTGCTGGAATTTCACACATGCTTCATAAGCTTCTCTGAAATCTTTGTCCTCTTTGTAGAGGTCTTTCAAATCATCCATTCCTACACTTTGTAGTTGTATCTCTTGGATTGTGAGTACTCTCCTACTAAGAGCATCTGCAACCTTGTTTTTAACCCCCTTCTTATGCTTAATAACAAATGTATAAGCCTATAATGATTCTACCCACTTCATGTGCTTGTGATTTAGTTTTTCTTGTCCATTTAGGAAACTTAGGGCATGGTTATCAGTATAGACCAAAAACTCCCTAGGTAATAGGTAGTGTATCTACTTCTTTAAGGCTTGTACCATATCATATAACTCCAAATCATAGGTGGAGTATTTTTTTTTTCCCTTATTCAACTTTTCAGAGAAGAATGCCACTGGGTGTCCCTCTTGGCTTAGCACCACTCCAATAGCCAACTTGCTAGCATCACACTCTACTACAAAGAGTTGATTAAAATTAGGGAACCTAAGGGTAGGTAGCTCTGTAATTCTCTTTTCAACATTCCAAACCCCTGGTCTGCTGCTATAGTCCATTCAAACTTACATTTGATTCCACCTTTTATGGTGTGGGGCACATACATGACTAAAGTTTCTCACAAATTTTCTATAATAGGAGGCCAACCCATGGAAAATCCTAACATCCCCTATAGAACTGGGTGTAGGCCACTCCAAAAATGGACTTAACTTTATCAGGGTCCATTTTCATACATCCATTAGCAACCACAAAAAAAAGATAAACTAGTTCAGTTTTGAGAAAGTCACTCTTTAATTGATTTATCATCAACTTCTCTTGATGTAGCTTCCTTAAGACCATCTCCAAATGCTTCATTTTCTTCTCCTTGGACCTGCTAAAGATCAAAATATCATCAAGGTAAACTATTACAAACTTGCCAATGAACTCTACTAGCACTTCATTCATGAGCCTCATGAATGTGCTAGGTGCATTACTTAGCCCAAAGGGCATTACTAGCCACTCATACAGAGCCTCATTGGTCTTAAAAGTTGTCTTCCACTCATCACCAGGTCTCACTCTTATCTTACGATACCCTAACTTCAAGTCCACCTTGGAAAAGTAACAAGAACCTCCTAAATTTTCTAACAAATCTTCTATCTGGGGCATTGGGAACCTATTCTGATTCTGATCTTATTTATAGCCCTAGAGTCCATACACATCCTCCATTTGTCATCCTTCTTAGGTGCAAGTACTATTGGAATAACACATGGGCTCAAACTCTTCCCTATTAACCCCTTATCCAACAAATCTTGAATCTGTTGTGCTATCTCTGCATTTTGACTTGGTGTCATCTTATATGTTGCTTTGTTAGGAAAATTTTCTCCAGGAATGAGGTTGATCTAATGACTCACTTCCCTCATATGTGCTAATGCACTTGGAAAACCATTATCTACTATTTCATAGTACTTCTCCAGTAATGCTTGTATCTCTGGTGGAAAACTGATTTTCTCCTTAGTTTCCTCCTTTGGTTTTATCACTACTGCACAATAGACCCCTTTCTCCTTCTTCATAGCCTTTAGAAACTCTTTCCCACTCAATAACATCACACTTGTCCCCACATGCTTCTCTTCATTGGGTTCTTGCAATGGATCCATTTGGAACTTCTTTCCTAGCTTGGTGATGACATATTTTTTATTCTCTCCATCATGTATTGCTTTGACATCATACTGACATGGATTTCCTAGGAGCATATGGCATGCATCCATAGGAAGTATGTCACATAGGACCTTGTCCTTATACTCTCCAATCTAAAACTCTACCAAGGTTTGTTCGTCTACCACTATTTGTTGACCCTTATTCAAGAAAGAAACCTTATAGGGTGTGGTATGAGGTATCCTTTTCAACTTCAATTTCTCCACCATCTTTGTGCATACTATGTTCTCAGTGGATCTAGAGTCCACTATCACTTTGAAAATCTTTCCATGAGACCTACTAGTTGTTTTAAACAATTTCTTCCTCTGTGGTGGCTCTATAGTGCTAGGCACTTTCAACAAGGTTCTCCTTAACATCAATTTTTCTCCATCCAATACTGGCCCTGCCTTAGAGATGGGGGAAGTAACACTTTGAGTTTCATCCTCTTGTACCAATTGATTCCTTCTATCCCCCATTGAAGATGAGGAAGTCTTTTCAAGACACCTGCCCATTGTGTGACCCACTTGGTTGCAGTTATAGCATCTACCAATGAAGACTGAATTAGATCTTCCTTAGGGTTGGAACCTACCTCTTGGTGGTCCCCTACCTCTATATCCTCCCCTTTGGAAAGTTCCTCTATACTGGTTTCCCCCACTACTCTCCATAGACTGATTGTCTTCTTGTCTATTAGAGCTCTGTCCTCTACTAAAGTTACCCATGCCTCTTTGAAAACCTCTATTATTGCTGCCACCTCTTCCTCTTTGATGGAAGTCATTCCTTCTTCTAGCCTTGTCCTCTTCTCTTAAGGCCAATTGGAAACATTTGTGCATACTATCAGAGGCCATCATGTTGATCTCATCTTGTATCCCTTGCCTTAGCCCATTAAGGTACCTAGCTACCTTCTTCATTTCATCTTTTTGTCTCCTAGCCCTTAGGCTTAGTTTATGGAACTCCTCTGTGTAGGTACTCACTAACATTTATTTCTTTCTTAGATTCTGGAGCTTTTGATATATTTGGATTTCATAATCAGTAGGCAAGAATTGTGCCCTCAACCTGATTTTCATCCTCTCCCAAGAAACAATCTTTTTCTTTCCACTTCTTAACCTCTCATCCTGCATCATGTTCCACCACACCAATGCAAATCTCTTGATTCTACCCTTAGAATAACTAACTTTCTTCTCCTCTGAGACTTCTTTGTAATCAAATTGGTTGTCAATGGCTTCAAGCCAATCCAACAACTCTTCTCCATTCAGGCTGCCACATTAATAGGGTATGTGTTCCATGCTATCCTTGTTTAAAGAATTAAAGGCATCTAAAAATACCTTGTGTTCTTTGTCTATCTCAGGTTCTTTCCCTTTGTTTGATGACTCTTCTGTATGACTTTCATCTCCATCACTTTCATCTCCCCATTTTGTGATCTTCTTTTTTCCCTTTGTCTTAGACACATTAGCCTTCTCCAAGACACCCTGAACCAATTCCACTATGGCATCCCTACTCATTTCCTTAGGAGGCATTCAGTCAACCTCTTAACTCTCCTCCCCTTCAGACATACACAATCTTCAAGCTATTCCAGCTCTGATACCACTTTGATGCAGAGGGTTTGATACTCTAGGATTTTATCCAAACCAAGTTTCTTAAATGACTAAATCAACCATCCAATGGTTGTTCTTTGTTGGATCTTCCTTCTTTTAGGACCTCCAAGATCCTCTCTACCAACTTCTCTTCCAAGGTATAGTTGGTACTTTGAAGACTCCAAGTTTTCTAGCCCTAACTAGTCCAACTAGTTAACCAAAAGCCTAGTTTTTCCACTAGAAATCCACCTAGAATTCTAATCCTCTGCCTAGGATCTTCCCCCAAATTCACCAAGACTCTCAACACCCTTCTTGACCCATTCTAGGTCATTTTGCAATCATCCCAATACATCAAGACCCTTTACCAATCCAATTTGTCACTAATTCACTAGGAGGACTAATTGCCTAATTCCTAGTAGGCCTATTTCCACCAAATTTGGCCAGATGCTCACAAAATCTCCAAGTGACCCCACAAAAAAACTGGAAAATCTTCAATACATCGCCCAACCCTATCAGAATCCAAAACCCTAACCTCTGGAAGCACACAAAACCCAACTTTCTTGCAGGCCCTAGATTATAGCCTATTAATTAGGCCTCTGGACCAGTCAGCATGAATAATTGACAAACTTGTCTCCAATCTTGAATTCTCCTCCTGCCACCTTTGAATCCTTTTAGGAAACTATCTGGTGCATCTAGAAATTCCATTAAGTCTTCCCCAAAAGGTCATGGGTGTTCAATCAAATTTGTTCTTCTCCCTATCTTGGCTCACCTAGTTTCACCAGTCATCCGTAGGGATTCACTTATGGCCTATTAAATCCATTGAAACAACCAAAAAGAAAACATAAAACCTATCTAAAGACCCTAATCTTACTTCCCCCATGGTTTCAGACAATTCCACCAGAGGGATTATAGGTTAGAGCCATTTCTAACTAGGTAGCACCGTTTTGTCTCTGTCAGACTAGTGACCTTTAAAAACTTGAAACTTAACACCTACTAAACTTCAAAACAAACTACCTATTGCATATGGAATCTGAAAGAAAACACTACACTACCATGGAGCCTGATCACCTATGTCAATCCGTACACAGCCGTACAGAAGCAAAGAAACAGTGTAGATTACACAAAAATGGATACAGTCATCCGTACAAGGGTGTTAGAATTAAGTGTCTCAATCCAAAATCTCATTAACCTCTCCAAAACATCAATTCCATGCTCATATACCAAGCATAGGTAGTTACAATCAGGTCTAACCACATTTTTTTCATTTCTTGCAAAAGTTGCTAGCAACATTTTGCATTTTGATGCATTTTGACTTTCCTTGTCAACTTGATGATTGATGTTGACTCCCAAGACCCTAAATAGGATATCTAGGGTCCTAAAACATACCTCTAACCCATTTTGCACTAAAATGGAAACTTTTCACAATTTGAAGCCAAAATGATCCAAAACACCTAATGAGCACTAAGGCCCTTACAAACATGAAGTTAAACTAACATTGCTTCCAACCTTTTGGAACTTATTCAAACACACACACACACAAACTCCTAATCCAACCCTAAACAACATCAAAAAATCACATAGGGAGGTGCCCTGCACCACTATTACTGAACTTAAAATTCCTCATTTGCTTGGTGTCTTCTTTACTAGGGTTTTCCTTTGGGAGCTCAGCTCTGGCACTTGGGTGTGCCTGATCCCAAATACCCATTTTGTGGGCATTCTGAAACCATTATGAACATATTTTGGTTCCTACAATGAGCCCAAAACTATTGCAGATGGATTAATGAATTTTTTATGTCATTCCACCCTGAGCCTTTCTCTTGGCATATGGCTCTCCTTGGTGATTCACCCAGAATGCCTTCCCAGTATACCCAGATTTGGCATGCTTTGAGGATGGAGATTTTGTTTTCTCTATGGAAAGATCATAATTTTGTTATTTCTACTCACAAATTTCTGGATGTCAATGTTTCTCTTTATGCTAAGGCATGTTTATGTAATAATCTCATGATGTAGATTCAAGTACAAGCTGACACGGTGGCCCTTGAGGTTGGCCACTTGCAGGAGCTACTGCAACATTGGGGTAATGCCCCATGTACTATAGCTTGGGTTCCATTGGATTCTCGCTCAGCCAGAGTTCCTCAGCTAGGTGCTCCAGAATGGCACGCTCTTGGCACTACCGCTCTGCCTTTCCTCCTGCTAGGAGGGCTTCGGTTGCTAGCTGGCCTCCTCTACTTGTTTCTACTGTTGCTCGGCTGATGACCAATGTTCCTATGTGGCCTTCTGCCACTTCTGATAAAATTCCCGCTCGACTCTTGCTATCTCTCCTAGGAGGAAGGAAGGAGAACTAGAGAATGAAGAAAAAGATACATATAATGGGTGGTCGCTTCCCGACCAGACCCCTGGGCCCAATGTTTGGGGCAATCCTAATGATAAAGATCCCCCTCCCTCTTTTGCTACTGCTCTTGCAGCCTGAGGGATTTCTTTATAATCTTTTTTGGTGAATAGTTGTATGTTTCCGGTGTGCTGCCGAGTGACTCTTTGCAGGGTGATTTTTTATCACCTTGTCGTTTTTGTGAATATTGTACTCTTATATATATTAATTGAAAAAGCCTCTATTCATCAAAAAAACAATTTAAAACATAGAGTAGAAATTCATAAAAAAAAATAGGGTGAGTTTAGTTTTTATAGAGATATTAAAATCCATAAGGATTTTTAGGTTAGGAAATCGGGTCATATTTTAAATTAACTTATTAAATTCTTTTCTAATGGAATTCAAAAGTTTATCAAAACAAGCATATATTTGCCTCTGTTGATTTTTGGTTAGGAAAGAAGGATATTAACTTTATTAAGAAATTAGTGTTAAAATAATTATTATAAGGGGGCTTTTAAATTTTTAAGAGGGTTAGTATATAAATATTGAAATAAAATTGATTATTTTAATTATTATTTCTTTTAGTTAACTTAGTTTTGGAAAGTTATTAATTAAGATTAAATCTTTTCTCTTTCAATCAGAGTGATTTATTAAGTTTACTCATTAAGATAAATGGGGTAGATTTAATAAATATATTATATTATATTGACTTTGTTATTATTATATTCAAATATTTCATTTTATGAGATTGTAATATCGATGCGTTCATTTAAAGAGAAACATTTAAATGCAATAAATTAACTAAGGTTATTGTTAATTAAATTATTAACGACTCTTTTATAAACCTAGTTCAAACCTAATCATTTGGGAATTAATAAAAGACCAAATGTATAATCGCTTAATGGATTAATGTTAGTCAAACTTCTTATCCACTAAAACACTTATGTTAGATAAACAAATAGTGTCTTTAAACCTAGAGGGAGGTTGACAAAGTCAACGTTGGTCATAATGCCCCTCGAACATGTCCAGGGTCCAGACCAGGTAATTGGGAACTGCAAACTTTACCTAGTTAGTCAACTATCAAGGCTTATGCATGTGCAAACTTAGATAACCTTAGTCCTTTTTAAAAAAAAATTGTTGGTGTGTTTTTTCCAACTTTTCAGCATGACAGTTGACATCTAACTGTCAAATTCTACACTTTGATAGGTCCTACCACGTTTCACTAGATAGCTGAATTGAATTCTGAACAAAAATGCATATCTAATTGATAACACACATTATAAATTTTCTAACATTATTTTTCCATACTAGACTATATGTGAAAAAAAGTAATATGTCTAGATTTTGTAAAGTATGAGCCTAGCAAGGAAGAGTAGCAACTATTCTACCCTAAAATGTAGGAATACTCTTAACTAATAAACTTGTTAATGCTTGAGAAATCTGAAGTCCAGACCATAGAAAGAAAGGGTTTATATTTTGTCCTTAGACAATCAAATAACTATACAAGTGCACTTATCTTATTACAATGATAATGCTGTCAAGGTATGTTTGTCGCCAACTTTCACCACCAATGTCTACGATTGCAAGAATAGCTACAAATTGACATATGTCTAGTGTTGATATCATATTAGATTTCATAATATAATTAGCGAAGTTTTGGTGTATTTATGATTTAATAGAGATTTTTTTACAACAAATTGTGGGTAATAAATCATATTTGGACCAAAGATGAACTACTACTATAGAGGTCAAGTCCAGTCGATAAAGCATAGCAATAACAAGTGGAAGGTTAAAAGTTTACAACCTATAATAGGTTCTTAATGGTATCAAGCAAGCACAAAGAATTTGGTACACTGGTCTAGTAGTGAGTCTGTAGGCATATAAGGGCTTGTTTGAAGTAATGAAGCAAAAGAAGATACATAAATATATTGAAGAAACAATCTGTCCAAGTCAAAGTGGCAATTTAAAGTTGCAAGAAGTAGAGTCTCTCGCCTTGTATTGATTATTGTGTTCTACTCTAAAATGTCAGTCATGTTGTAATGGAAAATTCCACAGGCTCTGTGCTATACAGCCACTTCATAGCTGTTTGGAAAGAGGAAATGGTTGAAAAGGAGAACAAAAAAGAAAAAATGTTCTTTGAAGTTGCAGTTTATCACCAGTCAAAAAGAGTTGTTGATTGCAGTTGTTAAAGGCTTTCATCATAAGAAAGATCACGTAATGCTGACAGAAGTCTAGTGATAGTTTTATATCCTCCATCCACAAATAAATCTTAGCATAAAGTTAAAAGATAGATTACAACCTATCTATCGTTGCATGTATGGGCAATAATGAGTACCTATTGTATACCTTACTTGATTCAAATGGATGGAAAAGAAATGTTGATGACTAAAGATGATTTTAGGTTAATAATGTGTTAGATCATCTCAAGACCTTTCCTACGTGTTTTGAACAGAGTCAATCGGACTCCGTATGTGGAATTTATGGCTTCCGAAAGAAAAGCCTATTTTAGTTTCTTCATAACCCGCTTGGGTTATGGAGAATAAAATGAATATTTTTTACTTCTTCAAAACCTGATCAGGTTTTGCAGTAATTTTTTCTTTTCAAAACCCGATCAGGTTATTTGAAATTTAGAAACCCGATCGGGTTATGGCTCAGGAAGAGGCTTGAAAAATGACCCAAAGGCTTTGAGGCTCATTTTCCCTCCATTTTTGTTCTTTTAGATGTTTTTTCATCTTGTAAGATGAATTCTTGACTTTATCTTCATCAGGTTTACAATTTGTCAACTGGGTAGCTTTATAATTTTCACCATAATCTCATTCGTCTTCCTATCTTTCTAACCATATAAAGTTTTCTATTTTTGGACAACATTTGCATAGCAAACTTTAATTTTCTTTACCAGTGTCTTTATTGTCTTCATAGACATATGTCTACCATTTTTTTAATAAATTTTGATATACTGAATTAAATTACAAATAAATTAAATATTATTGTTCTACACTTGATTCTATACACTTTTTTAAAAAAAAAAATTTATTTTCAATTATTTTGATGCAAGTTATGCCGAGCACACGAAAAGGTACCAAATTTTCAGGATGTGATCACTTCAAAAAATCACAGAAAAACAAATACTCATCAAAAAATTACAAAAAGTTACACAACTTCTAGATCTCACTCTTACCTATCATCCTACCAAAGGGATTTTAAAAATATTGAATATAACTATACCTTTTGTACCGCACACGAAAATAGCTATGTTATGATTTTCCAAAAAAATCAGGAACATGTTTTGGTGCGCACAAGTTTTGACCATCTTAATATTATCGGTTTTTTTAAAAAATTAGTGTTCTAGAAACTAGATTCAAAGTACTACAATTTTATTTTTTATACATCTTATTATTTTGAGTGCATGACCCTCAAACTCCTGTTCCAAGTTCAGATTTACCCGATTTTAGAAAAAATGTGTCCACTTATACCCCCCTTTTTGGTCCACAACTTGGTGCACACACCCATAAGTTTTGTTGATTCAAAAATTGACTAAGTATAGAAGCAGAGATATAGAAGTATTTTGGATATTGAAGATCGAGATTGATGAACTAGGGCAAGAAATCTTAGAGGAAGACAGTGTGGGGTATGTATGACCTCTACCTAAGATCGATTTGGTTTTGGTAATGTCTACAGTGAGTTATAAAGAATTAAAGACAGGCATACTGCAGCAGAACAGTGATACACAGCAGTTGGAGAGTAGCGAAGATTGAGAGAGTGTGATATAGACTCAAGGCAATTGAAGTTGTATTTTGGTTGTTGATAACCTACACATTGACTATGCAAGAGCGTCGACTATGCATTTGATATTTACTATATTAAATGCATTTTGTATTGAAGGCCGACTTTGTAATATTTGTAAGATTCATATTGGGAGCCGACTTTGTAAAGTTGTGAGATATATATGTAAGATCTTTTTGATAAAGAGACATGATGTTGTTGGAGAGTTGGATGATTTGTTGATCGAATAGAAGAATAGAGAATGACAGAGATCATTGAAAAACTATAAAGGAACTATCTAAGCACTAGTGTTGCTTGTTTTGTTCATGACTGAAAACACTTTATAATCAGAATTAATTTGTAGAGTTGTAAGCTCAGTTGGCCCCTAACAGGGTGTTGTGAACCTTCAACAGGGTTGTAATTTCTTTAACAAGGAAATGTGCTATGTAATATTCAGTTCCTAACAAGGATAGGTCTCCTTATAGGGACATTATACTTTAGTACATGCTTGTAGGTACCATCCCCACCGAGGTTTTCCCTTGGCCAGGGTTTCCTCAAAAACAAAATATGGTGTTATGAGTACTGTGTCATTTTCTTATGTTCTTTTCTTTACTGCAAGTTTATGGTTAATGTTTAAATGGTTGAAGAATTTAATTAAGT
>MU223270.1:436140-473107 GCA_018584345.1 Thuja plicata
TTCCCCCCCCCCCCCCGCCCCCCCCTCTCAGTATTATCCAATCCTAACATCTCTTACATAAAATAAATATTTATATACAAAATGTTGGAAGGTCTCATTGATGAAGGAGAATTTTGTTGATATGCCATATTGGTTTCCATTAATGTCAACACAGATTTTGTTTACTAATCTAGTTGTCTCTCAAATATTCAGTGATGCAATTGATATTGTTTTGGTGTGCATGTCTCTGTATGAATAGATATGAAGATATTTTTTTGATAGGATATTCTAACATACAAGTGTTGATCCTATATTAAAGAGTTAAAATGTTTTAGTGTTTCAATCAAATTGTATTTTTGGTCTGGTAACTCGGTTTGCCAGTTGTTTTGTTTCTCCAAAATAGGACAGGTAATCAATATGTCCACACTTCATTGCATGGATGCTTTTTGTCCTATAATTTTGGGACATGGTTAAGGATTAAAGGAAACATGTAATCTCAAGGTGATGTTGGCATTGGTTGGATTTTGGCCGACATATGGGCGCATGCGTGAGATTTAATTTGGATGTAATGTGTAGTTAATTATTCTAGCTGACTACTTAATGCATGGGTTTGGCTAAGACGAAATAGGTTTGGAATCAGTATATATGTGTTATATGTAATCCTTCTTGGAATGGATTAGACAGATATGTGAACCTATGAATGAATATCATAATTATGTAGTAGAAACTTAAGCAAATCAGTGAAGGATGGATGAAGTATATCAAGCCTATGTTTTAAGCTTTAAATAACTGGTTTGTGTATATATCAGATGCAATTTAATATTATTATTTTTTACTTATCTAGCCAATGAGCCCTTGGTAGTGAGACTATTTTTTCCTTTTGGGAAGTGAGCCCTCTAGTAGTGAGTCATTGAGTGTGCATTTCTAATAGTCTATAATGAATTATACAATATTGAGAACTAACCCTCTTCGCGGTTTCTCCCATTTGAGTTTTCTATGATAAAAATAGGGTGTTCTCTTGTGCTTATGTTCCTTACGTTTTGGTTAATTATTTTCTTTTTTATTAGATGTGAATAATAAGAATTTTTTGAGGACCATTAAAAGTTTGGATTTAAAAGATTTAGGGAATATTAATTCAGCCCCCCTCTCAGTATTATGGTTGTTCAACAATTGGTATCAGATTACTTTTGTTGAGCACATCTCCTAATCTAAGACTCATTACTTCATGTACAAGCTTTGCACATATTTCTATCTTTTGTTTGATAGCCACATTTAAGCATTCTTTAACTTTCTTGCTTTCTTCAACTAGAAGCTTTCGATCAACAATTATTTCATTTTCTTGCTTAGCTCCCTACTGACTTCCCTATCCCTATGTCTTTCCTTGAACTTATTGATCTATTCTCTTAATTTTATGACACATTCATTTGATTCTTTTATGTTTTCCTTCAAATCCATGTTTTCACTTTCCATATTCCCAAGATCATCAAGACAAGTTAACAATTCTCCATCTTAACATGAATTTATTTAGTATTTTCCTTAGCTAACATCTATTATGTGAAATGCAAATAATATCTGGCTTTTAATGATGGGAAAAATTCATAGATTTATAAACAAATATGAGTGCTACTAAGTGATCGTATATTTTTTCAAAGACTAGGGGAAATTCCTAAAACTTGTCCTAGCGCAATCATATCACCATAGGTAGGTTTTAACTTGAACTTTGAATAGGTAAATTTGGATGCATACTTCTTGGATGATGACCAAAGTTTAGGATTTAGTAAAATGCGTTATTTTTTAACTATAGAGTCATTGTATATTTATAAATATTAAACATAAGTTATTATTTTTTGTTACTATAAAAAATATTAGTAAAACAATAACGAAGAATGTTAATGAATCTTCATAATAAATTTAGAATAATAAATTGTAATATGGTAAATTGTACGTAGTGCAATTTCACGTCACACAAGGCACTTACTCTAGCTAAATCAATTACAAAGATTATATTTCCCTTTCATCAACCCACTCTGTTACCTTTTTCCAATTGTCCTCCTGATCACTGTGGTTTGAATTGTTCACAGATACTTGCCTGTTGCAAATATGATCCTGTGTTTGATGCATTCATCTTGCAAATCTCCTAGCTAAAGAAGGTTGTTGAGACATCACACCTGCTAATTATGGCATGTAATGCCTCTTTGGATACTCACCACTTCGGGAGGATGCCCACCCTCTTTATCTTCCTTCTCCTTGCTTCATTTTTTATTCTTAGTGATTTTGACAAGCTCTCAGACACAAATTCTCTCTCTTGGCCACTCTTGAACATTACCACTATTGGTTGCTTTTTCCATCCACTATTATCACCCATGTTGGGATTTCATTGCTTGGGAGATTCACCTCTTTTCCTTACTTTGGCAAGCCTTTGGCTTGTGGTGTAGAAAGGGAGTTCGGACACCATTTCTTTTTTGCCTTTGATCTAAGCATAGCTATCTCTTTCTTATCATTTGTGTTTTCATTATCTTTCCATCAATCAATCCGCATTGTTCATGTACCCTAACCATAAACCATAAACCCTAAATTCTAAACCCCCACATTTGTCTTAAGGAAAGGGGATACGAGGTTATCCAGAGAACTATTGCAACCTATTTATTTATCTTTTTTTGTTTAAATCTCTCATCTATTAGTAAGAATTAATTACACTTACACACACACACTTGCTTATCCATCTCTTAAGGGAAAAAAGACTATAGAAAGCCATGATAGCAAGAATTAAGCAAGACATTGAAGAGGGAATAAGCATGCAACTAAGAAAGATATCTTTAATCTCACATTTAATAAATTATTCATTAGATTATATACCATTTAAGGTGTTGGTATGGTGCACAATCCATTCTGATCTAGTTGATTGATTATATTGTCTTCTAGTTGATAGGAAGTATGAATGTATGCATAATTAATAATGATGAGGATTCCTTTAAAACTTAGAACCAATAGATTGTCTCATTATGGATGGGAGATATGGTATATGCAAGGAATGCAAGTATCATAAGGTTCATTTAAGTAGTGGTGACCTGAGATGGATTGGGAAGCCGAATGGAAGGTTTCATTTAATGCCCCTAGACTTGATGGACATGCATGAAATTCTTTGTATGATACCCCATGGTACTTCATAATGTGTATGGTTTATTGGGAAAAGCCTTAAGGGAATTCCTCATGCACATTATGCTAAAATACATATAAGAGATACAAGTGGGACCTAAGTTCCATGCGAGTAGTGGTGACCTAAGAGGCACTAAGAGGTTGAATGGAAGGTACCATTTAGTATGCCTGGACTTGATGGAAAGGAATAAGCTCCAGGCACCTTATATATTTTTCCAAGGAACTCCATCAATAAAATTAATTATATCATATGATCGAGTTCATGTTCCTAACCCTAGTAGGAAAGATATGTTTTATGGATTATGTTTTAATAATTACCTAACATAATTGTAGGGTCTCAACTAGGATCTATATTATTCCACAATTGGTGAATGATATTGCTAACTCTATTACATTTCCTTCTTTACTTGGAATCATAATTTCAGGGCAAAAACTAGGGCATTGGAAAAGGGGGACATTACACTCAATGAATGTAAGAGTTCTATAAAATATTAAGTAATTATAAGTCAACCCGAGTATCCTAATGCTCTATTCAAATGTATTTCATGTTTTTTACTATTGGTATTATTTGTGTCACTAAGTATAGATTCATCCAGTATTGGATAAAAGTATTATAAATATTTAAGGTTCTCAAAGTTTTGGTGAGTTTATACAACCAATTATTGAATGTTTTTGCACCCTCTGAGTTCCTAGGAAGAGATCCTCAATCAAGGAATTTGTTGACATGGAAAATATGGTTTAGGATATTAATTTTATGAAATGAAGGATAAAATGGGTGATTGATGAGTAATTCTATATTTATCAACTCTAACCATATATGAAGGAATGAAATTATCTTTCTTGCTTTATTGGTAGAGAACAGTAGTTATAAATTGGTATTTGAAAACCTTTATAATTGCGATTTAGGATCTCGTCATAAAATGAATGATAAGGTACAAAAGGAGGAGGTGATATTTATTCAGTATCAATCGGAAATGTATTAGTTGTTCAGCGTAGGAAGAAGTACAAACATGCATTATATCCATAGATTATTTACTCGTATGCGTATAGAATAGAATTAATAGAATGCTTGAATGCCTGTTACGTTCAATATTGTTATATTATATATTCAATAACGTTCAACATTGTTATATTATATACGCAATAGAAAGATAATAACATCATTTTTTCAATTTTATTTTTAACAAGAAACCAAACAATTTCCCATCATTCACACCATCAACATAATCTACTAGTTTATGCTTATATGATTATTCATTGTCGCTCTTTGATAATCCTGTAAGTTCTATCTCAACCAGAATAGTCGCAACTACCTTTGTGAAAATTATTCTATCTTTATGCTTTGATGGTTGTTTGTACAGTATATGCTGGGAGGATGATGACAAAGGTTCTCATGAGTCTCTTCATCTTCTGAAAAACACATTCGCAAAATATTATATAGTTTGTTACAGTTAACTGTTGTATATTTTCTTATGTGCCTAATATAAGAGTCTTCGTGAACATGAAACACTTGGATGATAGAAGACTTGCGAATATTGTAAGCATATTCTATTAATGTGTTAACCCTGCATACCGAGTTTATATAGTTTGAGGGAATTTTAGAAATTACAAAAGAAGATTAAGAATTTTCAGCAGCATTTTCAGAGTAGCTTTAATCCACAAATATGAAAGAATCCTTCGTGGGAAGCATTGTTTCAAAATGCAATTACAACGGTTTGATTTTTAAAAACTGCCATGTAGATCCACCTATTCTTTCCTCCACATGAACGTAACAAAGCCAAAATCTTCATTGCCATAATTGAAGTCAAGGAGAATGATGAATATTTTTTATTTCCAAATAAAATGGAACTCCATTAAATAAACTCTATTAAAAGAGAGAGAAGTACAAGAGATTTAAGAAAGAATGATGAATATTATGGCATGGCTTCTAACCTCTTCATGATTGTCTCCAAGGGGAAAACAAGATAAGATGACTAGATCTTATTAAGTCTACATTAATTAGTGTTAATATTGATATTTTCAAATGACATTTGGTAAATTTGATAGGTCACTAATTATTGGGTTTGTGTTAATCACTACTTTGATCTAAAATATAATAAAACAAACTTATTATTCATATTTTCATCCAATTTTAATGTGATGTTTTTCAAAATAAAAAATTTTATTGAACAATGCTAACGACAAGAAATAAGATCAATTCAAAAGGAACTACAAAAAGAAACTAAATAAAGAGATAATACATGATAGTAATAATCAACTAAGACAAATATCATCAGCTAAATATAGCATATACATGGAGCTAAAAATCTCAACACAAAACTTATACAAGAAACTAAAGAGCATATGACGGCTGACCAAAACTTAGACATGAAACTTTAAGAGCTTATCAAGTTGTCTAGAAACTCTAACATCTCCATAATAGAATAACAAAAACTAACATTTGATCTCTTCGAGCATCCTATAGCACGAAGCCTCCTTCAACTAAGAACACAAAGAAGGAAATTGTAACAAGGCATCACAGTAAAACTGTAGCATTTCAACTTCCTAATGAGTGATGTGATTTGAAAAAATAGCTAAACATCTACTTTTCCAAATATTCATCAAAATAGTTTGTCTTATTGAACCATCAACTACATACTTATGCATCCTAATTCCCAAAATAGCTTCTTTCCAATACAAAGCATGATGAAAAATAGCAAGAAAATGAACAAAAATAGCATTCCATTTTTTCTTAGTCCAAGAGAAGCTCCAGGAAATGTGTTTAATAGTTTCAAAATGTTGGCAGAAAGAACACTTTGGTGGAGAAATTTCAGATATTTTAATTTGGCCCCAACATGCAGCTTATAATGGAGTATTTTCCAACTCTAATGTAAAGTGAGCCAAATTATTGTGCACGTGTAAATATGGGCATTAAATAGGAATAATAAAAATTAAAAGTGAAGAATAGTCGTTCTTTGAACTTACATTTTTTCACTTTTTAATTTTCACAAATCAAGTATGTATACTATGTAATAGGTATTTTTCTTGTTATACCTAATTAAACTATAAAGAAAAAGGAGATGTTAAAGATTGTTTTCAATCATCATGTATCATTTACTGCTCTAGCATTGTACTCAAATTTGTAAGCTACAAAGAAGAAATCACTATACACTTTGCAAAGTTAAATTTTACATCCTACAATAACTATTTTCACATTTGATTATTTAATCCGGTAAGATTTGGTTGTGAAGGTAGCCGCCCAATATTTAGAGGCAATGGAGAGCATAATAACAGGAGAGAAATAATATGATAAGAATAAACTATATTATAACAAAGAATGCAATACAATATATTAGAAGTATATTCACTCAACTAGAATGAATTTTACATATGAGACCCCTTGCTTATATAGCCAAGGTGTAAATGTAGGAGTTAATGAAACAGTGACAAGTGTCTTGTCTCCTTACATGATAATCAATAGATAACTTATCACCCACTCAAGGTGGAATCACATGTCCACTATAGGTGGATGTTCCTCCAATGTGTAATAAAGTATGCGCAACAAAGGTGGAGGATGATAAAGTGATAAGACCACAGAAGGTGGATCACCCACCTAAGGTGGAGAATTTCATTCACTATAAGTGGATATGATACAATAATAACATGATAAGTCTACATAAAGTAGAAATTATCCAGTTATTCCTATTTAATTTTATAAGTAAGCTTAAGTATATTTTAATTAGGTCCTAGATGTAAATTAACCAAGGTAAAATACCTTAATTACACCAACACCCCTACTTAAGTACGACTTAGCTGGTGATGAATCACACACTGCAATATGATAGAGATCAAGTATGAAGACACCTGCTCAAACATCAACTAAATACTCTTCAATGACAATATATCATCCTAAAAAGTTAGCACCCATTATTTGTGGCTCTAATTAGAACCTATTGCCCCTCTTTTGTGATTTTGAGGTCTTTTGCCCATTTTCCTTGATCCTAAAAACATGTAATTCAAATTGGGGCCTATAATTATCATCCTGATGTCCCTAGTAAAATTTGGGACAAAATCCTATGGTGCACAACATTTCAAACATTGTGTCCCTCAATGCACAATGTTCTAGGCATTCTGGACCTAGGTATTTTGTCCCAGATTGCATTTGGAGCTTGACATTGGGGTTTTTCATTTAATTCTTCTTTGGCAGCCAACTTGGCTTAGTTTTAGATCCTGAAATGAGGGTCAAAGTATATAACCCCTATATCTTTCCTAATTTTGGCATATCCTATCATATTCAATCTATCACAAGTACTCTCAAGCTATCAAGTACAAGCATTCATTTTCAAATTTTCAAGAGCATTCAATCAAGCTAGGTGATTTCAAGATCTCAAGCCAGGACATTCTTCTTCTTCTTCTATCTTATCAAGGAAATATTATTCAAGTTGAAGAAAATTTTTCTATCCTATGGTGGTGTCTTAGTGGAGCTCTCAAAAAAGAAAAGAATATCTCTCTTTCTCCATCATTCTTCTCTCTCTCCTTGCAAGTATGATCAAGCATTTCAAGAAAAATCAAGATCTAGGGGTGGTATTCATAGATCCATGCACATATGAAGGAATAATTTATCCTAAATCTCTTTTTAAAGGTCAACATATACATTCAAGCAAACAATATCAAGCATGTTTCATGGATTTGAGTGATACAAACATTTGTCCATGAGGGTAAGCACATTAATACAGTATTGAGCTTTTTTGTTTACTTTATGATTTACATTTCATATTGAAAGGTTGATTCCTATATATGGGTTTGACCAAGGAAAACCCCTTTATCTAACCTATTTCCCTATTTTTCAGTGTGTGTAAGTACAAGCCAAGAAGCTGTAATTATAAATTTAGACCCCACTAATCTCGACACAGGTCCCTACCAAATATGAAACAGAATCACTAGGTATAAAATATTCTAAATGTTCTACACCTAGGTATAGAACATTTAAAATCTTCTGGACCCTCAAAAACAACATAGATTTTCAAGACAGACAACAAACAATTTTCATGACCCAAATTTGGAAGTACAATTATTTTCGGGATTTGGAAAATCAAAAAAACAACAACCGAACAACATCTCCTTCATCTCTTCAAAGTACACTTATCTTTATCACATTTTAATTTCCATTTCCTCTTTAGTAGTTGTAGATTTAGATAATTTTATTTTTCATCCTTCTAAATTTCCAAATCACAACAACACAAAAAAAGAATACAAGCCCCTAAGATCTGAATCTGGAACTAGCATCACTTTATCCTTTCTTGTGGTGTTGATCTAATTTGACTTGAGGAGGCTTGGCATTCTATGTGCACTGGGAATTCGAGGAGAGCTTAGATCCTAGTAGGTGATCCCCAATTTCCTCCTGTATATTTTGGTGAACCTGACTCATGACATTTCCATCCTAATTTGGTCTCTAGATCTATTTGTATGCATTCCATTTTACATTATATGCATTTAGATATAGATTTTACATTCTGTTGATTTTTATAGTTAGATCTCCTCTCTATGAATTTTTGATATCTAGATCTATTTTTTCATTTAGATATTTAAAATTATGGGGTAAAAGCACAATAATCTGTCACCCCTAAGGACAACACTGGGCACTCATTTGCGTTATACTCGGCCGAGTAAGACTTGGCCGAGTCCCACATGGCCAAGTTGACATGAGCGCCACGCGGCGATGAGTAGCACCTACGTGGCATGGGAGTCTCGACCGAGAGCTACTCGGTCGAGTATGCAAATTATTTTAAAAACCCAAAAATAGCCCACTAGCCCCTCATTTGCACATTGAGGGGCTAAGATTGAGCGTGTGGAGGTGAGGAAGAAAACTCGGCCGAGTTCTAGGTAGGGCCCTTTTTTGTTTTTAAAATGTTTTACTGTATTTAAACATATATGTAAAATGAATTTTTTTTATCTAGCATTGTAATGTCATTGTTTTTTTCTTTATTTTCTAGAAATAAATTTTTTTAGGTTGAATATAATTGATGTTATTTAAAAACATTTAAACGCAAACTCAAACTTACACATAATTTACCCAAAATTTTGAAACATAAACACAAACTCAAATCCAACATTCTGAAACATAAAAGCAAACACAAATCCAAAATTATGAAACATTTATACATAAACTTAAAATCCTAAAATCATATAATTTAACCAAAATCTAAACTAGAAGCATAACTTTTGTTTCATGAATCTAATTAGTCTTTAGTCATCTAAAGCAATCATTACAGGGAATTAATTTAGGATACATGACTATATTTATTACTTGAGAACGTGCCAAAAATCTTTTTGTCACAACATGATCATTTTAGACATTTTCATTACATACAAAAATTTCAAAATTAGTACATAACAAAACCCTAGAAGTCTTACGTACTAGGTTACATAAATCAATTTGTATATATTAAAAACTTAAAATCACTTAAAAGTTATGTACATGTGGAATCTTTTTTTGATGTATTTATGCTTAAGGGGATGTCAAGAATATTTTTGTTCAGATGGACATGCATATATTATGTAGATATTTATGTTAATACATGTACACGTGTGCAATTTTCATTGTTTAAAATTTATGAACTTTTGTTTGAAAAAATGTTTCATGTTGAAGATATAAATTGAATTTGTTTAAAATTTAAATATGTATGTATAGATAATTTTTAAATTTTTAATTTAAAAACATGTTCTTTTTCAACACATGTACATATATAAATTGATTTCCTACTGAATGTACACATGTATGTGCCCACTTGCAGCGAGTGCACTTTTTATCTCTAGGTATTACATTTCTACATCACCTAAGTCTGTATATGTACAAATATGTATAACAATTTTAAAACAAATTTCATCAATATATTTATCCAGACCAAGCTTAAAACAAATAAACTATTTAAAAATATGTCTTATTCATTTTAAGATATTACATTTCTACATCACATGGCATACAAGCTTACTCCTGATCAGAACTTAGAGGTGGCTAGACAAGTGCAGGGGCTGCTAGATCAAGGGCTAATCAAGAAGAGTATTAGTCCATGTGTCGTACCATTGGTCTTAGCATCCAAGAAAGGTGGTAAGTAGAGACTTTGTACTGATTCTAGAGAAATTAATAGGATCACAATTAGATACATATTTCCAATTCCTAGAATAGAGGATTTGATGGACTATCTTGAGGGGGCAAAGTTTTTCACTAAGTTGGACTTGAAAAGTGGATACCACCTGATTAGGATCAAAGAGGGGGATGAATGGAAGACAACTTTTAAGACTGTGGATGGATTGTATGAGTGGAGAGTTATGCAATTTGGCCTCTCAAATGCCCCTAGCACATTCATGAGGCTCATGAATGAAGTGCTTAAGGATTTCACAGGGATCTTTGTGGTAGTGTATCTACATGATGTAATTATATTCAGTAGGACAGTAGAGGAGCATGTGAAACATGTGGAGATGGTACTTAAGAGATTGCAAGAAGAGAAGTTGGCAATCAATCTTGAGAAATGTGAGTTCTTCAAGCAAGAACTTGTATATTTGGTATTTTTTGTATCCCAAGGGTCATTGAAGATGGACCCAAGTAAGGTGGAGACTATCTTAAATTGGCCCACACCAACCACAGGGATAGAAGTCAAGAGCTTTCATGGGTTAGCTCAGTTTTATAGAAAATTTATAAGGGATTTCAGTGGTATTTGTGCACCATTGCTAGACACCATTAAGGGTGGTCTAAAAAATAAGTTCAGATGAACTTTTGCAGTAGAGAAAGCATTTAAAATGTTGAAGAAGCAAGTAGAAACACAACCTATCCTTAGACTCCCTAGTTTTGATCAACTATTCACCTTGGAGTGTGATGCAAGTGGGATGGCAGTTGAGGTGTGTTAAGCCAAGAAGGTAGGCTAGTAGCCTTCTTCAGTGAAAAGCTAAATGAAGCCAAGAAGAAATAATCTTCCTATGATTTGGAACTATATGCTTTGGTTCAGTCTCTTAGAAAGTGGACACATTACTTATTTCCCAAAGATTTTGTGGTGTTTACTGATAACCAGGCCTTGAGTTATAGAAACACCCAAGAGAAGCTTAGTAATAGACACTTGAATTGGATCGAATACCTACAAGAATTCACATTCACAATAAAGCACAAGAAGGGCCAATTGAACAAGGCTACAGATGCTTTGAGCACAAGGTTGCTAACCATTCAGGAAGTTCAATTGAAGAGCATTGGGATAGAGAGTTTCAAGGACCTCTATAGAGAAGATGAATATTTTGGTGAAGCTTATAAGGTATGATCTAATTTTCATAATCATTTCCATAGTCACTTTTCTGATTATACCTTGCAGAGTGGATTATTGTTTAAGGGGAACCAATTGTGTGTCCCTAATGGCTTAATGAGAGAGAATATCATTCAAGAAAATTATAATGGTAGCTTGAGTGGTCATTTTTGTGTGAAAAAACCTTAGAGTTAGTTCAAAGGTTTTACCATTGGCCAAAGATGGTGAGAGATGTAACCAAGTATGTTGAACAATGTGTAGTGTGTATGAAAGAAAAAGGAGGAGCTAGCAATGCAGGTCTATATCAACCTTTTCCAATCCCTAATATACCATGGGAGTGTGTTAGCATGGATTTCATTGTAGGGTTACCTAAAATAAATCATTGCCATGACAGTATTTATGTTGTGGTAGAAAAATTTAGTAAGATGGGTCATTTCATACCTTTTAGAACTACACATGATGCCAGTAACATTCCAAACTTTTTCTTTAAGGAGACTGTATGAATCCATGGACTACCTCGCAGTATGTGTCAGATAGGGATGTCAAATTCATGAGCCATTTTTGGAAAACATTGTGGAGTAGATTGGGAACCAACTTGTCATTTGGTTCATCTTACCACCATCAGACTAATGGCCAAACGGAGGTGGTAAATAGGGTGTTGGGTAATTTGTTGAGGTTCCTAACTAAAGAGTATGGGAAGACATGGGATGTGGTCATTCCCCAAGAAGAATATGCATATAATGATAGTAAGAATAGAACAACAGGGAGAAGCCCATTTGAAGATGTATATGGGATGCACCCAAGGGGTGTGTGTGAACTTATAGACCTTGGAGGCATGGAGTATCAGATTGGTCATGCAGAGGACTTCACTCAAACCATGAAGGAGATCCAAGAACAAGTTAAGAAGACAATACAAGATAGTACACAAAATTTGAAGGCCAAAGTGGATGAGAAAAGGTTGAAAGATATTCAGTTTGAGGTAGGTGATTATGTGATGGTTCATTTGAACAAATCCAGGTTGCAGATTGGTATGCCTACTAAACTTCAGATGATGAGTTACTCCTTGTAGTTACTCCCTATGCTTGTAGCCCTATTTCAGCGAGTTTTGAGCAAGTTCTTGAACTCGGTTAGGGTTTTAATGGAAACTAAGTTTCTAGGCATTGTGTTGGATGCTATTTCTTTGTTTTGGACATTCCTCTCCATTGTTGGATAGTGATTACCTTAATGGATCACCTAGTGTGTAGGAGCAAGAAGATGACCATGAAGCTTGAGATGGATTGAATTGATTTCCTAGTTGATGTTAACAAGTTGAAAGAAGAAGGATCTTGTGTAGAGAATCCTTGGAACATTAGGGTTAGTCAAGAACCCTAATAGGCTAGAGAATTGGCCTATAGGATACCATAGGATAATATAGGGTACAAAGAAAGACTTGTTGTTACATCAGAATAGGTATCAGAGCCAGTCAAATATTTGGGAGTTGGTGTATGTCTCTAAATACTAGTGAGTCAGTAGGGGAGATCAGTATGGTGGCTAATGCAAAGACAGCTAAGGAGATGGGTGAGAAAAAGGAGAATAATGGACTCCTTGAAGAGTCCCTAGAAGATATGAAGATCAAACTACAAGAAGTAGTTGATGTCAGAGATAAAGGCAAGGAAGTTGAAAGCAGTGACAGAGGTAAAAGATTTCTCAGGAAGATATCATCCCTAAACCAGACCATGTCTTGAATGAAGAACCCTTCTTGAAAGCCATAAAATCCCTAGGAGGAAAGGCATTGGAAGGAGTATCACTATTTAGTGGAAAGATAGATATAGAAGCAGTCATGGACTGGATTGAAGGGATGGAGAAGCATTTCAAATGTGAAGGTGTCAATGAGGCACAAAAACTCAAAGTGGCAAAGTCAAGGCTTAGAGGGTCAACATTGACATGGTGGAAGTATCTGCAAGATTAGAGGGTTAGGATGGGTAAACAACCTATTGCTAACTGGAAATCCATGGTGACCAAGGTGAAGGAGAACTATCTACTAGAGGACTATGAAATTCAACTTAATAGGAAAAGACAAGAACTGAAACAAAAGGATTTGGATGTGGCCTCTTATATAGAGGAATTTTAGAAGTTATGCCTTAGGTCCAAGATTCAAGAAGAGGAACCTATCAAAGTATCCAAATACGTGGGTGGTCTAAAGTGGAACATCCAAGAGGAGATAAGTTTGTGGACTCCAACCATTGTTCAAAAGTGCCACCAATTAGCTCTAAAGGTGGAAGAGAGGAACAAGAAGAAAGGAGATTCTAATCTTAGAGGAAGAGACCAAGGTGGTCACAGAGGTGGTTATCAAGGTAGGGGTAATGAGAAAATGAATCAAGGAGAGTCCAAGCTGATAGAGCATGGTAATGAAATCAATCCAAGAGGGGCTTATACCAGAGGAAGAGGTACTCAAGGAGGCTCTAGTAGAGGAAGGGGTTCAGGAAGAAGTAACTCATACTTTGCAAGTATGAAGTGTTACAATTGTGGCCAATTGGATCATCCTTCTTATAGGTGCCCGGATCAGCCCACTTCTTCAAACAATAACAAGAGGATAGCATATTCTCAAGAGGACACAAAAAGTGTCAAGACTCCAGAATTTGATCACATTGAATCAAAGATGGGAGATAACTTGATGTTCAAAAGGGTTCTGATTAGACAACCAGTAAAGGATGAACCCAAGCATAGAAGAGAATTGTTTAGGATCAAATGTAAAATCCTTGGAAAAGTGTTCAAAGTAATAGTGGATTCAGGATCCACATATAATATAATATCAGAGGAAGTTGTCAATAATCTCAAGTTGACAAAGATACCTCATGTCAATCCTTATAAGGTGACATAGCTAAACAAGGGCCAGAGTGTGTTGGTGAATGAGCAAACTTGGGTTGAGTTTTCTATAGCAGGATACAAAGATAAGTTGCTTTGTGATATCTTTCCAATGGATGCATGTCATCTGTTCTTAGGAAGGCCTTGGAAATATGACAGAGGGTCATTGTATGATGGAAAGGAGAATTTCATATCCTTCAAGAAAGATGGAAGGACTTTCAAAATCCAGTCTCTGTTGGGGGAAGATGAAACACAATCCAAGACACCTAGTATCATGTTGAGTAGTAGGAAGGAGTTCCTAAATGACCTTAGAGATGAAGGGAGTGAAGGCTATGCCATTTTACTCAAGCCTAAGGAAGCAAATAAACCTAAACAAGAACCATTGACATTGGAAATTAGAGAATTACTTAAGAGGTATAAAGACATAGTTAGTGATGGGACTCCTACAACTTTACCTCCAAAGAGAGTCATAAGTCATCAAATTGAATTTGTACTTGGTGCATCATTTCCCTATAAGGAAGCATACAAGCTTACTCCTTATCAGAACTTAGAGGTGGCTAGACAAGTGCAGGGGCTGCTTGATCAAGGGCTAATCAAGAAGAGTATTAGTCCATGTGTTGTACTAGTGGTCTTAGCATCCAAGAAAGGTGGTAAGTAGAGACTTTGTATTGATTCTAGATAAATTAATAGGATCACAATTAGATACATATTTCCAATTCCTAGAATAGAGGATTTGATGGACTATCTTGGGGGGCAAATTTTTTCATTAAGTTGGACTTGAAAAGTGGATACCACCTGATTAGCATCAAAGAGGGGGATGAATGGAAGACAAATTTTAAGACTGTGGATGGATTGTAAGAGTGGATAGTTATGCAATTTGGCCTCTCAAATGCCCCTAGCACATTCATGAGGCTCATGAATGAAGTGCTTAAGGATTTCATAGGGATCTTTGTGGTAGTGTTTCTAGATGATGTACTTATATTCAGTAGGACAGTAGAGGAGCATGTGAAACATGTGGAGATGGTACTTAAGAGATTGCAAGAAGATAAGTTGGCAATCAATCTTGAGAAATGTGAGTTCTTCAAGTAAGAACTTGTATATTTGGTATTTTTTGTATCCCAAGGGTCATTGAAGATGGACCCAAGTAAGGTGGAGACTATCCTAAATTACCCCACACCAACCACAGTGATAGA
The DNA here is from genome assembly GCA_018584345.1 of Thuja plicata. Taxonomy (NCBI): domain Eukaryota; kingdom Viridiplantae; phylum Streptophyta; class Pinopsida; order Cupressales; family Cupressaceae; genus Thuja; species Thuja plicata. The sequence continues at coordinate 451,580 of MU223270.1, forward strand.
AGTCAAGAGCTTTCATGGGTTAGCTCAGTTTTACAAAAAAATTATAAGGGATTTCAATGGTATTTGTGCACCATTGCTAGACACCATTAAGGGTGGTCTAAAGAATAAGTTCAGATGGACTTCTGTAGTAGAGAAAGCATTTGAAATGTTGAAGAAGCAAGTAGCAACACAACCTATCCTTAGACTCCCTAGTTTTGATCAACTATTCACCTTGGAGTGTGATGCAAGTGGGATGGAAGTTGGGGTGTGTTAAGCCAAGAAGGTAGGCCAGTAGCCTTCTTCAGTGAAAAGCTAAATGAAGCCAAGAAGAAATACTCTTCCTATGATTTGGAACTATATGCTTTGGTTCAGTCTCTTAGGAAGTGGAGACATTACTTATTTCCCAAAGAATTTGTGGTGTTTACTAATAACCAGGCCTTGAGTTATTGAAACACCCAAGAGAAGCTTAGTAATAGACACTTGAAGTGGATCAAATACCTACAAGAATTCACATTCACAATAAAGCACAAGAAGGGCCAATTGAACAAGGCTACAGATGCTTTGAGTACGAGGTTGCTAACCATTCAGGAAGTTCACTTGAAGAGCATTGGGATAGAGAGTTTCAAGGACCTCTATAGAGAAGATGAAGATTCTAGTGAAGCTTATAAGGTATGATCTGATTTTTAGAATCATTTCCATAGTCACTTTTCTGATTATACATTGCAGAGTTGATTATTATTTAAGGGGAACCAATTGTGTGTCCCTAAGGGCTTAATGAGAGAGAATATCATTCAAGAAAATTATAATGGTAGCTTGAGTGGTCATTTTCGTGTGAACAAAAACTTAGAGTTAGTTCAAAGGTTTATCATTGGCCAAAGATGGTGAGAGATGTAACCAAGTATGTTGAACAATGTGTAGTGTGTATGAAAGAAAAAGGAGGAGATAGAAATGCAGGTCTATATCAACCTTTTCCAATCCCTAATAGACCATGGGAGTGTGTTAGCATGGATTGCATTATAGGGTTACCTAAAACAAATCATGGCCATGACAGTATTTATGTTGTGGTAGACAAATTTAGTAAGACGGGTCATTTCATACCTTTTAGAACTACACATGATGCCAGTAACATTGCAAACTTGTTCTTTAAGGAGACTGTATGAATCCATGGACTACCCCTCAATATGTGTCAGATAGGGATGTCAAATTCATGGGCCATTTTTGGAAAACATTGTGGAGTAGATTGGGAACCAACTTGTCATTTGGTTCAGCTTACTACCGTCAGACTGATGGCCAAACGGAGGTGGTAAATAGGGTGTTGGGTAATTTGTTGAGGTTCCTAACTAAAGAGTATGGGAAGACATGGGATGTGGTCATACCCCAAGAAGGATATGCATATAATGACAGTAAGAATAGAACAACAGGGAGAAGCCCATTTGAAGATGTATATGGGATGCACCTAAGGGGTGTGTGTGAGCTTATAGAACTTGGAGGAATGGAGTATCAGATTGGTCATGTAGATGACTTCACTCAAACCATGAAGGAGATCCAAGAACAAGTTAAGAAGACAATACAAGATAGTATACAAAATTTGAAGGCCAAAGTGGATGAGAAAAGGTCGAAAGATATTCAGTTTGAGGTAGGTGATTATGTGATGGTTCATTTGAACAAATCCAAGTTGCAGAATGTTATGCCTACTAAAATTTAGATGAAGAGGGTGGGACCATGCAAGATTTCAGCCAAGTATGGAGCTAATGCATACAAGGTGACCTTACCTTCAGATTTGAATATTTCTCATGTTTTTAATGTGCAAGATTTGATCAAGTTCAAAGGGCCAGTAGCTGAGATAGATCAGAACTGTCAAGAGGTTGTCATTGATGTTGAACCTATTGTGTTACCTCCCAAGATACAGTTAGAAGTAGATAAGGTACTAGATTCAAGGGTCAAGAAGACTGCAAGGCAAGGTGTACATGGAACACCTCACCAAATGGAAGCATAAACTAGAATCAGAGGCAACATGGGTTGCAAAGACATATTTCAAGAAGGTGGGAATCTCTGAAGACATTTTTTCCACATGAGTGACATGACTTTCCTTTGTGGGGAGTATGGTGCAGGAGCACCTAGGTAAGGCTACTTGATAACCTAGGCTCCTAGTTTGATTTTGTCTTGTATTAGTCTTAGCCAAGCCACTAGTGAAATAATATTAGGACTAGATGTGTACTAAGGTGTGTTTTGATATGTTAGGAGGCCTCATTAAGTCATTAGTGACCTTAGGTGCAAGTATTGTCCAAGTTTGTCAAGTTGTGTAAATATTGTCAATGTTGTGGCAAAAGTTGCATTTATGCACTTAAGCGGAAAATTGGACAAGGGGGTATTTAGGAGACCTATTTTATGATTTAATTGGCCTAGATATTCATTTGGTTAAGTTTATAGTGTTGTTGACCAAGTTGTATGCAAGAATCCAAAAGTTGTAAAAGTTGTCAATGTTGTCATTGACAACATTTCTTGCAATTAAGACATCTTCGAGAAATTGGGTTTCTAATTGTCTGAAATCATTGAGTTAGGGTCCTCGTCAACTATATAAGGCCTCCCTTGACCTATGTATGAGGTTGGATGAATTTGTAAAATTAGTGTACGGACTTTGTAATTGAAAAACCAGTTACAGGGGTTTGCCCAAAGTTGGTTTACAGTTTATCTACTTTAGGTTTGATTTATATAATGACTCTTGAAAATACCCAATGCTAACTTTCATAGAAAAAAAAGTAACCAAAGACTGGGTCAATGGTAGGAATATATCAATGACCCCTGAATTGAAAGGTACAGTATCCCTTATGTGAAAGATATGCAATGAATTTTGTCTTTCAATTTTTAGGGGTATGCTCTTAACCGAAGAGCAGGAGAGGTTCAACCAAGTTGATCAAAGCTTCAAAAAACTCAGGCAATGAATGGGGATTTACTCAATAACATGCAAAATAAAGTGAAAACTATCATGCAGTGCGGGATGAATGTAAACTACCATCTACCAATAGGGATGAAGAAAGAAGGTGTAACAATGCAATTCATGGATTGCTAAGATTGTGAAACTTTTACAATACCCAGATTATCTTGATCGCACTCTCTATTAACCCTCTTCCCAAATCTTTATGCAAGACCTAATCTATTGAAATAGGATGTAAAATGAAATTAAAATAGAGTACTTATGCTGAAGATAGTAAACATACAATCCACTGAATGAAAATAACAAAACTCAATTCATTATTATTCATTCAATTTCCAGTATTAGCATCTTCATTCAAAATATCACACAACTAACTAAGATGAACAAAAAAAATCACTTCAAACTCAGAGTCACACACAGTATTCCCAGCTACAGGGGTTTGCCCAAAGTAATTTCTGACAGAGGCTGGCATGACATTATCGGAGGCTCAGATTCAATAATACAGTTGCTTAGTTTATGACCATTAACAAATAGAGAGACATAGAACGGGTCAGGCTTCTGGCCAGGAGCAGTGGCTAATATTGAAGAATCTTCTTCTTGAAAAAGAAAGGGAAGTATGGGTTCTTCATATTTTAAAGGGCCACTACTCAAAGGTTCATCACTAACAATAGAATTTATATTAGGCAACATTCTAGAATTAGCATCACTTTTACAGTAATCTACAAGCTTTTGAAGTTCAGTAGGATGAGTTTTTAAATATTCTAGGGGAGAAACTTGGATTCTAGCATCCTTGCAGTATTGAATTATATCAAAGGAAGACAAAGACTTACCATTTGTTTTGGACTTTGAGTGATCCTTCTTCCAGGATGAAGAAGTAGAAGCTTTGGGTGCACCAGCTGAAGGACCAGGTGCAATGTTCCGGGGAGGAAAAGAGTTTCCTAGATTTTTGTCTCTCTGAATTCTTGTTGCCACTGCCATTTGAATTCCATCCATGGTGGCAAAACAATCACCTGCGACTTTGGAATCAGATTCATACTCCAAAAAGAAATTACTGGAGTCACCATGGGGAGCAGAATCTTCTTCACTTTCAAGATATCCAATAGTCAGCTCATTGCTTGAAGCTATATTTCTATATCTATTCATCTTCAGACAACTATTACCATCATGGTCAGCTCTTAGATGAAAAATACACATATTATGCTTTTTAGCCACCTCAATGGCAAGCTTTTGCTGAGCTGGTGGCAACAGCAACTGTTTACCTTCATGTTGTTTTCTGGGAATATCCTGGTAAGGCTGCTGGAAGGATGGGGTAGACTTTCCCATTTTCCGCTTAAGGGCAATCATCTCATTAGACAATTTCTGAAGCATTGCCTTAGTATTTCCGGTTACACTAGAAGTAGAGCTTATGGAGGCACCACTCTGCACTTCTCGCTTTCATTTCCCAGTAGCTATGAGGTCATCCTCTAACTCAATTGCCAGAGTCTGAGCGGCTTGTAGATTAGCCACATGCGCTTGTCTAATTTGGAAACTTATGTCAGGAGGCATGGAACTGATAAATAAAATCTTCTAGTTTTCAGCTGTAGGCCTGCTAGCAGTGGGGATCCTGTTAGCCAGCTTGTTAAACCTGGCAATAAAATCCCTCATAGAAACACTAGGTTCTTTCTTTATCTGAGTGAGCTAAGTCAGAAGTGTATGCTCATCTTTTGTACTTTTATAGCGAGCTTCAAAGTGATTCTTCATATTATTCCAACTAATTATGCATCCCGTAGGGAGATGTTGAAACCAGTCAGCAGCATTTTCTATTAAAGTCTCTACAAACATTCTTACTGCCACGTCTTCATGCTGAGGTTTTACAATGCTGCATGCGGTGAAGAAGGCTGCAATATGCTCATCATCAGATACTTTCCCATCTCTATTGAACTTGGGAAAGTTCTTTCAGGAAGCTTGAGGTAAGTCATTATTAGCTCCTAGCTGAAGAGGCCCAATGGCATTACCCCAAGGGATGGCCATTGAAACAGGGAGGGTTACTGGCACAGCCTAAAGATTTATATTGGTAGGAGCAAGTACTCCATGAAGAGTGAGGGCATTACACAATAACGGGGTAGTATTGCGGATGACAGGAGGTATAGAATAATGTCTACAAATCTGGGAAATGGGGTGTGGCAGTGGAAAGAGAGCACCACAGATACCTAGAAAGACAGGATCCTACACATTCATTCTTCCTCTTACAAGAAGGTCTTCCAACAAAGGGAACTTAGCCTTCTTCAATTCTTCAAACATAGGATTTTTATGTCCCTCTCTCCGAACACTTCGGGTATACCTAGGATCCAGAGCTACCGAACCTGTCTACTGCAGCTACGCAGCTCTTAATCTTCTTTCCCATAACACTCCCTCCCAATATTCAATGTTGGCCTCTTCTCTTTCTAGCTCAAAGTTGATTCTTTTGTATTGGTTAAGGGATTTTTGTCTTTTCAAGACAAGGATATTCAATTGATTTATAATGTCGTCTTGCTCATCTTGGATGCAAAGATTATGTTTCTCTAGTGGGACTTGTCCTTTGTGAGGCAACACCATTTCTCCTTAAGAGTGATATGCATAATGTAGCATTAGGAATGCCAAATAGATAAGTTCTAAGTCACTTAGTAAAGCCATAGATAGACTTACTAAGCAAACTTAGGAAAATTCTGAGTTCTCCCCAGCGGAGTTGCCAAAAACTATTCATTTACAGTTTGTCTACTTTAGGTTTGATTTATATAATGACTCTTGAAAATAGCCAATGTTGGATTTCGTAGAACAAAAATTAACCACAGACTAGGTCAATGGTAGGAATCTATTAATGACCCTTGAATTGAAAGGTACAGTATCCCTTATGTGATATATATGCAATGAATTTTGTCTTTCAATTTTTAGGGGTATGCTCTTAATCGGAGAGCAGGAGAGGTTCAACCAAGTTGCTCAAAGCTTCAAACAACTCAGACAATGAATGGAGATTTACTCAATAACATGAAAACTGAAGTGAAAACTATCATGCAGTGTGGGATGAATGTAAACTACCATCTACCAACAGGGATGAAGAAAGAAGGTGTAAAAATGCAATTCCCAGATTGCTAATATTGTGAAACTTCAACAATACCCAGATTATCTCGATCTCACTCTCTATTAACCCTCTTCCCATATCTTTATGCAAGACCTAATCTATTGAACTAGGATGTGCAATGAAATGAAAATAGAGTACTTATGCTGAAGATAGTAAACATACAATCCACTAAATGAAAATAACAAAACCCGGTTCATTACTATTCATTCAATTTCCAGTATTAGCATCTTCATTCAAAACATCACACAACTAACTAAGATGAACAACAAAAATAACTTCAAACTCAGAGTCGCACACCGTATTCCCAGCTACAGGGGTTTTCCCAAAGTAATTTATGTTAATGTCATTTACTTTATAGGAATTTACATATATAGGTCTTCTCCAAAATAACCCGTTTCAATAATGATTACCTCTTTAAAATATTCCAAGAGGAACATTCTAACAAAAAACTTGGTCGGTTACAAAAATTGACAAAGCTGACAAAATGAAAAAAATGGCTACAATATACAAAAGTTGGGAAGTTGATACAGGTCAATAGATTCTATGTTGTCTTCTGTGTAATAGATTTTCCTCTGTAAGCCTTCATTTCATCTGTTACCTTTCCCAAATCCTGATCATTCAAAATGATTATATTGTCAGCTCAGATTATCCAAAAATCATGCATCTCTATCAGTTCATCCAACCTTGTAATCCTGGATTAGAGCTTCTCCGATTCCTTTTTGATCACATCATCTATCGCGGAGAGCTCACTGATTCTTGACACTTGGAAGTTAGCCGAATCCACAATCTCATCTATGAAAGCAAGAAACTTAGCTTTCATTCGCTCTGTATTCACCAACTTGTCATTTCTGGAAACTTGAGATTCTGTGTGCAACACTTTAAAAAACTCAAATATTTTATACATCTCCTTTTGTACTAACTTAACCACAGTCTTGAGTTCATTTTCTAATCTATTTGAGTTCTCAACCATGAACTCCAGAGACTACCTGTAGTGAAATAATGGCTCATGTCTAGTCTTGAGGATACCATTAGAGATTGCAACACTAGTCTTCATATCAATCACCTCCTGCAAGGTGGCTAACTTCTCTGTTAATCCAATGGATGCATTATAGATGGTCTCCATGTGTGTTGATGTTGTATCCTTCAATTTGTCTGCATCAAGTAGAGGGTTCCTCAAATTCTCAATGACAATGGGGCCTTGAACCTTCATCACCTGTATCCATGCTCTGCCAATTTGACCAAACTGTCTCTCTTGCTGCAACTTCAGTAGCAAGTTCTTATTCTCCTCTACACTAGGGTCAAACTAAGAAGATGAAGTAGTGCCAAGAGAAGATTTAATATACTCAACTAGCTCCTTATTTTCAGACTTGAGTACTTCCTTATCTTCTCAGATTTCTTCTAACATGTCCTCAATCCACTCATTGGTGGTTTTCTAGATATTCACCATTGAGTCATGCACTGGCACCCCTAGGTCCACAGTTTTAAGCTGGAAATCTTGAGTTGAAAGTTCATGAAACTTTCCTTCTTTCTGTGGCTCTACTATTTCCATTAGCATATGCCCGGTCATAGAATCATGGGAAAGTGTCACCATGAACTTTTTCTTCTTCGCCTTCTTTGCTAGTGGCTGAGATGAGGTTGCCTTAAGGATCAAGTCCTTTGAATAAATTGCCTCCTCATGTCATTTCTTCTTCTTCTCAATGGTTTCCTCCAACCATGAGTCTGTGGATAGCACCTTAACTGCAGACTGGAGAGCCATAGGATCAAACAGCTTTCGGGAAATTGGAGGAGTCCACTTGTCTTATGGTGGAACATGGAAGGAGGCAACCTTAGTCACCAAAAGGGCCAGAGTATTTACCAGCTGAGAGGAATCCTGACCATCCATGGGATTTGTGTCATCCAAGGTGATAATTGGACTTGGTGAGGGAGGCTTGGTCACAAGCACCTCTTGTTCTTTCTTCTTTTCCTTTTCCTTATCTTCTTCCTTCTCCTCTTCATTTCCAATGTTTGGGAGTGAACCATCTCTACAGGTCAGAGTGATGGGAACATTCTTTTCTAGGGGCTTCTCACCTCCTTGCCCGGCAGATTGCACTGCACCTGCTAAAACTGATGGCGCCATAGAAGAAGTGACTACTGAAGATGATTTCTCAACTCCTGAAGTCGTTCCTCTGGATGAACCTACGCCAAAAGTTATTTTCTATCATGCTCTAGTCCATTCTACCCATTTGTCAGTTCTCTTGATAATGCCTCTCATGAGAAGCTTTGATGAATCAATCACTGGACCAGTTGGTGGAGAGGAAGAAATGGGCAACATCTTGATCTAGTTGTAGGATTAGGGATGCATGAAGAGGTCATCATCTACAAGATTAGATACATCAATAGAATTATTATACATTGCAATTTCATCCAAAGTTAAACAAGACCACAATTTTTCCCTTGTTTGATACTCATTAAAACACTCATCCCAGAAATCTTCAATATCCTGGACATGTCTGTAGACATGTCTGAGCTTCAGGTGATCTCTAAAAAAACCCATAGGATCATATTGAGTCCTAAGAACCTCATAATCAAGCAGCTTGATCTTATCCTCTAAAATATTTACTAAATTTTGGGCATCAGAACTAGATGCACAGGAATATGGACCAACCACCACGGGGAAGGAAATTATGGCAATTTTCTTCACAGTTGAACACAGAGTGTTCACTTCCAATATCTACCAACAAAGCTCTATGAAGACCACCTTATCTTTAGGATACCGGGGCAATCTCTTAGGAAATCTACAGATGGCTCCTATCAGAAGATAAGAGAAACTCAAGAATTGGATGAAAGAGCATCCATACTGACTAATTGCCATGATGGCCTCTGGCAAGAATCTTCTTTCTGCAAAACCTTGAAGTTCCTAACAGATTCTCATTGTGAATGCATCATTCATAGCAGTATATTCCTCAAAGCTCTAATGCAATTGCAGATTCAGGTAGAACTCATATATTTTGTTGTTGTCAAAGTTCTAGATTGTTGGTAAGCCAGGCCACAGGTGTTGAGTCACCAGAGCATAGATCAAGTAAGAAGACATGTAGAACTATTTGAATCCTTGACAAGAACTCATCCAGGATGCTAGCTTCTCACACAGGATTTCTACCCAATCAATGAACATATTTTCTGCACACACAGCTTGAACAAAAAATAAATTATGTTCAACGAGATCCAAGATCTCAAGTTTTCTATCCAATCTGGTCAACATGGCTAGAATATCAACAATTTCCCTCTTTAGGTTTGTTCCAAAGAGAGTCTTCAGCATCTTACTTTTCTTTGATCGAGGGGTCTGGAACCAAGTCTTCTGCATGTCTTCCCTCCTTAGAGTCTTCTTTTCATTGAACATAGACGCAGAAGAACCAAAGTTGATATCACAATACACGTCTTTCATCGGAATGCCAAAAGTAGATTGGATCAGGGCTTTATCAATCGTTAGAAAAATAGATTGATCTGGGAACAAGATTTTCTTTGTCGCTGGTTTGTATTTATTTATACATTCTCTGACAAGCTTAGGAGCTTGAACTGCCATTGGAAACCCTGCAGCTTCTACCAGACCACTGTCCTTAAGCTTCTGTGTAATAGGGTGAATTGGATGAGAATTCAATCTTCTGTGCAAATATCCGAGATCAAATAATCTTAGAGATGTGTTGGAAACTTCTTTCAATTCACTTTCAATACCAATTAATCTATCATAACCAGAAGCTTTAACAGCCATTTACTATAAAACTGAGAACATGAGTGAAGACAAATGGCTTGTTAATCAAAAATGGTGAGCAGAAAATGATGGTGAATGCTTAAGAAATAGCCACTAAGATCCAAATGTTGGTGCCACATGAATGACATTAAGGTGACCTAACGGATGCAACAGCAGGATTAGCATTTAATTTTTTATAATCAACGGCTATTTGAAATTACTATTTCAAAGAAAATAACGGCCCCAAAATCCTCAAACTTACACTTAAATTTATGTTCATTTTCCACTAGCTGAAACAAATCTTTAGTCTTGCGGAAAAAGAACACACTTTCCTTTTGATCCCGAAATGAATGAACATTAGACCATTTTACCTTGTGCGGAAAAATAATATAAGAGAATACTTTTCCTGTAAGCTTGTTTCCTTTATTTTGAAAAAGTATCTCGACGGCTTCACCTTTTATCCTTTGCGCATCTAAACAACTTATTTTCCGTCAAGAGCACTTAACTTCTTATTTGCTCTTTTCACTTGCGTCAGGGTTGCACATTTGAGACCAACTTTTCTGGACACTGCATGATCACTACCACTACTCCGCAACTTGATATCTCTGACAGTTGAAAAATTATTTTTATGAACAAAAGCTTTATCAATCACTTATGTAAATCACATGTTTACCTTTCAAAAAAACATGTTGAGCATTAGAGAACCGAGGATGACTACTTCTCATTCGAAGACGCTATGACACCCCTTTCCCGACATACCTAAATCACCTAAACACTAGATGAAGCAAAAATATTAAAAACATGCTAGGCTCAAATAGGCAAGGCAAATAATTTATCTAATAAGCATATTAGGGGAAGGTTTCAAGATGAATGAGAAGTAGGTCACCAAAGAACAATTTTAACCCCTAGGACCTAAAGACCTTTAGACTAAAATTTGGCAATAGACATCTTCGAGAAATTGGGTTTATAACTGTCTAAAACCATTTAGTTAGGGTATTTTTCAACTATATAAGGCCTCCCTTGACCTGTGTATGAGGTTGGATGAATTTGAAAAATCAATGTACAAACTGTGTAATTGAAAAACCAGGTATAGTTGAGCATTTTGTATACATCTTGGTGTTAAATGGATTGAACTCTGCACTTTGATTTGTACATGAGATAGCTTTTGTAAATTATTTATTCTACATGTTATTATTTTGTGTTTTTGTTCATATTTCCTTGCTTGTGTAAATAGTTTTGATTTCTGCACTGTCGCTAGTCTGTACCAGGCAGTTTCTGCAAATGGGATCATAGCTTATCATTCCACTATGGAATTTGTATGGGATCTTGGAATGGGTTAGGTGACTCCTTGTACTATATTTAAGGATAATTTTTGGCCCTAGATATCTTGTTTTCTATTTTTGAGGTGATGCCCTAGGCGAGCCAGAGTTGCATGGCTAGGGGTCACAGTGCATTGCATAGGCAATATGAGTCATTAAAAGCATTAGTTGCTTCAATAAAATCTTGGGGAGATGAGTATATGTGTATGGAGAAGTCCCAAATCCAATGATAAGTTTTGATAGTGAGTTCTTCATGGTAAAAATGAAGACTCTGATGGCTATGCTCAGTATGAGTTGAAACCCTTAAATTTAGGCTTGTAAGTAGGAACCCTCTGTATAGATAGTTTGGGAAGGTAAGACCTAGAAAATATTAAAGGTATTCAAAAATGGTGTCTAGATATGGACTTAGTTTCTCACCTTGTTTATAATTTTTTCAAGTTATGTGCAAAAAGGTGCCTGATTAGGCCTAATGCTTGTAGCCCTATTTCAGTGAGTTTTGAGCAAGCTCTTGAACTTAGTTAGGGTTTCAATGGAAACTAAGTTTCTAGGAATTGTGTTGGATTCTATTTATTTGTTTTGGACCTTCCTCTCCATTTTTAGACAATTATTACCTTAATGGATCACCTAGTGTGTGGGAGCAAGAAGATGACCATGAAGCTTGAGATGGATTGAATTGATTTCCTAGTTGATGTTAACAAGTTGAAAGAAGGATCTTGTGTAGAGAATACTTTGAAGATTAGGGTTATTAAATAACCCTAATAGACTAGACAAGTGGCCTATAGGATACCCTAGAAGAAGACAAGGTATAGAGCAAGACTTGTTGTTACATCGCATCCAAAGGTGTGGCTCCTTTTTCATCTTACTTTAAACATATTCATACTTTTACTTAGATTAATAAATCTTTGCATAATGTGATGATAAAATTCCTTAATGCTAATATTTTAATGCTTCCTCCCATTAACTCAATTGATCCTAACAATTCTCAATCCAAATACTTCAATCCCAAAGCTTTTTGTCAATATTATCATCAATCTGGTCATGATACTAAAAAATTCTTCCTCTTGAAATTTTACATTCAAGATATTATTGATTCCAATGCTATATGTGTTGAAGGTGTGAATTATCAAGGAAACAAATCCATAGCACCTCCCAATCAAAACTTCCAAATTTATATTAATCCTTTTCCCTCTCCTTCCACTCATATCATTGAGTCTATCGAGCCTTTGCCTTCTTCCTCCCATGTTGTTGCATATGATGATGAATCTATTGAAGCCAACAATGTGATTAATATTATCGATAAAATTCAATCCAAAGATAAACCCAAACATGAACCTGAGATTATCATTACCTTTGATCATAGTGAAACTATTAAGTCTCCTAATGGTCCTCTTTACATTGTTGCAATATTTAATTGCCTTCTTTCTTGTGGTTTCCTTATAGATCTCACTTATATGGTGAAGGTTATAACTAAAGAACATATTTACACAAGACAAATTCAATGTGATTTTTATGAGAAATCTAATGTGACAATTCAAACTTGTAATGGTTTCACTTATTCTACCCATGGTTCTATCACTTTTCCTATACAAGTTGGTGGTAAAAATTTAGATGTCATCTTTGTTGGCATCCCAACTTTCGATCAGTTTCAAGTCCAACTTGGTCTTCCTTGACTCACCTCAATTAAATTTGTATCCTCTCCTAGTCATAAGTGTTTTAAATTTCTCTACAATGGAGAAATCATCACTGTTAGTCATAGTCTTTTCCAGCCTTTAGTCCCTCGAGAGTCTATTACTTTGACTTATTTTGGCATTCTATACCTCAAGCCACTCACCTTTGCAAAGATAATCTTTTCCAATCCTCACAGAATACAAAATCCAAAACATTTATGAACTTGGGAATCCTAAGGATATTCCATCTCCTTTCCCTAGACCTAGACTTCTTCCTACACCTCCTCTTTATGCTTTTGTTCCACCTCCTATAACCTACAAATATTGTAGCTAGCCTATCTCTCAACCTAGTGAGGTCCCTTCATTTTCCCCTCTAAGGAAGAAAAGGATTTGATGTTGATTGATCCCAAACCAAATCAAATCTCCAGAAAGAGAAAACGTAACCATTGTGCATGTGATCATCATCGCAAATTTCATGCTAGAGTTCATGAGCCTGCTTACAAAATCCTTTCCTCCCCTAAAATACCTACTTATGTTTTAATTCACTTTGACCAACCTATGCATAGCCCAAGGGAGGAAGTTAATTTGAAAAAGTTGAAATTGAACAAACATGATAATTCTATTCGTATCTTGGATTCTATTATGATTAATTTGGATTATGAAGATACTCTACATGATGAAGTTTTTTATGCAACTAAAGATAATATGCATGCTATTGATTTTATAGCATGTATGATCTTATTGATGTTAATCACGATTTTCCAACTATGTTTTAAAAACAATGATTTAGTTTGCTTGTGAATTTTGGTGCATGTTGTGGGCCTTGATGATCCTTTAATAATGGTAGTGATTACACCTCTATCTTCATATATAGATATGACAAAAAAAAATTCATATTCTTCCCTCATGTGAGACTCCATGATGGGGGATAGGGGTTACCAGATGGATGGGTTTCTTGTGACAACCCTAGTTATGGGAAGGTGGAACCAGAAGATTCTTAGGCTTAACTCACCCTCTTTTGGAAACGATGTGAAGATGGGTCCAAGGGGATGTCTCTTTATGGATCCATTTCCACACAGTGTAAGGTAGGGATAGAGTCCAGTGGGTAAGTGGTCATGTTTTCCTTGAATGAATGAGCTCTCATTTCTCTAATCTCACACTCCTCCTATGTTAGGAGAATCGGTTGTGCACTATTTACCTCATCGGATGGAAGGAGTACAATTGGTCGGTCTCTATTTTTTTTGGTAAGTACTCTTTCTTCCAAGAGGAAGACATATGTGTGTGCATTTTATTTTGGTACTCTTGTAGTTAGGGATGGTGCTCCTTGGAGAGTTCAAATTGGATAGAGGATCTTCACGTTTTTTTCAAGATTTGGGTGAGTTAGTAGTAAGGGTTCTCTAAGCATACATGGTAGTACCTTACTAGTAACCAATTTAACTCTTCATAGGTTTCTTGAGTTGAAAACTTATAAGTTCTTTCCACTACGATCAAAGAAAGAATTTAGAGTGCATTGTTCACTATTGGATGCCCTTGATAAAGTAGTGAGGGTTGCATTGTATCCTTGACTATTTGACTATTTTAATATATTGGTTCTCTTTTGGGGAGTGATGGGTCCCTTCAGCTGACATTAAGCTGAGTGGTTAGGATCGGTTTAGTTTTGAGTTGACGTTAAGGAAACCTCAATATGTGTATTTGCATTTGGATCAAATATTATTTTCTAACCTTGACGTGCTACTTTTGGTTTGGTGTGTCAGCTTCCAAGAGTAAGACAAGTCCTTGTGGGGGATGATGTAGAGCCTCACTCTTTTCCCTTCTATGTTGACATCCTGAAGGATGGGGAGAGAATTTATTCTTGTATTCATGTCTATTTTGAACCCATGTGAGATAGTATCATCGGGGTAATCTCTTGTCTAATTGATTTATGTGACATGCCTTAGACTTGAGATAAGTTGTGAGATCCTGTTATGTTATGAGATGACTAGTTGAGATGATATTTTGATACTTTTATTGTGAGATCCTACCCTGACCCATCATAGCATAGCTAATATTTTCATACTTGGTTACCAAGATGATACATTATTCTGATACATTGGCTTATTGGACAGTGATTTCATAGCATTTGATACTAAGTGATGATGTTTATTTTGATGGTGCTAGGATATCTTTTTATATGCTCATGATTTATTGATCTTGATTATAGTAGAAAGATTTAATTCTGAATCCTATGTTTTGATATGGTAATTATGTTTTGTGGTGAATTTTGATGACAATTGAACTTATGCTTGAGAACTAAATTATGCAAATGATCTTTTATATTTGAATTGAAAATGTTAGAGGATATGTCATTAAATGATTTTGAGTATGAACATTAACATACTTGTGGTAATGTATTTTTGCATATAGTGTTTTAATTCATGATGAAGCTTATGGGATACTAGTTGCCATTACAAAAGAGTTGAATGTATTAATTTGCTTACAATTTTTATACATGTGATTTCTCCCTTGAGCTATTGATGCTTTGATCAAGTGTGCAAGTGAAGTGACCATGGACTTAAACCAGGGAAACAAGATTGGATTTATGTGAAATTCAGTAAAGAGCCAAAGCTAACTCTACAGGGAGATATAACCTAATTGTTTAGTGATTTATTTTGTAATTGTGAATATGCCTGTATGTCATTGTCATATGTTCATTGTGGAGTTCCAACCAGGCATGCCAAGTGTTGTGTAAATGTGATGTGTTTTTGTGGTGTCAATTGACACTTGTGCAGGTGAGTTGGCATGTCCATGGGAGTTAAGAGAGATTAGACACTACCCTAAAGTCACCATGTAGTGTTCCCATGTAGGGTTACTTGTTTTTGGAGTCAAACCTTGAGTCCGATCACATAATTTCGTGGGTTAACTCTTAGTGGGTTTTGTAGGGGTTAGAATGAGCCCAAAGGGGTGGTTAGGGTTAAAATTAGCTATCCCTATAGGTTTATTATGGGTTAGGAGTTAATTTTTATCTATTTGGTTGTCAAAATCTTATTTATGGCCCTCCTAAAGTACCCTTTTTCTAGAGTTGCAAAAATTGAAGAAAGACATGACCACCATCTACTCCACAACTTTGGTCTTCCTTTCATTTATGAGAGGAGACAAGGTGGAAGAAAAAGATGACTAAAGTCATCTCTCATTATGATTAGTAGGTGGGGATTTGGTGTGAGATCCATTTTAGTGAGAGTTTTGAGGAAATTTTGGGTTGCTTTCCCACTCCAATATTTGGAGACTGCTAGTTGAGTTAGTGAGACTGGGAGATTTGACTAAGGAGAGGGAAAATCTTAAGGAGGGAAAAGCTCTACTTCAAACCTTATTTTCCATATCTTGGACCAAGGTTGGTGCTCTAAATCCAAAGTAAATCTCATATGTTATGCATTTCCAATATTTTATTGTTAATCTTGGTAGATGTGTTATCATGTTGTAGCTAAGTGTTGTGTTGTGGGTTTCATGAGTTTTCCCTTGTTTTCTTTTTATTGTATGTATGAGTATTGTGTTGTGGATTTCATTGCATTTTCCTTGTTTTCTTGCCTTGTGTGTTGTTTTGGGTGTGAAAGGCTAGACTCGCCCTTGGGAGGGTAGAGAGCCTTGTGGGTGAACGGTCTTGGGAATGCCTTAGTGTAGAGTCTCTTCTCAAGGAGAAGAGGGATAAGGCATGGATGTATGGGCTGCATATGCCATTGTTTTGCTCTATTATTTGGTGGTGATAAGGGGAGAAAGTTTTGTGAGAAGGAATGGAAGTTTTGGTTGCATTTTGATAGCTTTGTGAAGGAATATGTATATTTGGCATTCTATGTTTATGGCATCTCCTAGTTGGATCATTTTCCACCTTCACCCCTTTTATGGGTCTAAAGGTGACCCAATATGAAAATAAGTTTGGGAGGGACTTCTTTTTGGTAATTTTTTTGTTGTTGTTTTTGTGGTGTGCATGTGTGTCACCCAATCCTTTCTTATTTCCCCAAGCTCGAGGGTGGTCTCATAGAGACCTAGGATGGGAGGTTGTTAGTAATAACTAAGAAGGGGGGGGGGGGGGAATCAGTGGTCTCAAAATCTTANGTTAGTAATAACTAAGAAGGGGGGGGGGGGTGAATCAGTGGTCTCAAAATCTTATCCTTAATCTAACCACCAATCAAATAAACCTCAGATTATTATGTCCCTACAAGATGCATGCCATGAGATACTTATAATGATTATCTGTATGTTGGTTTACCTTGTCTATCCTTATTCTCCTTGATTACCGATAAGCAGTCTAACTATTTACTGGAATACAGTAAATATGCAGAGTATACCGATAAATCCAGTGTTAACTATGTCAGATACAAAACAATAAAGAAATGAATTATACACACATAACACATGAATTTTTAACATGGAAACCCTGTTAAGGCAAAAAACCACTGGGATTGGTACCCCAAATTTTGACTCTTCTGAAGTGAACCCTGTTAAGAGCCAACCCTGTTAGAGGTTACAAACACACTATTAGCTGTGACCTTGTTAGAGGATTTTACACATATAGGTTGTCACTTAGTATCAGGCATCTAATGCTACCATCCTTGAATCAGCCTCTCTCTTAGACTGCCAATAGGCATCGGGCATATCAAATGCTACTTTCATGAATCAACCTTTTTGGCACTCCTTGGGATGTACCTCAATATATAGAAGACTGTTAAGTCCTGCTCTATTAAGAGACTTGATGCTTCAATGGTTAAACTAAAACAAAATGACCTATTTTTAATGCAACTTGAATTGTATATTTTCATATCTATTTAATTACACTACCTCTTTGATCAATGTATCAATTCAATTCTTTTGTGCTCCATACTTTATGCTCTGTGATGTTGTGTTCACTGTTTGTTGGTGTCTGTAGAATTCCTTAGCTCTACTTCAGCTTGATTGATCAGTACTGCATGAATTTGTTCTTCATCAATTTCTTTTTAGCATCCTCTTTCTATTCACTCCCCTTAATCCCTTTTCATGTGATACAAAAAATGAATTAAACTTGTCTCTTATATAGACATGATATTCACTTTTTCTTGATTCTTGATTCTTGATTCTTGGCGTGAAAAACAATCCAGCCAATTTGATTTAAAGAATAACTCCTGATTTATCTCATAGTTATCTTTATGCAAACTATAAAAATCTTCTTTAAATCAATCACTTAACTCTGGTCAAATAAAACAAAGAAAACAACCAGTTAAGTCTATCTTTAGCTCTTGCCAGCTAGATATTTTGTCATTTTATGAACTCTCTATTCCATCGGTCAACTCTTTAGTTAGTCGTCAGTTACAACTGTCAGTTCTGTCGGTGTGACTCCAGTTAGCTTTAGGATCTTCATCCTTCGGGCATCCTTTGGTTTTTCTTCATCGGGAAATGTTGTCTTCTACTCGTCAGGTATCACTGTGACTTTTCTTCTTTGCCTTTACCGATGGTATGTACTCCGTCAGTGTTATCTGTCACTTAGTGAATACTTGAATTTTATGCATTGCTGAAAGCATAACCTTTGTTCCATTGATTCTCTAAAGTCTTTGGCATTTTATACATGACCATAAAGATGATATCAAGTTGACATCAATGACAATACAAATCATTAACTGATTTAATGCCTTGCATTATCTTCAACTTAACATTATCAAACATTTAATCAGTTGCATGTCATCAATCTCTCCCTTTGGCATTGATGGAAACAAACTTATATTATCACACTATACTATTTCTAATACAATATGAAATACAATTGTTGAGATTCATCAAACTACCAAACAGTTTGTTTTGATAATCGATAAAAATGTCTGACCGTCGGTAAGCTCTATTCTAGCTTAGATTTTATTCTTGCAACTCTCTTTGTTTCTTGTTCTGATGTGTTGTGTCCTCTCCTTGTGTCAATTTGTCCTCTCCTTGTGTCAATATCTCTCCCTGTTGGAGTAATCTAATAATGGATAATCTTTCTTCTTTTTCTGAATACTGTGATAATATGGATAAACTCTCTCCCTTTGACAGCAATGTCAAACAAATATCTCATAGATATCTGACATTAATGTCAAGTGATCTTTTCTCTCCATTCATAATATATTCCTTGAATTTCCCTTATCTATTAGCAATACATCAATATGTTCTGGTGCTCGGTTCGGATATATACCTATTGTATATAGTTGTAGCTTTGAAGTTCATCCTTTTTGATTGCATCAACATGAATGAGATTCTGAGAATATGTAGGATGATGCAGCCTTCAGTCATTTTACTAACTCGTAGACAAGGGTTTGACCCCTAGTCTCTTTCTCAAGTACTCAAACTTATCCTTGGCCAGTGGCTTGGTGAAGATATCATCTAATTGTTCTTTTGATTGTACATACTCAAGTATCACCTCTTTTTCTTGAACTTGTTCTCTTAAGTAATGATACTTGATGGCAATGTGTTTAGTTTTTGCATGCATGACTGGATTCTTGGAAATGTTTGTTGCACTGGTGTTATCACAATAGATAGTCACTGGTTCTAAGATCTTCATATGCATACCTTCTAGCAATTTTTTGATCCATGCAATATTTGAGCAATTTGCCGCAGCAACAACATATTCTGTGTCTACAATAGACTATGAGATGCATCCCTGCTTCTTGCTAATCCATGTGACAAGTCTATCACCCATAAAGAATGCTCCTCCATTTGTGCTCTTCCAGTCATCAAGATTTCCAACCCAATCAGCATCGGTAAACACCTTAAGTTCAAATTTGCCTTCTCTTCTATACCACAAGCCAAATTCCTCAGTATTCTTTAGATATCTTAGAATTCTTTTTATAACTGTCATATGTGATTCCTTGGGGTTAGCAAAAAATCTAGCAACAATTCCACTGCATGTGCAATATCTGGTCTAGTGTTTACAACATGCATGAGTTATCCAATCATTGATCTGTACAAAGTCTGATTTACCTTTGTTGTCTTGTCTTCTTTTGTCAACTTACATCCAGTAGACATCGGTGTTCCAACTAGTTTGGAATCTTCCATCTTGAATATTTTTAGGACCTCTTTGATGTATTTGGACTGTGTAATGAAAATACCTTCACTTTGTTGAATGATCTGTAGACCAAGAAAGAACTTGATCTCTCCAAACATAGACATCTCAACCTCTGTGCTCATGTCATTAGTAAATGATTTTCATAGCATATCATTGCCTCCAAATATGATGTCATCAACAAATATTTCATAAATCAAGGTGTTAGCATCAGTATCTTCCTTTAAATAAAGATTATTGTTTTCACTAGTCCTTACAAATCAAATACTTATTAGATAGGAATGAAGTAGTTCATACCAGGATCTTGGAGCTTGTTTCAATCCATATAAGGCTTTGTGAATTCTACATACCATGTCCCTCTTGTCTGGATCAACAAACCCTTATGGTTGTTCAATGTATACTTCTTCTTCAAGTATTCCATTTAGGAATGCTGACTTGACATCCATTTGGTATGCCTTGAATCCTTTGAATGTGGCATAAGCAAGTAATATTCTTACTCCTTCGATCCTAGCAATGAGTACGAAGGTCTCTCCATAGTCTATACCTTCCTCTTGTGCATACCCTTTGCATACTATCCTTGCTTTGTTCCTTGTGACTTCTCCATTCTCATTCAGATTATTCCTAAATATCTATTTTGTATCGATGACATTCTTGTCATCTAGTCTTGGCACAAGTGACCATGTTTTTTTCTTCTCAATCTACTCAATCTCATCATTCATAGCACTTATCCATTCCTCATTATCTAGTGCAGCATTGACAGATTTTGGCTCATACTCACAAATTAAACAATTTGAGTTTAAAGACTTACTTCTTGTTCTTGTACCAGCTTTCTTATCTCCTATGATCTGGACCTCTAGATGGTCCTTCTTACATATCTTGAAAGTACAAGAATATTTCTTTGTCTATCAGCTTCATCATTATTTTGATCTTCATTATGTTCTTCATCACCTTGTACATTATCTTGATCATTATCCTGATCGTCGGTATTTGTAGCCTGATGCTTGAGAGTAATGATTTTTAGCTCAAGGGCTCTACATTGTTGGTAGGGTAGAGTGTCAGGTTATTCATTGTAGGTGAACTTATTGTAGTCCTCTGGTTCTTTAGTTCTTTCTTGTTCATTCTTCTCTGCAAATTCATTTATCTTTACATTTGCACTTTCAATAATTTTGTTAGAGGCTTTGTTTAGACATTTGTAAGCCTTTCTCTTGGTAGAATACCCTATAAAAATTCCTTCATCACTCTTGGAGTCAAGTTTTCCATTTCTATCATCTTTTAAGATATAACATTGACTGCCAAAAATTTGTAAATAGCTCACATTGGGTGTGTATCCATACCATAGCTCATAAGGTGTCTTCTTGGTGTCTTTCTTCAATTGTACTATGTTCAGTGTGTAAATAGCAGTACTGACAACTTCCCTCCAGAATATTTGGGTGATGCCTTTTTCTATCATCAGTGTTCTAGCATAATCAATTATTGATTTGTTCCTTCTCTCGGCAATCCCATTTTGTTGTGGCATTCTTGGTGCAGAAACCTGTCTTTTTACACCATGCTCCTTACAAAATTTAGTGAATTCATCTAATATAAACTCACCTCCTCTATCTGATCTCAAACATTTTAGATCCTTACCACTTTTTTTTTCTACCATGACCTTATACCATTTAAACATCTTGAATGCTTCAGATTTATCTTTTAGAAACATAATTGTCATCATTCTAGAGTAATCATCAACAAAGAGAATAAAGTATCTATCTCCATAATAACTCTTTTTCCTCAT
>MU223270.1:477196-502655 GCA_018584345.1 Thuja plicata
TATATATATATATATATTCATTACTTGTGTTGTTATTTTCTAAAAGAAAATGAACAGAGATATTTCTCATTTTGTGTTGAATAATATATATATCTTGTTTTCTTTTTAATCTGACATCTCACCCTGCCATGAAACTTATGACAGAAATATATATAAACAAAATAAAAAAATGAAACGGTTTATTAAAAAAAGAAGGTAATATTGAAATTTTAATAAATAAATAAAAAATAAACTTTTAAAAAAACTTGTTGAAACCTGTTTTTGTGTGCAGGGGGCTGCTTGGGCGGTGGCAGGAAGCCACCCCCACCACTGCCATTGTCGACGCTTTTAGGGGAGGCATTGGGGAGGGTGGGGATGACCCCCCGCGGCCACCAGATTATGGTGGACAGGCGGCCGCGGCTCACCACAGCGGCCGGTCCCCAAACCCTTCCACACTACATTATTTTATTATTAAAAAATAAAATAAAACTAAGATGCAAAAAAACAATAAGCGTGCTCAGCCACCAAAGAAACACAATGACTATAATATATAAAAATAAAGAGGTATGCCAGCAAATCCGATTATATATATATATATATACACACACACACACACAACACAAGGTGTATATAAATTTACATGTACATGAATATATTCTTGATCTAATTCATTTCTCCTTCTTAGCATCTCAGACATGCAACCACAAAGAGAAACAAAAAGAAAGAAAGGCTAGGGTTTGAGAGAGAATGGTGAGAGGAGAAAATGAAGAGAGAAGAGCATTTCTTCATCTTTTGCCTCTTCATATTTTGGGTCCTAACCCTAATTTTGAATTAGGGTTAGGGTTTTCAAAATAGAAAGTTGACTTTTTTATATTTTTATATGAACATGCATTTAAGTGAGAAAGTTTAAAAATTTCTTTTGGGAGGGAATTTTATTTGCCCAATGTAATAATATAGTTTTTCCCTAATTCACATTTGGTCTTAATTAAAACTATGATTAGATATAAAATAAATTTAAATTTTCAAATTGGGTAATTTAAAGCATGACAATTTAATTAATGATTTAGATGCATATTGTAGTAACTTTAATTAATTAATTAACTTATTGTGTTTAATATTAATCTTCATTATGTGAGATATTTTAATTTAATTAATTTTAATATTATCTTGAACTTTTTAATTAATTTATTGTATTAAATATTAATCTTTATTATGTGGAACATTTTAATTTAAATAAGTTAAATTTTATTATCAAGAAATAATTTAAAGTAATTAATAGAGCCATGATTAAACTTAGTTTATGCCCTTGAATGGAATTATCACCTAAATTAATTCAACTACACTATTGAAAAAGTAATTTTTTAGATTAACTTATTGTAATTTCCTATATAGTAAAAATTAAATTAAGTATTTAATAAAACTTTTGTGAATGTATTTAAATGATTAATAGTGCTCATAGATGCTTTGGTTTATATGAATATTATAGGAATTTAATTAGCCACATTTTGGTAAAATGTCTTAATTAAGGATTATTAAACAAGGGTTTAAAATAAACCTATTATATTGATATACTCTCATTAAATAAGTTTTAAATGGTTTCGCATAATATTAATTAAATTTTGTACCCTTTTATATCCATTATGGAATAAAGTAATTCATATATTTGGGGGCATTGTATTAAGATATTCCTTGAATTAATTAGCAAACAAAATAAAATTAATTGATGACATGTAACTGATTGAATGTTTGAAGATAGTAAGTTGATCACAGAAATGCAGAAAGATAATGCAAGACATTAAATCAGTTAATGGATTGTATTGTCATTGATGTCAACTTGATATAATATGATCGGTTATATTCAAAGTGTCAAAGACTTCAAAGAATCAGAGAATTAAAGATTATGTTTTCAGTAATGCATAAAAGACAAGCATTCACTAAGTGACTTCATACATCGACGGTTAGTGGAACCCGACAGACAGAGAAGACCGAAAGCAAAGTCACAGTGTTGCCCAAGCAAAGAAACCGACGAGCATTACCGACGAACAGAATCGCAAGCATTACCGACGGCCAGAATTACAGTGTTAACCAACGGATAGACAAGCCTGAAGGACAAACAACCCCAACAGACAGACGACACCAATGAAGAAGCCCGAGGAGAACTGAAGTGCTGACCAAAGCTATCAAAGAGTTAAAACACCGAAGTTAACTGAAGTTCAGAAATGAAAAAATACTTAGTTGTCATAGCTAAAGATATACTTAACTGGTTGTTATCATTGTTTTCATCGACAAGTTAAAGCCAGAGATAAGTAAAGGATTTAAAGTTGTTTTAGCTAGTTGGCAAGAAGATTTCTACGAGATAAAATAGGAGTTAATCTTTAAAGCAAGATTGGCTAAGATTGCGGATTGTGCCAAGAACAAGAAAATCAAGAAGTGAGAAATGGTGATATCATGTCTATAAAGAGACAACTTAATTCATTACGAATTAAGGGGAGTGAATGAAAAAGAGGATGTTGAAGAGAAACTGATGAAGAACAACTTCATACAATCTTGATCAATCAAGCTAAGGAAAGAGCTAAATATTTTTGTGGACACCGAGCAACAAAACACAGCATCACCGAGCATAAAGAAGTGGAGTAAAGGTATTGAAAAGATATATTAATCAGAATGGTTTAATGAGCTTACAATAGATTTAAAAATCTGCAAGTCTAAGTTGTATGTGCGAATGGATCATTTACTATTTAGTTTTAACCATTGATTCATAAAGTCTCTTAACCGAGCAGGATTTAAAGATCCTTTCTATATCGAGATACAAAGTTTGATCATGAAGATAGCATGAGATGTCAGATAGCATGAGATGTCAGATACCATTTGACAAACTACACTGGGTTTGGTCATAGAAGGTAGCATAGAGATGTCCGATATCAAGTGACAAACTAATCTATTAAATCCTCTAACAAGGTCACACCTAACAGTGTATTTGTAACCTTTAACAGGGTTGACTCTTCACCAAGCTCACTTCAGAAGAGTAAAAATTTTGGGTTACCGGTCTCAAGTGGTTTTTCCCTTAACAAGGTTTCCACGTTAAAAATCCATGTGTCAATGTGTTTATGATTCATTACTTTAGTGTTTTGCATTACACATAACTAATCTGGATTGATCGGTATACACTAAGTAATTTACTATTTTTTGGTAAATGAAATATTGTTATTCAGTAAACATTAAGAATAATGTTTAACAGTGAACTCTGAGTAGTAGTTATTTGACAATTTTATTTGAAGGCATACATCTTGTAGGACTAAAGATAACTAGAGGCTTAATATTGTGGTACTAAGTTTTTGGGTTGATTTATTGGAATATTTTTTAGGCCACTGATTCACCNCCCCCCCCCCCCCCCCCACTCTCAATTATTTCTAACAATTGGTATCAGAACTTGTGTGCTTAGAAAGGTAGTTTAACAGCTCAAGCAAAAGATCACAAGATGAACAAGCAAGATGTGCCCAAGTTGAATAAAGACAACTTTGCATCATGGAAAAGCAGAATAAGACTCCGCCTATCAAGTATTGGTAATGATGTTACTTAACACCTTGATACTAAATATGTGTTGCCTACAGGACCTCACACTCTTGAGCAATTGAGAGAAAAGTATGAACATAATTGCATGATGATAGAACTTGCTTCCTCACTCTCTGATGCTGAGTTTGAAGGTGTCAAAACCTGCACCTCTGCAACAGGGAAAACTTTAGTGGCGAATATTTGCCATTTGGAAAATCTCTCATGTCAGGGACCCAAAATTTGGCAAATATAATGCATATATCATGTGGGCCGTGTCACCTGAACTTTATAAATTTGGGTCAAATTCCCAGGCCCATCGCCTATTAGTTTATGTAATTTTATCCTTTTCTTTCACAATATCTCCAATCGAATCTAATTTTTGTACATAGTAGATTGAAAAAATTCGCCTACAATTTCCAAAGCTTATCGTAATTACAAGCATATTCATCAATATGTGGTCAACATTTAAGGTTAGGGTATGGGTTACGTATATATAATTGACATGTGTCTCTATTTCAGAGACCTTCTATGGAACATTATGTCTTTTAAAACTTTGGTCCGAAATAGATTTGACATGTGTGACATGTCTCTATTCCGGAGACTTTTGGTGGAATCTTTGTGTCCTTTAAGACTTTGGCCCAAAATAGAACTCATGCCATTGATTTTGGATCATCCAATGGTTATAAAAAATAGTGTTAGTTCATGTCAGACGATATAAAATGAACTCAGGGTTTCTTAAAAAACTAATAAAATTTATTTGAGCTTTTGGGGGCGCTGCCCCCAAAAACCCCCGTGGGGGTGCTGCCCCTCGACCTCACCCTATATCATGACAGGGAGAGCACCAGGGGTGCTACCCCTAGACCCCACAAGGGCACTACCCCTTGACCCCATCTTGGGGGCGCTGCCCCCAAACCCCTGTTGAATAATTGGCGGGGTAATTACGCCGATAAAATGGGAAAAATTATCCTTCAAGTCTGATAAATCAATTTCTTGAATAATAAAAGATTCGCCAAAATTTTACAAAATTTTCGTACGATTGAAAAAAAATTGCCAATATAATTAATATTTTATCCTTTCAAATTAAAAAAATACTAATAATATTAATTTTTCCCTCCTAAAATAGTTTAAGATTCACCAAGGTTTTACATATTTTCCTAAGGGGGGGTTTCTTAAAGTTATCCCTGCTCTGCAAAGCAAATGTGGGATAAATTGAAGCTGTTATATGGAGAAGATGCTAATGAACTAGGAGCCAAGGTAGAAATCGTAAGAGGGATATTTGATGACCTAAGGATGAAAGAAGGAGAAAATATCACTTAGTATAGCTGCAGAGTCAAAGAGGTAGTCAATGCTATCTGAGGAGTTGGAGGTGTACTTGAAGAAGAGACAATGTTAAGAAAAATATTAAGAACCTTACTGCATGTATATGCTATTAGAATTTCTTCTATTCAAGAAATGAGAGCAGTCACAAACAATACAGTTACTCTAGATAGTCTAATTGGTAGACTGATTTCATTTGAGATTAATAACTTTGATAATAGTGTCTTACCATCTATAGAGTCTACATTCAAATCTTCTTTGAAAATAAGTAAGTCAAGTCATAGACACACTATGAGAAATGATAGTGAAAGTGACAATGAGGATCAAGGACTTGATGATATTGAAGCACTAATGGAAAGAAGATTGTAGAGAGGAAAAGGGAGATACAAAGGTAAATTACCACTTGTATGTTTTAATTGTAAAGAGGTTGGACACTTTGCTGCAAGATGTCCAAACATAAGAAAAGATGACAGAAGTAATGACAGAACATATGAAAAGAAGTTTGACCGAGGTGATAACAGAGATTACTGAAGCAATCAACAATCTGACAGAAGAGATACCCGAGACTACAAGGACAAAGGGAAGAAATCTTTTTACCTAGCTGAGAACAGAACTGATGATACTGACATCAAATCTGATGAAGACATTGAGATGGTATTTGTATCCATGAAGGATGATTCAGGCGAAGAAGAAGAAAGGTATGTAGAAACTACACTCATATCTAAGGTTAGTAAGATTGATGTCTGGATCATAGATAGTGGCTGCACTCACCACATGACCAGTGATAAACAAAATTTTGAAAATTTTGAATACTATATTGGTTGATCAGTAAGAATGGGTAATGACACACCTTGTCCAGTTGAAGGTAAAGGAACCATAATGTTGAATAACCTGATCAAATTTGAAAATGCTTACTAGGTAAAAGGACTGAATTATAATCTATCAAGTGTTTCATAGCTGAACAATATAGGTCACCAAGTAGCATTTGAGAATAAGAAGGAAAATATCTTCAATGAATCAGGAAGGTTGATCGGAACTGGTGAGTAGAGAAAAGGTAACCTTTTCTATCGTGCTGACATTAAAACCACTTGTTTAATGGCTAGAAATGAAGACATATGGTTTTGGCATAAAATATTTTGTCATGTGAATTTTGACAACATGATAAAGATAAGCAATAAAAGAAAAGTCAGAGGCTTACCGAGCATGTCAAAACCTGAGCATATCATGTGCAAGAATTGTCAAAAAGGTAATATGACAAAGTCTAGTTTCAAGAGTAAAGCCCATACATTTAATGCAATTCTAGAATTAGTCCATACTGATTTATGTGGACCCATGAGGACAAAGAGTTACTATGGAGATAGGTATTTTATTCTCTTTGTAGATGACTATTCTAGAATGATGACAGTTATGTTCTTAAAAGATAAATCAGAAGCATTCAATATGTTTAAATGGTATAAGGCTATGGTAGAAAAGCAAAGTGGTAAGAAATTGAAATGCTTAAGATCATATAGAGGAGGGGAATTTAATTCAGATGAATTCACTAATTTATGTAATGAGCATGGAATTAAAATATACGTTTCTGTACCGAGAACACCACAGCAAAATGGAATTCTTGAAAGGAGAAACAGATCAATTGTTGACTATGCAAGAACATTGATGATTGAGAAAAGCATCACTTAGCATTTATGGAGGGAAGCTGTTAGTACTTCTATCTACACATTGAATAGAGTACAATTGAAGAAAGACACAAATAATACACCCTATGAGCTTTGGTATGGTTACACACCCAATGTAAGTTACTTCAGAATCTTTGGTAGTCAATGTTATATTTTGAAAGATGATATAAATGGAAAGCTTGACTTCAAAAGTGATGAATGTATCTTTTTAGGGTGTTCCACCAAAAGCAAGGCTTATAAATTTCTTAACAAGTCATCTAACAAGATCATTGAAAGTGCAAATGTGAAGATAGATGAATTTGCAGAAAAGAATGATAAGGAAAGTAGAAAAGAACCAGAGGACTACAACAGGTTTGTTTACAGTGAAAAACTTGAAACTCTACCTGAGTAACAGCGTATCGCTCCTGAGCAATAGAACATAACAACCAAGCATTAGGCTACAATTACCAAAAATTAGGATAATACTCAAGATGATGTACTGAGAGATGGAGACCAGAATGAAGGTCAAGAAGATAATCAGAATGATGGACAAAGAGCTGAACCAAAACTTGCCAAGTATGTCAGAAGACATCATCCATAGAATCATATCATAGGAGACAAGAAGGTTGGAATGAGAACAAGAAGTAAGTCACTAAACACTAGATGTTTACTTTGTGATTTTGAGCCTAAATTTGTTAATACTGCACTTGAGAATGAAGAATGGGTAAGTGCTATGAATGAATAAATAGAACAGATTGAGAAGAACAGTACATGGACACTAGTACCAAGACCTGATAACAAAAGTGTCATTGGTACCAAATGGATATACAGAAACAAATTGAATGAGAATGGAGAAGTCACAAGAAACAAAGCAAGGTTAGTATGCAAGGGGTATGCACAAGAAGAAGATATTGATTATGGTGAAACCTTTGCACCTGTTGCTAGACTAGAAGGAGTAAGAATCTTACTTTCTTATGTTGTATTCAAAGGATTCAAGGTATACCAAATGGATGTCAAATATGCATTCCTAAATGGAATACTAGAAGAAGAGGTATACATTGAACAACCAGAAGGGTTTGTTGATCTAGAAAAGAGAAACATGGTGTGTAGAATACATAAATCCTCGTATGGATTGAAACAAGCATCGATAGCCTGGTATGAAAGACTTCACTCTTATCTCATTAGAATTGAATTTGTAAGAACAAGTGAAAATAGAAATCTGTACTAAAAGGAAGATACCGATGGTAATATTCTGATTGCTGAAATATTTGTTGATGATATCATTTTTGAGGGAAATGAAATGCTATGCAAATATTTTGCTAATGAAATGAGCAAAGAGTTTGAATTGTCTATGTTTGGGGAGATCAAATTATTTTTTTGGTCTACAGATTCTTCAACAAAATGTAGGCATATATATCACTCAGTCCAAATACATCAAGGAAGTGTTGAAGATATTCAAGATGGAATTTTCCAAGATAGTTGGAACACCTATGGCTACCGGATGTAAGCTGACAAAAGAAGACAAATCAAATGAGGTAAATCAGATGTTGTATAGATCAATGATTGGCAAACTAATGTATATTGTTCATACCAGGCCAGATATAGCACATGTAGTTGGAATAGTTACAATATTCTCTGCTAATCCCAAAGAATCACATATGACTAGTGTCAAGAGAATTTTGAGATATCTGAAGAACACCGAGGACTATGGCTTATGGTATAAAAGAGAAGGAAAATTTGAGCTACAAGTCTTTACAGGTATTGATTGGGCTGGAAACATTGATTATTGGAAAAGAACAACTGGAGGAGCATTCTTCACGGGTGGCAGACTTGTCACATAGATAAGCAAGAAGAAAGGATGCATCTCTCAATCTACTGCAGAAGTAGAGAATGTGGTTGCTACTGCAAATTGCTCCAATATTGCATGGATCAAATAGTTGTTGGAAGGTATGAATATGAATATTCTTGAACCATTGATTATCTATTGTGATAATACCAGTGCAATAAACATATCAAAGAATCCAGTCATGCATGCTAAGACTAAGAATATAGAAATCAAGTATCACTATTTAAGAGAACAAGATCAAGCAAAATAGGTGATACTGGAATATGTTCAATCAAAGGAAAAATTAGCTGACATCTTTACCAAGCCATTACCGAAAGATACATTTGAGTACTTGAGACAGAGACTAGGGGTACAACCCTTTTCCATCGGTCAGTAAGCTGACTAGGAGGCTGCATCAGCCTACACACAAATCAGAAGATCATTCATGTTGATGCAAGCACTGAGATGGATAGCAACAGATACATCTATACACAGCAAGGTACAAATCTACACCGAACAACAGAGATAATGTATTGTTGATGGATAGGGAAATTCAATAAATATATTATATAAAGGGATGGAAGATGATATAAAAAAAAATTTGGCATTGTTGTCAAAGGGAGAGATTATCTCATTATCCAAAGGGAGAGATTATCTTCAGAAATCATAAGGGAGAGATTAACTCATTATCAGAAAATATTATATCATTATCCATGTAGAGAAGTTCCTAAGAATCAAAAGAAGAGTTAATAAATATCCAAAGGGAGAGATTGATTACATATGAAATATCCATCTAAGGGAGAGAAGCAACAAAAGGAAGAGAATACATACAAAGGGAGAGATTGTTGTCAAAGGAAAAAGAGATTATCAAGGAGAGGAACAGTCAAGGCAGAACATATATTAGAAATAGAGAACAGAAGCTAATACATCTATCCAGTGAAGGGATTGAAGATTGAAGAACCCGCTCTACAAGAAACAAATCAAAGATATTTGAGCTTACCGAGATCCAGACATTTGTAATAGTTACAATAGGAGAGATTGATGAAACTGTTATATTTCATATTTTATTAGTAATAATATAGTGTGATAATGTAGTGTGTTGTCATCAATGTCGAAGGGAGAGATTTATGACATGTAACTGATTGAATGTTTGAAGATAGTAAGTTGATCACTGAAATGCAGAAAGATAATGCAAGACATTAAATCAGTTAATGAATTGTATTGTCATTGATGTCAACTTCATATTATTTGATCGGTTATATTCAAATTGTCAAAAACTTCAGAGAATCAGATAAATAAATATTATGCTTTCAGTAATGCATAAAATACAAGAATTCACTAAGTGACTTCATACACCCACGGTTAGTGGAACCCAATGAACAGAGAAGACCGAAAGAAAAGTCACATTGTTGCCCGAGAAAAGAAATCGACGAGCATTACCGACAAATAGAATCACAAGCATTACCGGCAGCCAGAATTACAGTGTTAACCAAAGGAAAAGCAAGCCCGAAGGATAGACAACCCCGACAGACAGACAACACCGACGGAGAAGCTCGAGGAGAACTGAAGTGTTGACCGAAGCTATCAAGCAGTTAAAACACCGAAGTTAACTGAAGTTCATAAATGAAAAAATACTTAGCTAGCAGAGCTAAAGATAGACTTAACTGGTTGTTATCATTGTTTTCATCAACAAGTTAAAGCCAGAGATAAGTAAAGGATTTAAATTTGTTTTATCCAGTTGGCAAGAAGATTTCTACGAGATAAAATAGGAGTTAAGCTTTAAAGCAAGATTGGCTAAGATTGTGTATCATGCCAAGAACAATAAAATCAAGAAGTGAGAAACAGTGATATCGTGTCTATAAAATGGATGTTAAAGAGAAACTGATAAAGAACAAATTCATACAATCCTGATCAATCAAGCTAAGGAAAGAGCTAAATATTTATGCGGACACTGAGCAACAAAGCACAGCATCACCGAGCAGAAAGAAGTGGAGCAAAGGTATTGAAAAGATATATTGATCAGAATGGTTTAATGAGCTTACAATAGATCTGAAAATCTGTAAGTCTAAGTTGTATATGTGAACAGATCATTTATTGTTTCTATTTAACCATTGATTCAAAAAGTCTCTTAACCAAGCAGGATTTAAAGATCCTTTCTATATTGAGATACATCCCAAGGAGTATCAAAAATTTTGATCATGAAGATAGCATGAGATGCAAGATACCATTTGACAAACTACATTGGGTTTGGTCATAGAAGGTAGCATAGAGATTCCCGATATCAAGTGACAAACTAATGTATTAAATCCTCTAACAAGGTCACACCTAACAGCGTGTTTGTAACCTTTAACAGGGTTGGCTCTTCACTGAGCTCACTTCAAAAGAGTGAAAATTTTGGGTTACCGGTCCCAAGTGGTTTTTCCCTTAACAAGGTTTCCACGTTAAAAAAAAGTGTGTCAATGTGTTTATGAGTCATTAATTTAGTGTTTTGAATTACACATAACTAATCTGG
Organism: Thuja plicata; assembly: GCA_018584345.1. Taxonomy (NCBI): domain Eukaryota; kingdom Viridiplantae; phylum Streptophyta; class Pinopsida; order Cupressales; family Cupressaceae; genus Thuja; species Thuja plicata. The sequence goes on from MU223270.1 coordinate 488,037, forward strand.
ATTGATCGGTATACACTAAGAAATTTACTATTTTTCAGTAAATGAAAGACTGCTATTCAGTAAACATTATGAATAAGGTTTAACAGTAAACTCTGAGCAGTAGTTATTTGATAAGTTTATTTGAAGGCATACATCTTGTAGGACCGAAGATAACTATAGGCTTAATATTTTGGTACTAAGTTTTTGGGTTGATTTATTAGAATATTTTTGAGGCCACTGATTCACCCCACCCCCCCCCCCAACCCCCCCTCAGTTATTTCTAACAATTAATAAGTATTGTACTAGTTTAATTAATGGGATATTTTTTTATATAAACATTAGAAAAATTTAAAATAGACAGATTTAACATAGAGGTTTAGACGTTATGGCTGGCACATGGAAATTTACCAAGGGTGCAACATTAATCTAATTAGAATAAATTAACGGTTAACCTTTTTGCCTCCAAACTCTATTTAAAGGATTTAAAACTAAACTAAATTTAAATTAGGATTTCAATTACGTTAATGTAGTTTACATGATCTTTTGACGTCAAACCTAGTGGAGACTTAAAATGTCATGATGAATAACCATGCAATTATATATTTAAATTTATTTCTCTTCCCATGTTTGATATTGAGTGAGATCTGATTAGGTGTTTAAACATACTAAACTGTATAACTTAGTTAAACCTCCTTCATCGAATGGGTTAAGGGATGTTGACTTTAGTCATGATTCTCCTTAACCCTAATATCAATAGTTGGACTTAATATCTTGACCTGACCTATTCTTTAACCTAGTTAACCATGTAACTTGTTTAGCAAACTTTAGTTAACCGTTCTTCTTCATCTTGCACCTATTAGTTATGCTTTCAAAAACAAAGTTGTGTTTTTTCATGCCATTTTTGGGCATGACACTCTAGATGATGAAGTTTTTTATGCAACTAATGATAATATTCATGCTATTTATTTTATGACATGTATGATCTTATTGATGTTAATCATGATTTTCTAGCTATGTTTTCACAACAATTATCTCTTAGTCCTAGCGATGAATAAAATGACCCATCTTTATAGCATGGTCCTTGTTTGGAAATAGCTATTATTTCATCTATTATACTTGATATTTCTCCTCTTGCATGTTTCCCACCTTTTCCAAACATTATAGACCAAGATGGGGGGTAGGCGATATACTTGACTAGCTCTACTTGTGTGGTGGATTATGTGTCTTTGCTTGTTTTACATGATGTGCTTCCCTGTGATGTGTTGCTTGTTATATGTCTTGTTTAAATTTCTTTAAATGACCCTTATTGCTTTGTTGGAGCAAGGTGATAAAGGAAAAGACCCGTTGTGAAATTCCTCTATTTGTATCTTGTTTCTGTGTGTATATATTTTGTACCTGATAAGAAAGATACAACACCTCAATAGATCATTGCATTAGCTCAAAAGGTTAGATAAGCATGTAACACCAACTAATATCGACCTATCGCCTTCTAACTAAGAAGAGTGTGATTAGTAACATAATAGCCCTCAGATTATGCTACCATTAGTGACATATACGACCTAGCATGAAGGATTTTAGTTTAAAACAAGCTAAATGATGAGAAAACATACATTCTAGCTCTAAGAATGGAGATAATAACAATGTAAAAGCATGAATTATGAAGTGAAATATGAGTTCTAACTTTAATCTAACAGCATAACAATGTATTTACAATATGAGATGAAGGCTCTTTTGCTCTCAAAAATGGCTTATATTTATAGAAGAATGAGAGAGAGAGAGAGGGGGGAGACAAGGCTCATTAATGAGTTGAGAGACTCATTAATGGTGGTGTAAGAGCCATTAATGCCTTGAGCATTAATAAGGCATGGAGGAGACAGGCTTAAGGCATCTTCATTAATAAGGCATTAATGAAAGCCTTAAAGAAGCAAGGAGAGGGTGTAAGGTTCAACTTGGCAAGTTGGTCCCTTACGAAAGTCATGCTTGAGAAAGTGGACTTTCTCAAGTGGGTTGAGTTGTTAATCATTCCCTAATGGAATGTGACAACATTAGGAGGTGGGTTAGGGTAGAATTAGGATTAGGATTAGATTAGCAAGGAGGGAATATGTTGAGATGGGTTAGAACCCAGTGTAGAAGTGGTTGAGATAGGTTAGGTTGGAGTTTAAGGGAATATAAACAAAATGAATTAAACTTATTTAATTCATTTAAAATATAGGAATTTAATTATTTAAGCATTTTATTGCTTTTTAATAATTAAGGGGACTATAGCCATTTTAATTAAATTAAATAGGCTAGGGGAATGGGTTATTTGCAAGTGGATAATTGATTTAGGGATTTATTTAATTCCTTTGTAATTAAATACTATAGCCATGTTTGATTTTGAGTTGATTTAAAAGGTTTGAATTGATTTAAATTGTATGGCTATAATAGTTAATATAATTCAGTGATAAAAATCACCTAGGACATTAAATTTGATTTCAAAAGAATTATGCCAAGTAGTAATAGGGTCATTTGGACATAATTGGGGGTATGATCACTGTTAGGGCAAATAGGGTCCATAGTTGGAATAGACCAAATTTAGGTGTTTACATTTGCCCCTTTTTGAATTGATGTGCGAGCAGCGCATTGATTCAAAGAAAAAAAAATTATTTTTGACTTCAGAAAGATTGAGAATTCCGTTCTTGGTTGTCGAACAAAATGTTGATGAGATCAGTCTCGCACTTGATCGAACTAAACTGATAGAATTGATTTTGAACTTGGTTGTTGTCCAAAGATCAATAAAAGATTTTTAAAGATACCAATTCTGAACTTGGTTGTCGTCCAAAGATTGATAATATTGATTCCAAACTTGGTTGTCGTCCAAAAGCCAGTACGAAGCTGCCAGGAGCTTAATAAGAATCTTTTAAAATGAGGAAACACAAGATATCTAGCTTATGAGAATCAAAGCTTTCTATCTAACAGTTCTGACTTTAGTCAAGGAAACTATTATGCCCCTATTTTATTTGATAATGAAGTCATTTTAATGTTGTTTTGAGCAAAAAATTAATTGATGATAGTGTGATCATGCCCCCTTAGTAATGAAATCGAAGGAAAAAGAAATGAAATCCTTCTATTTGAAAGAACGTATCACTTGCATGGAATGGGTAGAATAAGCAAGAATGGATTAGAAGAAGTGAAGGAATGAAGGTGTGTTAAGAGTAAACACACGAGTACCAAGTTAATAATGTTTAATTAAGGTGAGTTTGATTTTGTTCCTGATAGATCAAAGATTTCAGGAAGCATGGGTATTAGTAATAAACTTAGATTTTAGATGAATTAAAAATAGAAAGGAGTCTGAGCTCAAATCATTATGTTGTTCTTTCAAAAATGCATCATGCAATCTCTAAATGCAGCTACATGTAGACTCTTAGGACTTTGTCACTGATTTGTAGATATTGTAGCATTTTATCATCATTGGGCGCTCATCCATAATGTATACCACCTGATAGTACAACCATCACTAATACCCACTGATATTTATAAAAGTATGAATACTATGTTTTATTGAAATGTCAGAAATAGACTTAGGCATCAAGGCATAGAAGCCAGGATAACAGAATAGTCACCTTCCTTTTAATATACCAGATTTTGAGTAAGGCAAGATATTGGACCCACAATGACCTTGATAATTCATATCCATGGGTACATTATGATTCGTATACCTTAGTGAGAATTTGGACCAAAAAATAGACAAGGAAATTGTTTCAACCCCACCATAGTTTACACATAATGAAGATCGAGATATATGTGGCTATCCACCCCTAGTGGCAGCTCTTACCATAAACATCCAAGTTAGGTGAAATTTATAGGATCATTTGGAACAATCACCATACGCAAAAAATCAAGAAAAAATTATGCCCCCTATCCTTGTGACTCTTTGTCTTTGCGCAGATGTCATTGAGTAACTAAGAAGACATAATAAATTATCAATTGTGAATCAATCAAATAAAATTTATAATTACTTAGATGCCCCTAGTTGAAAACATCATCAGGACATTTAAAGAATCATAATCAAATCAATATCAAACTGTGTGTTTAAGTAGTACTTGTTCATTCATCTGTCAAACACGGTAAAGATTCATCAATCAGAAAATTGGAATATAAGCAATATGGTGTTTCCATGCCTATGCATTCATAGGATAATCCGTTCATGTTTGCGATCCAATATAGCCTTGTAGGAACTCTGTTAATGTAAATGTCATGTCTGGATATGTGATGTTTGAAAAGACACCCTTGTTTTGGAAAGTGACATTGTTTTGCATGTATCAAGAAACATTGCGTTCGTGAGGCAAACCATCCTAGAGAAACCTAGCAATCATAACCTACCATGACAGAAAAGATGCCCTCAGTGCATAATGACTTATTCCTAAGACATAAATGTAGACAAATCCCTAGTGAGGATAAGATAGCCATTTAGGAAATGAAATCAGCGTATGAGCATAGGTAAAACTATGAAGGCCTAATATCAGTAGTGCATTGATAGATGCAGCACAGAACACAAGTGATGCCTAATTGCCAGGTTTTCACCACTTGGTAAGACCTTTTTCTTTCTTTTTATTTTTGCTACCAAGATGCCTGTTTTACCAGGTGCTCATCAAGGCACTTTTCTCTTTTTTAATTTTTTTTTGCTATTTTTGCTTTTTTTTTAATATTTTTGTAGTATAAAGGCGCCTGTTTACCAGGTTTTCACCAAGGATACCCTTTTTGCAGGACCTTTTCCATTGTTTTTGGATTTCTTCAGGATCAATTTTCTGAATGTTTTTGGTATTTTACAAGAACTATTTGTTGTACAGGCTCTTCTAGCCAAACATTAAGCGTAGAACTGCTTCAAATGTATAGTGTTGATAGGATCTGAAAGAACGTCTCCCTTGGGTGTAGCTAACTGATAAGCTCCAATCCCAAAAGTAGCAGTGATAACATAAGGTCCCAGCTAGTTAGGTTCAAACTTTCCTTTCTGCTCCCTGTTAGGCTGGTTCTTAGGATTCTCCTTGAGGACGAGATCTCCCACTTAAAACTTGCGAAGTTTGACCTTTTTGTTGTAACCTTTGGACATACATGCTTGATATACCTTGAGGTGATCAAACACTTGTTGTCTACGCTCATCTAGCAAGTCCAGAGAATTTACCCTATCTATGCGGTACTGCTTGTCAATAACTAGTCCTTGTAAAGATATCCACAAAGATGGGATTTCAACCTCAATGGGTAGCACTGCTTCAGTGCCATAGACTAGAGAAAATGGCATGGCTCCAGTTGGTGTTCTTATGCTTGTTCTGTAGGCCCATAGTGCCGAATTCAGTTGTAGATGCTAGTCTCTGCCAGACTTGCTTATAGTTTTGTGTAGAATCTTGAGTATATTTTTGTTGGATGCCTCAGCATGTCCATTACCTTGAGGATAATAGATTGAGGAGCAATGTTGAGTAATATGGAATTGTTCACAAAGGTCATCAATGTCTTGATTTTTAAATTGGCCCCCATTGTCTGTTATAATTGAAGAGGGTGTCCCATATCTATAAATAATGTAGTTTAGAATGAACATAGCCACCTGTTTGCCAGTGGCTTTGATTTTCGACCCACTTCATGAAATACTCAGTGGTCGTAATGATAAACTTGTGTCCATTTGAAGAGTTGGGATATATTTGTCCAACCAAGTCAAAGGCCCATTGCTGAAATGGCCAATGTGTTATGAAAGGTATGAGTTCTCTGATCTTGGTATCTGTTGGAAGGTGACGAAGACAAAGTACTTCTTTAGATCATCAACTAGTTGCTTGTAGGGCATCAACTTTTCATCTTTTCTTTGATACTCCCCATTGACTTGATTGATAATTAGTTGGGAGTCACCATACACATGTAACTCTATGATCTTTCATTCCATAGCTAGCTTGAGGCCGTTGACCAATGCTTCATATTCTGAGATATTGTTGGTGCATGGAAACATCAATTTGTAAGATTTGGGAATCTTATATCCTTGTGGAGTTATTAAGAGGACCCCTGCTCCAGATCCTCGTTGAGTGAATGAATTGTCAAAGTACATCTTCCAGGGATATTCAGTGAGATGCATGATTGTTTCATCAGGGAATTCAATTAGTAAAGGTTCATCATCCTGGAGTGGTGAATCAGCCAATTGATCTGCAAGTACTTGTCCTTTGATAGCTCTCCATTCTACATATTCAATGTCAAACTTACTTAGAATTAGGACCCATTTTGCCAAACGTCCTATTAATGTTGTTTTGCTCAAAAGATACTTTAGAGGATCAATCTTAGCAATGAGCTTCACTGTATGAGAGAGAATGTAGTGTCTCAATTTTTGTGATGCAAAGACAACTGCTAAGCATGATTTTTCAATAATGCTATAATTGAGCTCATAAGTGACTAATATTCTACTAATGTAGTAGATAGCTCATTCTTTCTTTGTTTCATCTTCTTGTGCCAATAATACTCCTAGGGATGTAGTTGTAGCTGAAATATATAGGAGTAAATGTTTTCCATGAATAGGCACCATAAGAATAGGTGGGGAAGCCAGGTACCCCTTCAATTCTCTGAAGTTTGCTTCACAGTGTTCATCCCATTTGAAGGTAACCCCTTTATGTAGTAGCTTAGTAAAGGGTTGTGCCCTATCTACAATTTGGGACATGAATCTCCTGATAGACTGGAGTCTCCCTTGTAGCATCCTCATTTGACTGATGTTACGTGGAGGAGCCATCTCTAGAATAGCCTTTACCTTTTCAGGATCTACCTCGATTCCTTTCACAGATACTATGAATCCTAGGAGCTTCCCTGATTGGACCCCAAAGGCACATTTATTCGGGTTGAGCCTGAGTTGGAACTGTTCCATTCGATCCAATATCTTTCTTAGGCTAGAAATGTGAGTACCTCTCTCCTTGGATTTAGCTAATGTGTCATCCACATAGTCCTCCATGTTCTTCTGCATCATGTCATGGAATATTGTTGTCATGGCTCTTTGATATGTTACACCAGAATTCTTTAACCTAAAAGGCATGACATTCCAGCAAAAGTTGCCCCATGCGCATGTGAATGTAGTTTTCTCTTGATCCTCAGGGGCGATCTTGATTTGATTATAGCCCGAGAATCCATCCATTAATGAATACATATGAAATCCTGTTGTAAGATCTATGATCATGTCAATGTTTGGTAGAGGAAAGTCATCTTTCGGACATGCTTTTTTTAGGTCTTTGAAGTCCGTACATATACTGATAGATTTATTAGATTTAGAAATGAGGACCACATTGGAGACCCACCCTGCATAGGCAATGACTCAAATAAATCTATCTTTCAACAACTTTTTGAGCTCTGCTTTTACCAATAATGCAACATGAGGATGCATCTTTCAAAGTTTTTGTTTCACGGGCTTGATCCCAGGAGCTATAGATAAGTGGTGCATGATGAGATTAGGATCTAGCCCTGGCATATCAGTATAAGACCATGCAAAGTGATCTTTTTCTACTTTAGGAACTTTGTGAACTGTACCTTCTCTTCTTCTAATAAAGATTGTGCCAGATGAACTATTTGAGGATTTTCAATAGTGCCCAAGTTTACTGGCTGTATTCGTTCAATCAATACTGAAGATCTTTCCTGAAAGTGTTCCGAGAGGATATCAAGGGTCTCATCCTTTGGCACCTTTGAGAGTTTTTCACCATTGGATACATCTTTTTTCTTTACTATTTTGGGATCTGATACTACCACATAATGGTTTTCACCATCAGTCTGCTTTTTCTTTTTATTTTTTAGTTTTTGAATAAGAAACTGGATATCCTCCTATGACATGTTCTTGCTCCTTGCTTTGGTGGAAGAAGGGTAAGGTTCACAAGCATTGAGATAACAAGCTAGGGAGTGGTCATTAGAAAAGTTGAGGATAGGAGTAGGATTTGTTTCAGTCTAATCAATTAGGTCTGGAAGTACCAATGTCAGGGAGTCAAATTTTGGGAAGGACAGCATCGTGTTAGCATCAAGACCATTAACCGACATGACACGATATGTTAAGTTAATTTCTTCAATATTTAGATCAATAAGAGTGAGATCGTTGTTAAAAGGGTCATTGTTAGTCATATGTGGACCAAACTCTAGTGACTCATCAGTAGAAGTCTCATCATCATCTCTCTATAAAAGGAGGCTTCTTGCTTGTAGCCTATGAAATTCTTCTAGACTTATGTATTCACCTGTGTCTCCATCAATGATCGGGGGAAGGAACTCTTCTTTTGCTTCAGGAGGATCAGTATCATTTAGAGGAGTGTCAGATCATTTACTAGGAGCTGAGGGAGCCGCAAACATGTGAATTGTATCTATTCCAATATCTTCAGAGGTGATAGATAGCCGATCCCATTCATAGTCATGAGAGTCTATTACATCATCCTCAGATTTTTTTAAGTATTTAGCAATGGTTATCTGATGTACTTGGTTAGCTACCTATAGATCAAAGTGGGGTAGATCAAGGACATGTGAAATTGTGACCAATTGCCCCCAGTTAGGATGTAAATTTTGTGGTCAGGGTATCTCTTGAGTAATGGTTGCTATGGTGTCTCCTACCTCTTGAATGGGAGGTTGTGCTAGCAAAGGAGTGTGAAGATCCTATGGTACCTCAAAGATAGGTACGTAGCGTTCTCCTTGACATTCAGGATTCTCTATACCAATATGTAATAATCTTTCATAAGGCCATGGTTCTAGTATTATCTCATCTATTTTATCACTCCCTGTTTCAGAAGGTGGACTCTCTTTAGAAGCAGGTTTATCAATTTTAGTATTAAAACCCAATCCTATTTTATCTCTAGTGTTGTGGAACTCCATGGGTATAGGTTCAACAAGCCCTCATCCTATGTCATTTAGAGGTCCCTTTCCTTTGTAACCCATTTGTGTGAGGAAATCATATCCCTTTCCATACTGTTCTGGGGATATCTTTACATGTTTGACCTCAGATTCCACCGGTTCTCCTTTGTAAATCCAATCCAAGACTGCCTATTCTTTTGTGTTATCTGAAGAAGATGTGGATGCCTTTATCATGCCAGTTGCTTTGTGTACTTCTGGCTCTTTGGATGCTACAGGTGTGAATGTCGATGAAGGTTTTCCATAGGATCTTGGTGATACTAGAAGTTTTGTCAGTGAGGGAGTTAGGTCCAGCTTGTACTCTCACATACCTATTTCTTCAAGTTTCAAACTTTTTCTAAAACTCTTCATAACCATGTCCTTGGTAGTTTCAGGAGCAACTGCATCCATAGCTTCTTTGTTGTGTGGGATCATGCTACCAGCTTTGATATTGTTGCAAGTGTAGCTAGCATCAGTAGGAATTGTCACTTCTACCCCATTATGTGGGAATTTTATGCATTGATGGTAAGTGGACGATACAGCTTGCATTTCATGAATCCCTAGTCTCCCTAGTAGAATATTGTAGGCCAATGGTAAATCTAGAACTTGACATATGACATTCCTCTCAATTGGTTTGACTCTGATAGGTAGAACAATAATACCGCTGGAGGATCTTTCTTCCTCATCATAAGCTTTGATGATTATCTTGTTTCTAGAGTCAATTGCTTGTTCTAAGAGACCTAGTCATCTGATTAGATCCAGTGTATAGATATTCAATCATGCGCCTCCATCTATCAACATGCATCTAACACGGGACTTATGAATAAGGACTTCAATATGGAGGGGTTGATTATGTGGATGTGTCAATGACTTATCATCCTCTTCAGAAAAGGAGAGGTAGTGCGGCACTGAGATGTGATTGACCATTGCTTGAAACTTTTCTATATCAATATCTTTTGGAACATTAGCAGCGTGTAGGGATTGTTCTAGGATTTCCCTATGTACCGTGGATATCTTGAGCAATTCAAAAATAGAAATTTTGGCAGAGGTTTGTTGCAATTGGTCTACCAAGTCATATTTTGCTCCGAGGATAGTGACCATGTGTTTTGTTGCAAGTTTAGGAAGAGTTACAACAGGAACCTTGGATGTTGACGTTGATGTCAGTTTTGGAGGTCCTTTGATTGTAACATGTGCTTGGCTCCATGTTATAGCATTGGTTTGGAAAGAGGTGTTATTAACTCCTTTAATTGTGATCACGTTTATAGATTCGGTTTTGATGTCTAACATATTGATCACATTGTCATTTTTAGAATAGGTTTAGTTTACCTCATTACCCTTCCCTTTAGATTTTTCTCCTTGATTATAATTAGGAAAGGGTTTGTTGAATGCTGTATGATCCTCATTGGTAGTATGTCCATCTACTTTTATCTTACCTCCTTCGATGGGGTCTTGGATGACATGATTAAGTTTGAGACAATTATTAGTCTTGTGTCCTTTGTTTTTGTGGAAGACACAATAGGAATTGTCATCCCACCACCTGGGTTTGACCATTGGCTCCCATGGTTTAGAATCGGGAATCGTAAGAACTTTGTTATCCAACAGTGTTTTCAAAACAGTCTCAAGAGGTTCCCCCAAAGGAGTGAATGTTCTTTGGGGTTTCGAAGTCCATGTTCGTCCCTTGTTATTATCATTGTTTGCTGTGGGGATGGGAGGTGTTACCTTAGCATCTTTGCTTGCTTGCATGCCATTGGTTAGATTAAATACCTTGGGTTTAGGATTAATGTTAGAGGCGTCAACTACTCCATCATTAACAACATTCTTGTTTTGTTTCCACCATTTAGGCTTGGAGTTGGAGTTGTTGGTTTTTTTTTCATTTTGAAGGGTGATCTCTCCCCTTTTGACCATGACTTCCTCAATATGGAGGGAATTTTTAATCATTCTATCAAAGCTAGGAGAGTCTTGCATTTGTAGAGCATAGTTCAATTCAGGCACTAGATTATTAACGAAGATTTTCATCTTCTCCATTTTGGGAATGGCCCTTGAATATCGTGCAAAAATCTTCCTCCATCTTTGGAGGAAGTGTGTGAATGATTCTCTAGTTCTTTGTTTGGTGTTACATAGGTCCATCATAGTTACATCATGTTGGATGTTGTAGGAGTAATGTTGAATGAATTGTTGGATCAACTCCTCAAATGTCTTGACCTTAGGGTTTAGTTTTGAGAACCACTCCATGACATTACCTCCTAGACTTCCTAGAAATAGTCACATGAGGTATGTGGGTTCGTGCATGTATTCTATGCTTAGAGAATAGAATTCCCTAACATGATCGTGTGGGTCAGTTTCTCCCATGTACTTTTCATACTTTGGTCTTGCCACCTTGGGAGGAAACGGGACCATAGTAATACTCTTGTCAAAAGGAAATGGACAAATGGCATCCAAAGAGTATTTTGTTTTAGGTTTCTCCTTCTCCTGTTTGAGATTTGTGAGCTCTGTTTGCATCAAATTGAGTTGTTTGGTGAGAAGAGATATTGGGTTTGGTACCTCCTTTTCCTTGATCTTTTCTACATCATAATCCTTGGGTAATTTGACACTTGTGGATGCTAGATGGAGGAAGTATTTTTCTTTATCATCATTAATTATCTATTCCAATAGCTTGTGGATCTGTTTACTTTGTTTGAGTTTTTTTTATTCATCTTCGGGGATCTCCTCTTCACTGTCTGATCCAAATGGGCCATGTTCAGATTTGGGTCTTTCCTCCTCATCTATGTCTTCGGGCTTTTGGTGTTTTCCATCATTATAATCCTCAAAATCCTCACTCCATCTGCGAGTGTCATTATCCATTTGTGGGAAATCTAGATCGAGAAGGGAACTACGAGAAGTTTCTCCTTGAAACTGTGGTGTTTTAGGAGGCACTTTCGATCCTTTAGTTGTGTACTTGTTGCATCTCGTGTTAACCATGAAGTTGTTTCTCAACTTTGTTAATATTTCCCAATAGTGCAAGTGAGAGTTCCAGATTGTTCAAGTGGGTGTGTCTAGGTAAAAGTAACTGTTTGTTGTTGGTGGATGTAAATGACTCCAGCATCAGAGGGTTAGAATGCCCTGATAGTGAGATGGGAACCAAGTTATTGGTAGAAAGTGGGTAGACCACATGTGTTGAACTGATCATGAAGGACTGACTAGGCATGCAAGGTGGACGTTTTGAAAGTATTTTGAAATTACAACAGGGAGACCAGAAGAGACAATAGGAACCAGTTAAAGAGAAAAAAAGGGTATCCTAATCAACTGAGACTTTCTAAGAAAAAATCCTACAAGTACCAACTGCCCTGAATGCAAGCTCCCAGATGCGAGCCTCTGATGGTGCCAGATGTGATCCTAGAATCTGGATACGACTATGTGCTGACTAAATGTGATCCAAAATACCAAATGCGATCCTAAATACTGCATGTGACTTGGGAAATACAGGATGTGATCTTATGATGTCTTTGTCAGTTTTGGTTAGTTCTGAAAAGTTCATTTTTGAAGTGCGTGAAGTTGTTTGTTTCCAGATTTAGTTAGGAGGTGTCGTAATGTGTGAAAAACACTTTTACTCCAGGGTTTGAAATTTTTTGATTATTTTGAGGAGCTTATCTTTTTAATGATCTTTTGAACACGTCAAATAGTTTTGCATTGTTAGGAGGGTGAAACAAACACTCATCTTTTCCTATTATCTAGGTGGAGGATGAAAATCTTTGCTCATTGAATCAGGTACACACTCAAATGCTAATCAGAATAAAGCCATCACCAAGCACACAATGGCTCCAGTTATGATGTTGTATTAACCAACTCCAAAGGTAAGTGACGGCACAATATGATGAGTGTCTTGGGGCAATTATTTTTTCCCTTGCACAAAGATTATCACCCTTTCGGGGATGAATCGAGAATTCTTTCAGTTGAAGTTATTGTAGATTATTGGGCAATCAGTTTGAAATTGTCCCCCATAGAATTGCACAAGGAAAAATTCAGGCATATAGCCCTATGAGTACCCGAATATATGTAGTCTCGCAAGCAAGATTCAAGCGGCTCTGCTCTACATTTACCCAGATATGTTCAAAGAATGATGTCAAAATTCCAAGAACAAAGCCAGATCCATCTTCAAAGGCTTTAGCCTACGAGGATGCAACTATTTATAGTGAGTTGGAAGGGTTGGCATAAAACCTTTCCTCACTTGGGTCATTCTCGGGAGATTGTTTCCTCAATCGGCAAGCCCTCTACTGTTTAAATATATGTAACTAGGATTGGTGAGCTTTGGATGTCTGGATTTCTGATTCTTCCAAAGAAGAAGAGCATAATCTCCTAATCTAAACCATTTTCTCCCAAAACACGTAAAGCAAAGTTCATTCCTTCAAGCTATGTTGAGCTCGATTTCGTTGTTCCTATTTTCAATAAAACAGGATGCTTGAAAAGGAAAGTTGCCTTGTTCAATTAACCACAATATTTAATGACTTGCTTGTTCAATTTCTAATTCCAAAAGAAATTATACGATTGAACTTGTTCTTTGAACCGCAATATTTAGTGATTTGTGTTGTTCATTTACTATTCCAAATTGAATTAGATGATGTGTTTGCTTGTTCAGTTAACTCCAAATTCTGTTCAATCCATAAACTGATGTATGATTTTCTGATTTTCCTTAAAAAGGAAAAGAGCATAATCCTCTAGTCAATTTAGTGATAGATTGGAATGTGTATCTTAATTTGGAAAGCAAGTAAATAGAAGTCAAGATGGGGGTTGGGTAACCTAAAAAACTAAGTTAGTATCTATTTATGTTAACTCCCAAAAAAAATTTGAAGAACAACCTGTAAACACTTGTTAGGCTACAAGACACCGAAAACACAACTTGTTAAAAATGTTAGAGTTAGGCAAACAAAATGCACAAAATTTCTAACCAGATGAGAGCCTAAAATGTTACTGAATGTGATGCAGCATACTGTATGTGAGCTTCCTTACCATATGTGATCCCATGCTTACCAGATGCGAGCCAAAACTGAAAATGACCCGGGGAATCCTGAATGTGAGCCTCATTTTCCGCGGTGCGAGGGTGTATCCCGAATGCGATCTAGAATACCAAAAATGAGCCTGTAACAGGATTCTGGGCATGCAAATTAGTAAAAAAGTGTTATAAAATGAGTCCAAGTTGGAAATTGGGCCCCACATTGGGCGCCAAAAATGTGTGTGTATATTTTGTACCTGATAAGAAAGACACAACACCTCAATAGATCATTGCATTAGCTCAAAAGGTTAGATAAGCATGTAAAACCAACTAATATCGACCTATTGTCTTCTAAATAAGAAGAGTGTGATTAGTAACATAATAGCCCTTAGATTATGCTACCATCAGTGACATATACGACCTAGCATGAAGGATTTTAGTTTAAAACAAGCTAAATGATGAGAAAACATGCATTCTAGCTCTAAGAATGGAGATAATAACAATGTAAAAGCATGAATTATGAAGTGAAATATGATTTCTAACTTTAATCTAACAGCATAACAATGCATTTACAATATGAGATGAAGGCTCTTTTGCTCTCAAAAATGGCTTCTATTTATAGAAGAATGAGAGAGAGAGTGGGGGGGGGACAAGGCTCATTAATGAGTTGAGAGACTCATTAATGGTGGTGTAAGATCCATTAATGCCTTGAGCATTAATAAGGCATGGAGGAGACAGGCTTAAGGCATCTTCATTAATAAGGCATTAATGAAAGCCTTAAAGAAGCAAGGAGAGGGTGTAAGGTTCAACTTGGCAAGTTGGTC
>MU223270.1:526883-546956 GCA_018584345.1 Thuja plicata
ATCTTTGTGCATAAATTTGTAAGGCATTTTAGTGCACCAGCTATAAGGTAACTGTGAATTTGTGTTTTAGTTTCTTTCAAGGAAAGAGTAAATCTTATAGACAAGTTCAGAGGTTTCAAGGTTTCACATGAATTTGATGTCCAGGCGTTGGAGTGAAAAGAATGATTTGTAAGGCACTTCATTTGGGTCCTGTATGTTTGGATTTAGAGGGTTTTCTGTGAATGTATGTTTATATGAATTTGTTGCCCAATAAACAAGGCACTAGTCTTTGCTTCTTTGTGCAGTTATCATCATCAAATCATAAAATATCAAATCATTTTTACTTTTTTGTTTAAAGAGTTGTGAATGATTGTTAGATCAAGTGTGGTGGGCAGGAATCCATCCCATGATTCACTGAAAGAGTGAATCCAATAGGTACACCCACTTGAGCCTCTAAGCTCGAAGTGTAAAATGATTGTTCGGTCCTTGTTAATTAGCCTTTTCTTTGACAAGGTCAGGGAAAAATGCTAACAGAATTTTCTTCAAATCAATATCTATGCACAACGCACCAGTGATTCCAAATACTTCCGCCACTGACCTCCTATCTATGGAAACTAGGGTCTCTTTATTTTTCTTCCTGTTACCCTAGCTATTGGGCAGTAGTTTTTGGATAGTTCCCTAATAAGACCTATGTCAACATAGACATCAGGTACAATCAATTTCACCATATTCAAATCTCATGGATTGCAAATTGGGACTGCTTTAATCCTATTATTCCAAAAATAATGGAATAGGGCATTACCAGTGTAATTCAGGGTGACCGGGTTTCTGCATTGGCACCATTTATCTTTCCATTCATCCCAATTCGCACTGTTTGTGTTCAAAGTCCCAGGCAGCAACTCAACAAATTCTTCGACATACTTCTTTGGTGTAACCTCCTTCTTCTTCTCAGACCCTTGCGAGGTAGCAGTAACAATAGCTTGACTCATCTTTCTTCTTCAAATTACTATCTAAGACAAACTGGCTCTATTGCTCTCACAGAAAATCTCAGAATGCAGAAAATGAGAATTGTACAGAATCAAGTGTAATCATTCATACTTATAACCATTCAATCATGTGTCTTGTCCACTTGAATGCCAAATTATTGCACTTGCAGTGTCATGCAATCATCTCTCTGCCACTAATGCTACCATTAATTCGCACTATTTGATCCTTGCTAGAAAAGAGTGTACACTTTTCTCTTTTTGCACTCGTAAGCCTAAAACTAGCCACTTGTCAATCTGTCACTAACCCACTGTACTTTACTCCTACTTAGAATAGTCCTTGCGAGTGACCAATGTGACCTTCACTTTAGCTAGTCGCACACTCGCCATCTGTTTTTATCTTGGTTTACATCTTCTGCGGGTGAGCGATGACCTAATTTGCACTTCATCATTTAGCAGTTGCATACTCACTACTTCTCTACCCTTTTCTTTTATGTCTATGCGAGTGTGTGACATCAATTTTCCTTCTCCCGTCGCGGACTCGCTGCTCAACATTTAGCTTTGTCTGAATCCTCGCAAGTGAGCGAGTACACATTCATTTCTTAATCATTTCACAGTCGCACACCTGTTGGCTTCTAAATCATTGCCTTTGGATCTGAGCGAGTGAGCGATTTTTATTTGTATCATGTACTTTATCTGGTCGCTCACTCGCACTGCAAAACACTTCAACTTATAATATTAGCGAGTTAGCGATGACCCTTGTTCTTCATTCAGTCGCAAACTCGCTGTTGAAAATTCTCTATGACTTAATCCTTTGCGGCTGAGCGAGTGTTTTTATCAAAATCTTAAAACTCTCTTATCACTCACTCACTGACCCTTTTTGCTTTACTTCAATCTATGAGTGACTAAGTGACAACTTCATTTTTTCTCCATCGTGCACTCGCGGGCTTGAAAACTTAACTATCTCATCGACTGCGAGTGTGCGGTTGCCAACATTCTTTCTTCAATCGCAGACTCGCTGAGTATTTTCCTTTTGTCTTTATTCATGGACGAGTGAGCGATATCCCTTTTCTTTTCCTTATCGCATACTCGCGAGCTCATTTGTTTAAATTTCAAATCATCAGCGATCGAGAAAGAAGATAAATGATCTCATAGTCGCGTACCCGCACACCTTTTAGAACATTGAAAAATACCTCTGCGACTGAGTGACGAGCTTTTAACTGACAAATTTCCGCATAACGGATCGCTTACTCACACTACAAAACACATATGAGTTAGGATTTGAACGAGTGAGCGACAATTTACAAACTGACTTTCTCGCACAGTCGCTGACTTAAAAGACACACGTGAAGATCTAATGCGGGTGTGCGACTATACCCCTTTTAACAACATTCGCTCAGTCGTAGAGCATAAAGTTAATAACATAACATTAAATTGACTATGCGACACACAAGATTTTAAGTCATCACGGACTCGCTAGACCTTCTTTTAAATGAATCAATCCTTCACGAGTGAGCAATAAACATAACCATTTCCAACTCGCTCATCCGCAAACTTACAACCCGACTTCAAAAATACATCGCGATTATGCGATTAACATTTTTTAGCAACCAAACCGCTCACTGGCACTGCTAACATGACTTGACACAATTTTGCCGCGAGTGCGCGACTTATACTAAAATGACTCATCGCTCACTCGCACAGCTTGAAAACATGTTAAAAGACCAACGCGACTGAGCGACAAACACTTGAAAATAGAGCATCATAAATAAATTTTGACCTTTTAAGCACAGTAAGACATCGGATTCAAACCAGAAAATGCAGGAAAACAGCCAATGCTAGGAATTTGAGAATTTTCTTGGTATAGTGCTAACAATGGCTCCGACTAGGGAAAGTTAATTGCAAAATTGACATTAGAAGCCAAATCTATGGGAAACAGACCACAAACCGAAATAAAACTGTACATGCACACACAAAAACCACACTTAAAATAGGGAAATCTAATCTACTGTGCATGGAAAAAGTAGGTTTATGAGAAATAATGTTTCAGGAATTGCCCATGCACTGGCAATTCCTATACCTCACCATTAGGGTCTTCCAAGAAATAATAATCTTGACCATGAAATTCCTAGATTACAAATGGGCCCATCCATAATGACTCAAATTTACCATGTTTGCCCTTTTCTTCTTTTCTAGCATTTCATTGCAGCACCATATCATTTATCTAAATTTTTCTCTCAGTTGCTCTTTTATCAAACAAGTACTTGGATTGCTATTGGAGCTTTAGGTTTCTTTTGTGAGCTTATGTTCTTATCTCTTCTAGTTCCACCAATTGATCCATTCTTTCCATCATGGGTTCTTGATTTTCCAAATCGTCTTCCTGCAAAAATTTGTATACTGGTAACAGGTTGTTCAAAGGTAATCTTGCCTGATTTCCATAAACCATTTCAAAAGGGGAAACCCCTGTTGCTCTTTTTACTGTCACCCTGTCAGCCCAAAGGGCTAACTTCAATTTTGAATGCCAGAACTTCTTATTTTTATCCAACATCCTCTTAATTATTTTCATGAGACTCTTATTACTGGATTCAGCCTGTCCATTTGCTTGGGGATGATATGGTGAGGAGAGATAAAATAATGTCGTAATCTTCACAGAAATCCCTAAATTCCTCAGACCTAAAGCACATGGCATTATTCATAATTAGCTTAGTGGGCACACCAAATCTTGTCAGAATGTTATCCATTAAAAAGTCTATTACTATCTTGTTGGTTGCCCTCTTTGTTGGAATTGCTTCTATCCATTTTGTGAAGTAGTCTGTAGCCACAAGAATCCAACTATGACCTCCACTGGATTTTTCTGTAAATTCACCAATAAAGTCCAAACCCCATTGGGTAAAAGGTGCTTCAATGGTCATAGGATTTAAAAGTAAGGCTCCTGAAAATCTCATTTTAGCAGAAACCTTTGCCATGGTTCCCACTTTTGTACAAACATTTGAGTGTCTCTGAAAAGACATGGCCAATAAAATCTAGCTCTGATTATTTTGAGCTGTGGTTTTGGCAGAATAATGCCCACCACACACACCACTATGCATTTCATTTAAAACCCTTTCAGACTGTGATTTATCCAAACATAATAATAAAATTCCATCTATATTCTTCCAAAATAAATCACCTTGTATCGGGACATACCTCTAGGCCTGCAATCTCAGAGTCCTCTTCTGATTATCTGACATATGTCCTGACATATGTTCTGGACATTTAGCATTTTTCAAAAAAAAAACAATATCAGTATACCAAAACTGCAATTCTATGCTAGTAAAGTTCATGTTTATTGTTTGTACATCATTCATTTGGGCTAACTCCATGTTTGTATCAGTCATTAATTTAGCCAAACCCAAACCCCTTACCAATTTGGTAACCTGAATTTCCAAATTGAACTCTTGGATCCTACTAATCCATTTGCACCTCTTCCCAGTAACTTCAGATTGAGATAATATGTTTTTTACTGTGGCATGTGGCACATAAGCAATTATTTTTGCACAAACAAGATAAGGTCTAAAAACCTTGACTACCTTGACCAATGCATATGCTTGTTTCTCCATTATCTCATAGTTAAGTTCTGCTGCTTGCAGAGACTTACTAAAAAATGCTATGGGGTGTTCAAAGCCTTCATCATCTTTTTGCAAAAGTACTGTAGCAATTGTATGAAATGAAGCAAAAGAAAATATGGAGAAAGGTTTCTCATAATCTGGAGATCTTAATACAAGAGCCTATTGGATTGCCATTTTTATCTTATTAAATGTTGACTGGGCATTTTTATCCCATTCAAACTTTGCATTTTTCTTCATAGCCTCTGCGATTGCACGACGAGCTCACTTCTAGTCCGCGACTGAGTGACGAGCTGCTTGCGCGACGAACTGAATCGTCAACTCGCATGCCTTTTTCATTACCTTGGAAATCATGCATGACTGCACGACGAGCTCACTTCTGGTTTGCAAGTGAGCGACGAGCTGCTTGCGCGAGTGCGTGACGAGCTGAATCGCCAACTCGCATGCCTTTTTCATTACCTTGGAAATCATGCACGACTGCGCGACGATCTCACTTCTGGTCCACAAGTGAGAGACAAGCTGCTTGCGCGAGTGCGCGACGAGCTGAATCGCCAACTCGCATGCCTTTTTCATTACCTTGGAAATCATGCGCGACTGCACAACGAGCTCACTTCTAGTCCGCGACTGAGTGACGAGTTGCTTGCGTGAGTGCGTGACGATCTGAATCACCAACTTGCATGCCTTTTTCATTACCTTGGAAATCATGCGCGACTACACGACGAGCTCACTTCTGGTCCACTACTGAGCGACGAGCTCATTTCTAGTCTGCGACTACAAATACTTAGAGGACCATAATTTTTGGTTTTCAATCTGGATTTTTTTTGAAATTTTTTCTGTAGATTGCATGCATGGTTGTCTCAAACATATTAAAAATTCAGCTCGACCCAGTTTGTATTTTTGGAGATATGATTAAAAATGTGACTGGATGTACTCCCACTATAGTTGCTTAGTGAAATGTGTTGAACCCACTCCCCAAGTGGTATTTCATGAAAAACATCAGGTCTCTTTTTGCATGCATTCAAAGTAATCCTTCTCTGCAACCTTTCAGGGAAATTTTTACTTAGTAACTCCAAATTTCTTCAAAATTTTGAGAGTACTAACACACTTCACTCATTATTTCACACTTTGCACACACGCACGCACACAATGATTTAATTTTACCTATCATGGATCCTTAGACTGATAGCTCTTTCATTGGTTATTTGACTGACAATATACACTTGGTCCTTTGACTGGTCAATTTTTGGATCCTTAGATTAATCCTCTTTGATGGGTTGACTAGAAACTATGTAGCTTGCCAGAATTTCAATGTCATCTTTTGCAGTGCCTTTTCCTTTGCGTGATCCACAGTAAAGCAACTCCTTACTAGGATAGTGGCCATTCCCTCTTTCTCTATCTTTCTTTCTCTCGAGTGTACCTCTATTATTTTGGTTTTGTATTTGATGAAGATGCTTCTTTGTCTCCTTGACCTTGATAAGATCATATATTTGTATTGATCTAATTTACCATGAGCACGGGTTTGTCTCATAATCCTGCTAAAGTGGGGGATAAATGTATCATCCTAAAAAGTTAGCACCCATTCTTGGTGGCTCTACTTAGGACTTATAGCCCCTCTTTTAATATTTCAAGGCCTTTTTACCATTTTTGCTTGATCTCATCAACCTATAATTCAAATTGGGGCCTTTTCTTGTCATCACGATGTCCCTAGCCAAATTTGTGACAAAATCCTAGGATACACAATGTTTCAAATGTTGTGCCCCTGGGTGCACAACATTCTAGGCATTCTGGACATCTCCTATCATATGCAAGCTATCGCAAGTACTCTCGAGCTATCAAGTGCAAGCATACATTTTCATATTTTCAAGAGCATTCAAGCAAGCTAGGTGATTTCAAGATCTAAAGCTAGGGCATTCTTCTTGTATCTCATCAAGGAAATCTTCTTCAAGTTGGAGTAAGCTTTTCTATCCCAGTGTGGTGTCTTAATGGAGACCTCAAACAAGAAAAGAAGATATCTCTTTCTCCATCATTATTTTCTCTCCTTGCAAGTGTGATCAAGCATTTCAAGAAAAATCAAGATCTAGGTGTGGTATTCATAGATCCATGCACATGTGAAGGCATCCTTGATCCTACATCTCTTCTACAAGGTCAACGTCTACATTCAAGCAATAAACATCAAACATATTTCTTGGATTTGAGTGATATAAACATGTGTCCATGAGGGTAAGTACATTAATAGAATACTGAGCCTTTGTGTTTAATTTATGCTTTACATTTCATATTTTAGGGTTGATTCCTGAATAGAGGTCTAACCAAGGCAAACCCCTTTAGCCAACCTATTTCCCTATTTATTTTTGTGCGGGTACAAGCCAAGAATCTGTAATTACATATTTGGACCCCGCAAATCCCAACACAAGTCCCTGCCAAACCTGGAACAGAATCACTAGGTACAGAACATTTCAAATGTTCTGCACCTAGGTATTGAACACTCCAAACGTTCTGCACCCTTGAAAACATATCAGATTTTCAAGACAGACAACAAGCAGTTTTCAAAACCTAGATCAAGAAGTACAATTGATTTTGGGATTTGGACAGTCAAAAAAACAACAACGAAACAACATCTCCTTCATCTCTTCAATGTACACTTATCTTTATCACAATTTAATTTCCATTTCCTCTTTAGCAGTTGCAGACTTAGATAATTTGATGTGAATTAACCAAGGTAAAATGTCTTAATTATACCGACAAATCCAAAGGAGGAATTCATAGAATTGTAACTAGAATTTGTATGCCCTCCGTGAAGGATGTAACCCTCGATTAGTGGATGTAATCTAAGATCCCTAAAAGAATACTTTAACCAAAATAGGAGTAACATAAGATGGGAAAAAGAAATTAATCACATGTGTATTGTTTGACCCATGAAATTGTCATTTTATTTATTGTGTAGTGCAAGAAACAAGTCAAGGAGATAATTTAACTTGATTGTGTGGTTTTGATTCCAAGAAGAACCGCATCAACCATTGTATAATGGTCAGTTAGTTGTATAGAGTAGGGTAAGTTATATGTCCCGTTGAAATTAATTGTGTATATCGTTCTTCTAGAGTTGAGCTAAGTGGTATTTCTAGGGGTAGGATGTACAAATGAGTATATAGAATATTTTCCCCAAGGTGAGGACATGTAGCGGGCAAGAAGGAAGGCATATTAATTATATGAGAATGAGAATGGAGGAGATTGGATATTGGAGCAACCTTAAAATAGGCAGGATACATGCAAGAAGATAGGAAAAATAAGAAATCAAGCAAATTCACCTTACAAAAATGAGAAGAGTTTGCCAAATTAAACACCTTTCGTATGTTTGCGTTCCAATGTTTTATGGAAGATAGGTTTGTTCTAATTAAAATTACTAGCTAGTTTAGCCCATCGCTTTTCTATATAAAACACTGACATCTGCTTACATCTCATATTTTATCTTCTTCCACATTAAGACACTTTTTATAAGACCAATCACCCTCTCTATTTAAATTTCAATCTTACCCTTCCATTCTATCTTGCATCTTTAATGGAGGCTTCTTACCCTCATTTGATCATCCACATTTATGCTAAGTTTATGCTATACAACTCATAATCAAGTCAGCTATTTGCACTCTTACATGCTATACATTTGATGATATACTTGTAAAGAGCATCTACATTCCCCCATTTTCAGCACATTCAAATATCACAATGAAGTTATAAATGTTGATTTATTTGTTTATTATCTTCATTTTTCACTCTACTTATTTGCTTGAATTTAGAATAGTTAGGTCCACATAAGGAAGAAAAAAGTCATTGAGAATTCATTTGAATGAGTGGATGCAGCCCTTAAGTCTTCAATAATACTAATCAAGTGGGTGAACCCACAATAGTGGGTTACACTTTTTCGGAGGAAGAAATTCCTCCTAAAATTCGCTAAGCAAACAGATTTAGAAAGTACTTTCGATAGAAAGTAGGGACTTTTGATAGAAAGTACTTTCTATCGAAAGTCCTTGAAAATGACAATTTCACTCAATTACTTTCGATAGAAAGTAGTTTCTATCGAAACCCTCTGATTAGAGGCCATTTGCAGAGGCTAACAGAAATCTGCAGTTTTCATGGCTTCGAGGCTCAAGCGCGGGGCTCAAATGGAAGAATATGGATACGTCCTTTTGCATCACACAAGTACTCTAAACAATCTTTCTAACGAATATAGATTTGACAATTTTTGAATTAATTAGGTCTATGTTTTTTTACGTGCATCAAATATAAGCTTTTTATCGAATATAAACCTCCAAGTTTGACGTTAATAAAAAATAGTAGAAAAGAGGAAAAAAAATTTGAAAAATAACAGTGCCCTCTGGCTTCAAGTCTACTTTCTATCAAAAAAATTTTGAATTTTGATAAATACATAACAAGTTATAAGCTATGCAGTCAAGGTATGTCAAAATTACAGTTTACTCTACCTCAGACGTTCATAAAATATGCAATAATCATCATAATGTCGTCAAACCCATTGCATGCCCTCCATATGGATGTTAAAAACCCAAATTCGAAAGAAGTGCATTGATATCTATTTTAGAAAAAAAAAAAAAAGTTATACTCTATGAAGTCAATGTAACGTTTTGAAAATGACGTTTTCAACAACATAACAGTTTTAGTGAGAGAAAAAAAAAACCATTCAAATCAATTCAAAAAAAAAAATGTATATTTAGAATCTAGACATAAAATCCTAAAAGACTCTAGTTTACTTCATCTTCCGATTTCAAACGGTTTAATGACAACATGCATCTGAATCTTAAAAAAAAATTCAAAATATAATTTCAATGTCCGTTTAGGCAAAAAAGTATAACCCACTATTGTAAGATCACCGAAGTGTAATTGCTTATAGTATTTTAGGAATTATATTGGCAACAATAACTCATGGTAAGAGTGTGTCACATAAAGACATAAGACTTCATTTCAGTGCTAGAGAATTAACCCCTAAATTTAGAAATATTAGGGAGTAGAAAAGCTACACTCCTAATCATGTTATCTAGAGGATTCTTTAAGTACTAAAGCTAAGTGCATTAAATGGGATATTGCACTAAGGAGGATATATTGTCAAATAGAATAGGTAGGATATTGTTGAACAACATATGAATATCCTTTAGGGACATGTGGATATGTGCATGAATGATGAGGATGATATTTACCAAATTACTTAGCCTTTAAGTGTAGGCAGCAGTAGAGAAGTAGACGACTAGATTAATGGCTAGCGGTATGTATTGGTGCATAGGAGGAGTTTTGGTATAATTTTGATCGTGGACTAGAATCTCCTATCAATAAGAACAAGATTAACATTAGCCAATTTATATCTACCTAATACAATCAACCAAGGTAGCAAAATATTCTTTAATGTGGCAACATGGCTACATCAAGGGTTCACATTGCCATGTTGAGTTTGATTGTGACACCTAATGATTTTTTTTGGTACTGTAAACAATATAAAAATTACATAATTTCGTATATTTCACCTTTAATTCCATCTCTCTCATCCTATAGATGTAATATTCTAGTTTCCCCTCCCTTAAGCCTTGCTTAAGAGTTTTGAGCCTACTTATTTCCTCCTAGTTAGGTTTAGGTTGAGAGTGATTATGAGCATTCCTCTTAAAGGTTTGGTTCTAATTGTGTTCCAAAGTGTTCTCTCACATTCCTCTTGGCTATGAGTCCTTATTAAATTCATTTTACATTTTAAGGAAAATATTTTTTTTAAGTGGATCTGAGGTATCTAGTCCTGTAGGGGAGGAAAAATCAATCCATAATGTGTATATCGAAGGAGATTCACAAATTTTGATCAATGCTATCTTTGAATAATATTCCTCAAGTTGGAAGATTTCCACTTGGAATGATAGAATAACATCCCTTCTAAAACAGATGCCCAACTTTACTTCAAACTGAAAAGCTCATCTCCTGGGCCTTAATATGTCTCCTGGATTACGAAGAATTCAGATGACAGGTTTTTTTCAATCCCATTTCGATATTACTAGCGAAAGTGAAGGAATGCTATCCTTGACTTGAAAGCTGAAAACAAAAACTGGCAAACTGAATAGGATAGGATCTTCACTCTGAGTGGAGGAATGATTTTCCGTTTCCACCGTCGTTCATCTTCGTATATGTTTATGCTTACTTCGTATTTTCTATGTTTTAAAAAGAACGTTTTCATATTTAATCCGTGGCTGAATTCGGCGCAACTAGTTTTGGTGCAACTATTTCTTACAAACAATAGAGAGTAAAATATTTACAAATATTATGTTCCTTGTGTCCATTGTTATATTTCCACTTTTCAATTCCGGTTAAATTATACAGTTTTAAAATTCTTTTATTCTTCAGTATATGAACATGATGGTCTACACTTCATTCCAGATGGTTCATTGTAATAAGCACATTCATGCAAAAGAATAAATGTACTCAATTATATGTTAAAAAGCTGTTACATTTTATACTTCTTATAATATAAAACTTTGAAGTCTTCATTGTTTACTCAAGATTATTCATTTATTCATTTTTTAAAATAATAAGTATATATATATTATATAATTAATATATATAATCTTCCTCCACAAAACAGACATCTATTTTTCTTTTTCAAATATTATATTTTGCCCATACAATTCTGAACTTATCAGAAGTTTCCTTGGTGAGATAATTGCTATTTTAAATATAAGAAATCAAATCAGATGTATGATGAGATTATTTGTTGACAGTCGTCTCCGCCCATACTAAATACTCTTCCTACAAAATCCAAAGCTTTGTATCATGGAATTTTGGAGCATTACAACTACACAATAAACAGCACTGTCTATGGCGCGGCATAAAGCCAAGCACCTCACAAGCTCAATAATCTCTAGCTGGAAAAATCCAGTCATCTTATCCATAATCTTTTTTAAAATGCTCAGCTTCATAATCTCTAATGCATCTTTCGCACCATCATCTGCACCTCTTCCCAAGCACTTCCAACCTCCATCCATTCCCTCTCCACTGCTTCCAAACATGTTATTCGATGATGATGTGAGATCACACCCCATTAATAAGACACACAGCTTTACGCATCATGTAGGAATTTTGACTCTTGAGAAAAGCTCAACACATTACAGCTAAATATATATAAGGCCAATACCCCTGCAAAATAAGGACAAAGATGAGCATAACTAGTGAAATAAAAATCTTAAACACAAAGATGTGTCACTGCTGAAGATTATTGCTCCTTCACTAGTTCCCACTGCCTTTTCAACATGGGCTTTTATGTATATCCACAATCATAAATCCTTACATCTTCACTAACTTGTCCATTGCATTTTCCTCCTGTTGAGTACATTCTAAAGCCCTAATAGCAATCAATGAACTCGAACATTCATAATCACCGGGGAGGGTCTGTAATGCCAACATCCATGTATGCTCATATTTTAAAAACTTAACCTGGGCACAATTTTGTGGTAAATCTGAGAGCTTCTCACAATTTCTCATTAGCAATCTTTCCATAAAACCAAGGTCTCTGACACTTTCTAGCAATACAGATAGTATGGAAGGCTTGCCACATTCAAACAATATTTTAAATCCAAATTTTTTCCAAACAAGATTAGTTGTCAAAGCTGTTTGGAAGGCCACTCACCGAGCCAAAGCAATTATATAAATATAGTTTTACCAAACCATACAATTTTCCAAAGTTGTTTCAAACTATAACAAGAGCTTAAATCCAACTCTTTTAAAGAAGATAAGCTACCACAGTTGTCTGCAAGGATAAATTGAAACAATTGAATAAATCCGACTTTGCCAAACAAGATAGATCGCCAAAGTTGTCTGGAAGATAAATTGCCAAAGCTATCTAGAAAGATAAATTGCCAAAGCTATCTGGAAGGCTTGAAAGCTGTTGGAAGGCTCACCAAGACAAAGAAATTATATGATTACAAACTACCAAACCATATAATTTTCCAAAGTTGTTTGAAAGAGTCACCAAGCTCGAATATGCAGTTTTTTAAAGAAAATAAGTTGCCAAAGCTGTGTGCAGTCTTTGCCAAGTGACATCCGCAAATCTTCAGCTACAACCAGAGCAACAAACAATCATTTTAGCAATCATAAGTAAAAAAATAACATTGCATTATAACAAAGTTGAAATGTGAATATTACATGGTTTAAAAAAACTAAATTGCAAGAATTACATTGGATTTACTTGGAAAGCACATCAAATTTTATTTGATGTATGCACATGACCAAACTTTAATTTGTGCTGCTTGATTTGTTACATTAATAACTTGTTTGCGAGTTTCGCGGTTAAGCTTTGGCATAATGTCCCTCTGCAGGCAACAGTATTGAAAGATAGTTTCAGAATTGTCACTATCACTTCCTATACTAAAATCTATTGGCACACTAATAACTTCTTCCTAGCAATACTTTTTAAATATTGAATTAATAATAAGAAAATGAGTTGCATCAATTAAAATCATTTAAACAAAAAAAAAATGAATACCTTGCATATATAACCGTTAGATCGCTTCAATGCCTTCTCCACTAAACCACCATCAGAATTGATGGAAGAGGCCAGCTGATACATCTTCGAAACTTGTCTTTCCTGTTTTCAATAATTTATTATTTATGTAAATCTGTAATAAGAATATTGAATTTATTTATTAAAGGGCAACTGAATTAATGCTTACATCATTAATGGCATTTAAGAGCTGACTAATAGCGTTTTGATAATCTTCTTGGAAGAAGAACATGAAAAGCAGGAGGAAGTGTTGCCCATTTCTCTCTTACTGAACTAATGAAAGAGGTAAGTGGGTAAAGTAAATGAAATTGAACAAGATATAATATCAAGGTTGCACGGGGACAGGGGTACTTTGGGTACGGGAACAGGTATGGGTATGGGTACGGGTACGGGTACGACTATTTTTTTAAATAGGGGACGGGGGTACTTGGATACATCAAAACTTTTTCTTGATATAATTTAATATTTTATAGAAAATCTGAAAATAAGAGTCATGACAATGAGTTTTCAAAACAAGAACAGTGATAAAGTTTGTTGAAATGTATTGTTTTCAGTTTCAGATTTGCAATGTGTTTGTAATAATAATATATGCCAAATGTTTAGATGCATAACAGAGAAGGCAAACTTTAAACATGAACAAGAAGATTACAAATCATATAACAATGACATATTGCAAATGTTAAACTTCTGGCTTGAACAATGATAAAGTTTACTATAAATCAGTATTGTATCAAAATTTCAAACTGATTACATATGAATTAAGCTTGATAAACAGCAAGCTGATACGCAAACAAAAATCAGAAATCTTAATCAAGGTCCTTAGCTATAATGCTCTCCACCGAGTACCCACTAGGTACCCGGTACTTGTGTACATGTACCCATACCCGGTACGCATACCAGGGGTATGGGTACAAGTACCCATGCAACATAGTATAATATAAAATAGATAGCTCAAAATGTGTATAGTTGAGTGTGTTCCCAAACTGACAGCTTTATATAATTACTATTGATTTAGAATATGAAAATGGATCATGTCAAACAAAAAGAAAATGGAATTACATTATTTTCTTTTGGTACATGCATGCTGTAAAACAAGGCACAAGAGCATCATTGCACAACTGACTCAGGAAAAAGGAGCTACAGTCTTTGAACTTTCAGTATTGATTTGCAATATAAAAATCAGTAGAGTGAAAAATAAAAGAAAGATGGAATTTATTCTGTTCTTGTTGTACATGCTCGCTGTAAAGGAGGGCACAAGAACATATTTCTACAACTGGAAGAGAAAAGAGCAACAACAATCTAAGAAAAATGGAGGAAGATAAGCATGTATAGGGAAGACTGGCACTAGATTTCACTTCCAGACTATATATCTAAATAATTTGGCAGGAGAAGATTGGTTTGGTGAAACCAGTGACTTGGAGATGTGTAGAGGGTTTATACAGAGCCTTGGTAGAGAGAAAATTTGGCCTTGTGACAGAAAATTTGTGTGAGAAAGACTTGTCCCTCCATAGGTTTGGGAAACGGAATTTGCTATTCAATGTGAAACCGTATGGAGAAGTGGTCAAACAAAAAACATCAAACAACTGTTTGACAAGTGAGGATTTCATTGAAATCATGGCATGAGGGTGCAGGAGCACCTAGAGGTTATGTGATTTTCGACCCTCAAATTTTGGTGTGAGAGATCCAATGAGGGCCTTGGTGTGAATAAGGACTAGTCAAGAGTCCAATAGGTGTATTTGGAGAGTGTTGTGTTTTGTTGTCAATTTAGTATTAATGTGTCAATTTGACCCAAGAATTGAAATGTAAGCCAAAAGTGGCATAAAACGGAGAATGGCACCAAGAGTGCATAAAATGTCTTAGTTTGGTTGTGGGCATGTCAAGGGAATGTCTAGATATCATTTTGAACCCATAGATTGGGTCAATGCATTGATATTGGAAAAGATATAAAAGTTGCAAAAAGTTGCTAGAGCAACTTTTGCAACTTTTCAATGTTGCATAACAACATTTGGGCAAAATAATGAAACTTGCCATAAGTCAGTTTTGGGTCGGAACCAATGGGTGAAACATGATGGGAGGACATATTTAAGGTCTTCTTTAGCTTTGTAAAGAGGTTGGTTAACATTTTGGCATGAATCCAATAGCAATCAATTGACAGTTTTCTGAAAATTGACTGAGATTCTTGCAACTGGTTTCATTCATGTCCAATGGATTGAATCTGCAAATCTTTCATTGTAGATAGTTAGGGTACATCATTTTATTGCTTTGTGTGCTCTGGTTTTGAGTTTCGTTAAGTTTGTTCATGTAAATTAAATTCTTGTCTCTAGTTCCTAATCACTGGACTGGACAGGGTGTGTACAGTTAAAATGACTCCATCTTGAAATCCAACTGTGACAATCACACAGCCCTTAGAGGGATGAAAGTGGAGTCATTGTACAGTAGTTTTCTTTTTGCTAGAGTTCTGGAGAAGGTGTTTGTTAATTTTAAGCTCTTGCCCTAGGCGAGCTCTGTTATAGCTCAGCTAGGAAGCAAGAGTAACAGTAGATTGTAACTTGCAGGAGTAGATTGGTTTGGTGAAACTAGTGACTTGGAGATATGTAGAGGGTTTATACCGAGCCTTGGTAGAGGATTGGAGGTTTGATGAAACCAACTGAATAGAGTTCCCTTGGGAAGTTTGAAAACAGGCTTGTTCCCTTGCTGAATAGCCGAGTTAGGGTTTGGGCAGTGTACGGACAGACTGAACCCCAAGACCAACATAATCTTTAGGGTCTTCCAAAAGGGTATCCAGATCACTAAAGAGTTCAGAGGGTTGTTTGAAATATTTTTGAAGGAAAGCCCAAAAACTTCCAAATTAGGGCTAATTGTGACCTACTGGGCTAGTAGGCCTAAAAATAAGGAATCTTCAAAGCGATAATGAGATGACTTCAAGATCAATCAAGAAGAA
This sequence comes from Thuja plicata, assembly GCA_018584345.1. NCBI lineage: Eukaryota > Viridiplantae > Streptophyta > Pinopsida > Cupressales > Cupressaceae > Thuja > Thuja plicata. The sequence continues at coordinate 542,925 of MU223270.1, forward strand.
GTGTTTGAGGATTGAATTGGATGATTTGCAAGCCCTAGGCTACTGCAAGGCGATTGTGAAAGGGCTAGGAAGGTGGTAGATGAGCTTACCCTTGTGAGTTCATGGTGGAAGTGTGAGCATCTTGAATTGGTACAGGAGCTCTAGGAGAGTAGGAGAACAAAGAGTTGAAACCTCCCTAGGTAGTAGGGTTTTAGCTGAGAAAAAAACCCTAAGAAGTCCTGAAAGAGACTTGGTGAGAACTAGGAATAGTTCTTAAGAATACCTCCCTATCAAAGTGGTATCAGAGCCTAAAGATTTCGGCTAGTGTGAGTTGTATGTCTGATCTTGAATCAGTTGGAGAATCCGGGATGGTGACAAATGCAGAGTTGGCCAAGAAGGTTATGACCAAGAAGAAGACAACAGATTGCTTAGAGAAATATTAGAGCAGCTAGAGCTGAAGCTAGGTGAAGTAGAAGTGAAGACTGGGGAAGTTAGTGAGAAGATAATTGAGCAAGAAGGGAAAGGTAAAGCAGTGGAAGATGAGGTCCCTGAGCCAGACCCTGTCATCCAAGAAGAACCCTTTCTCAAGGCCCTCAAGGCTATGAGTGGTAAAGCATTAGAAGGAATACCCCTTTTTAGTGGAAAAATGGAACCCAATTTTGTTATGGAGTGGATTGAAGGTCAAGAGAGTCATTATGAATGTGAACGTGTAAGTGAAGTACAAAAGGTGAAGGTGGAAGTTTTTCCAAGTTGAGAGACAGAAGGAAGGAAAGTATGGCATCTCCACTTGGAAGGGCATGATTGCCAAGATCAAAGAAACATACATTCCTGGAGATTATGAAATTCAACTCCATAGGAAGAGGCAAAAGGTCCAAGGTGATAGAAGATGAAAGTATCAAGGTTGCAAGATAGTTGAATGGGTTAAAGTGGAGTATCCAAGAAGAGATCACTTTGCTGAGTCCTAATAGAATCCAAAAGTGCTATCAATTGGCACTCAAGGTGGAAGAGAAAAGCAAAAAGAAGTATAAGCAAGGCAATAGGGGTAGAGGAAGAGGAAGAGATAGCAGAGGTCACAGAGGAGGTTTTGGTGGAAGAAGTGCAGACCAAAGATCCCAAGGGGAATCCAAGTTGGCAGAGCAAAGTGGGGATTCCAATAGCAGAGGCAGCTATAGAGGAAGGGGATCTAGCAGCAACAACAGGGGTAGGTCTAGACGAGCAGGGAGAGGATCCTACTTCTCCACAATGAAATGTTACGATTGCCATCAAGTTGGGCACACTGCCTATAGATGCCCTGAGAAGTCTTCTTCATCCCAAGGAGAGGATAGGAGGATAAATTATATGCACGAGGACACTGCAAGTGTGAAATCACTAGAGGTGAGTTCAAACTCAGAGGTGTGAGAGAACCTCATGATCAGAAGAGTCTTGATAAAAGAACCAGTGAACGAGGGGCCAAGCCAAAGGAGATCCTTGTTTAGGATAAATTGCAAGATTACAGGCAAAGTTTGCACGGTTGTTGTGGATTCAGGGTCCACAAATAACATAGTATCAGAAGAGGTAGTAAGCAACTTGGAACTGCAAAGAATCCCTCATAGTAATCCCTATAGGGTTACCTGACTCAATAAAGGGCAGCATGTTTTAATGAATGAGCAAACTTGGGTGGAGCTCACCATAGAGGGCTACAAGACAAGATCTTGTGTGATATCTTGCCAATGGATGCTTGCCATCTACTATTAGGCAAGATATAGCAATATGATAGAAAGGTAGTCCATCGTGGAGAAAATAACTCATACTCCTTCCAAAAAGATGAGTCACTTAAAAGATACAGTCTATAGGAGATAGAGAAGAGGGTAAGTCTAGAGGCCCTAATGTGTTACTAGTTGCTGAAAAAGAGTTCTTGGACACTCTCAAAGAAGGAGGAGTTGGGTTTGTAGTGATTGTGCAACCAAAAGAGAGGAAGAAAGATAAGACAGTGGACATTCCTGTAGAGGTACAAAGCTTGTTAGATCAGTTCAAGGACATTATCAGAGATGGAACCCCTATTACTTTGCCTCCACAAAGGGCAATAAGTCATCAAATAGACTTCATTCCAGGGGCTTCCTTGCCTAACAAAGCTCCTTACAAGATGACTCCCGAACAGAACAAAGAAGTGGCCAAACAAGTTTAAGAGCTTCTTGATAGTGGACTAATAAAGAAAAGCATTAGCCCATGTGCAGTTGCAACAGTGTTGGCACCCAAGAAAGGAGGAACATGGAGGTTGTGTACGGACTCGGGAGATATAAAAAGGATTACAACCAAGTATAGGTTTCCCATTCCAAGAATTGAAGACCTTGAGGATTGTTTGGGAGGTGCACAATATTTTACCAAGATAGACCTTAAAAGTGGTTATCATCAAATTCAAACCAAGGAGGGAGATGAGTGGAAGACAACATTCAAAACCACTAGAGGACTTTATGAATGGCTTGACATGCCATTTGGACTCACCAATGCTCCTAGCACATTCATGAGACTTTGTGGTCTCAAAGGGAGATTTGAAGATGGATGCATCAAAGGTGGAAGCAATATTACATTGGCCTACTCCCACAACAGCTAGTGAAGTAAGGAGTTTTCATGGACTGGCTCAATTCTATAGAAAGTTCATAAGGAACTTCAGTGGAATTTGTGCTCCCATACTTGATACAATCAAGGGAGGTATGAAAACCAAGTTTCAATGGACAAGGGAAACAGATAAGGGATTTGAAGTTCTGAAGCAGAAGGTAGCTACACAACCTGTACTAGTACTACCTAGTTTTGACAAGCTCTTCACCATAGAATGTGATGCAAGCAACATTGCAGTTGGGGCAGTTTTGAGCCAAGATAATAGACAAGTAGCATTTTCTAGTGAGAAGCTTAATGAAGCTAAGAAAAGGTAGGCATCCTATGACTTAGAGTTATATGCACTTGTTCAAGCACTTAGGAAGTAATGGCATTATCTATTGCCTAAAAAGTTTGTTGTTTACACGCGTTACAGGACTCTATGAGTCCGTGCTGGACTCTGCGAGTCCCGAGGCGAGTCGGGTCTCCAGAGTCTAACTGACTCTGGACTCGGACTCGCCTGAGTCCAGCAAAGTCCAGTTGGACTCGCCAAGTCCTGAGCCCAGGACTCTGCCGCGGCAGCAATCATAAAAAGTGTAAAATATAACATTTTTTATTGATTTTTGTTTTCTTTTTTCAGTTTATATGTTATGTCTTTGACCTAAAAAGGTCATTCTATAACATGCAAACAAGGAGAAGAGAAAAAAAGGCTTGAGAGAAGAGTATTGGGGTTTTAGGAAAAAGATTGGCAAATCCATGAATATTGTAGACATTTGACAGTGAAACTATTTATATTTCAATTTCTAGTGTGTTATTTAGTTTAACAATTTATAACTTTATACTTTCGCGATCTATGTAAAGTTGTAAACTTGTATATGTGTGCAAAGTAGCTTCTATTTATCTCAATTATTGTGTAGTTATTTGACTAAATGATGCATGAAAAATGCTTTAAATCCTTAAATATCTTTGAATTTCTTGGGTTTTTCGATTTGCCGAGTATGGCCGCCGAGCCCAAGTCCAAGGCGAGTCTGAGTCTTGTAACTATGGTTTATACCAAAGTTGCAAGACTCTCACTCGGCTAAAACTCGCCAAGCCCTGGAAAAAAAATTTGGGAAAAACTCGGCCAGTTTTTGACAAAAACTCGGCAAAAAACTCGGGAACTTAAAAAACAGCGTAATTTTAATTAGAAATGCATTTTTTTTGCAAAATTCAATGAGAAGATGCATCCAATGAGTTAATTAATCAGAACACAATTGAAACAAGTTTTAGATATATATAAATGCAAAGTGGGTACAAGTAACAAAATCACATTCTCATGCGGAATAGTTTGAGTTTCTGTAAAACTAGAAGTAAACACATCATTACAAATTAAAATTAAATCTTCCTCTTCCCAGGTCTACTAGTAAATGTGGGAGAGGCACTAGAGGGTCTAGTCCTAGTAGTAGCACTGCCACTAGCTGTAGAACTAGAACCCAGCACTGG
>MU223270.1:562007-589193 GCA_018584345.1 Thuja plicata
CTAGCCTCTTTCCCAATATAAATGAAAGAGAGATTGTTGCATTTGAAACACACAGAATATATACAAGCAGTGCTATTACATTTGCAGCTATCCTAAGAACTTAACATATTGAAAGAATGATGAAGCATTTTGCATTTAATTTTGTGCAAGATTCCATAACTCTACCATTAATTCTATTATGGTATCGGAGCAGGATTAGACTTAACTCTACCAATAATTAACTAACTACCAATATCAATGAAAGATACCAAGTACCATACCAGAATACCAGATTGGCGAGGAAGTGTTTATTCTCTTTATTATTACCAAAAAACCAACAACTCCATACAATAAACCAAACACATATATATAATAGTCGGTTGGTTGGGGAAACCAACGGACGCACCTCCTCGCTCCTAACTACCCTCCCGACAACCATAATTAAGTCTTAATACAAAATGACTTTATTTCCTACTACATAAATCCCAAAAAAAAAAAATTTGTCGTCTTCTAGACGATTGTACAAAAGAAAATCAAACTTGAGAGTTGGGTTGTGAAGACATCCCTGGACTCAGAGCTTGTTCCCAGAAGTGTAGGAGATCTTGTTCAGCTGCCTCTTGCTTAGCCCGAACTCCCTGCAGCACCTATAACGCGTCCATCTTTTTGGCTTCAGCTGCTGCTAACTTCTCTTCTAGTTCAGCTCGCTCTGTCTTCCATTGTGTTTCCCTCGTGGCTTTTTCCTCTTCCCAATCCTTCTTCATCTGATTAGTCAGTTCTTTTTCTTCCTATAGCTGTAAAAATTTCCTCCTAAAGGCTACCTCTATTTCTCAGAGTGTGTTCAAGAGGGGTGGTTGCTCCTGTTCCTGCACTATGATGCCTGGGGCTGCCCAAATTGCAGCTACTTCATTTTTTTTGTACCCACTCTTGTAGAGTAGGCCCCAATCTGTGTGGCACTCCCCCTTCATGAATATTGCTAAAGATTCTGCGACTCTGACTTTTACTTCCATGTTCTGACTCTTAGCTTCCTGAATGATGTCCTTCATGGTATGTTCCATCTCTTGCAACTCTTTGAGGAGCCTTGTTGCTTTATCCTCCAACGAGATCCTTTACGTACCTTGCCCTATCATGGTGTGTTGTATCCCCATTGTGTTCTCTCCTTTTGTTTCCCTTGGTGGTGGTGAGGGTGGTGATGGCGAGGGTGGCGATGCCATCCCAACTTCCTCCAGCAGTCTATCTGCTTCTTTTAATACAATGTCTTCTCCAATCATTCTATATGTCTTTTTTGTCCTCCATAGCCTGAACCACCAAGGCCACTGGGTGTGCCACTTCTATCCCTTGGGGTGTGTGGACTATAATCTTGTGTCCACCTGTTTGCTGCCCCCTTAGGTCTATGACCTTAGTACGCGCCTGCTGGTCTGTTGGAATGAGATTAGCTACTCCAGGCAAGGTGAGTCTAGTGGCTCCCCATTTAGGGATCCTCTATTGTCCGCCTCTTGCTTCTTGAGTGCTTGGATTCCCTAATTCTAAATGGTTGTCCCCTCCTTCCGTACTCGGAATGGTATGACCTCCTTCCGTACTTGGAATGGTATGGCCTCCTTCTGTGCTCAAAGTGGTACAACCTCCTTCTGTACTCTGAATGGTACGACCTCCTTCCTTCTCAATATTTTGAATCTTTGCGTATTCTAGTATACTTCTTGGTAGTGGGCCCTCCCCCTGAGGTAAAAAGGTGACATCTCTCAGTGTGCCCTTTAAGTGGTTGAATATGATTTCCTTGTCTGCTGAGTCTGAGGAGGTATCCTCATCTTCTGAACTATCATTACCCACCTCATCACCAACCTCCTCCTTGCTTGATCCTTCACTATGCACTAGTTGGTGTACCTGTCTGGGTTTCTTTGTCCTGGGTTCTCCTCCTCCTCCTATCCTGAAAGTATCTAAGTGCAACCAGTATGTCATGGTTGGTTTATACGGTTCCACCCTATTGGCTAGAATCAACTATCCTCTTTGATCAGCAACCACCTTTGTACGGACTGCTTCCAGAAATAGTGCTATGGCATATAAAATACCTTATGTTTTAACTCCAAGAATTCATGCAATCTTTCTAAAAGGAACTGTGCCCAATTGTATATATGTCCCCGGTTCAACCCATCCACTATTGGTAGCATCCAGATGGCTATATCGGATGTGTGGCTGCCAGCCGTGAGTTTACTCTTCACCAAGTCCACAATGCAACATCGTTCTTCGTTGGCTATAAAAAATTTCTTCAGGCCTCTACTATTCTGCTTGTTGAGAATGCTTCCCCGTTGTTGTTTGGTGAGATATTTCCTGTTTGGTGAGATCTTTCCTGCACATTAAGTCCAACCATTTCTTTTTTTTTCATTTGACATTGGGGTTTTAGTGAGTTCCTATCCCCAATTAGGTATTCCAAGTACCTTGCTTATTTCCTTACCAAAGTAGGAAATGGTTACAGTTTGATGAGAATATCAAATTACCGATTTGTGAGCCTACCTATCATACCCAGCCACCATAGTGCGCAATATCAGTTCAAATTCTTTTAAATCAAAAATAGGCATAAAAATGATTTTGTCTACCTCTGCTTTCTGTAAAGCTCCCTTCAAGGTGCGCTGGTCTTCTGCATTCTCCCACCAGGCACGGTATCCACTACCGATTACACTCTCAAAGCTGATATTGGCAGTCGTAATTCTTTCCATGCTCTTTCCTTTATCATTCTTTCTTGTCATTTTTTGTTACCTTCCTCACCTATAATGTTGGATTCTTCTGCTTGGAATCAATAATTTTTCCCTTACTTGGGTTCCCCACACTTATCTTTATCATCTTCATTTTTAGAGCCAACCCTTGTATGTTTTTATTACTAACTGTCTTGCAATCGTTTCTCGATTCCGTGCCTCCTTCCACCTGTCGTTTGTACGGTGTATGGCCTATATTCAGTTTGTACCAGCTTGCAACCTCCGTATAGTGTATGCCTTCAGTATGGAAATCTTCTTCCTTCAGTCATCTGTACGTTGTACGGTCAGACTCTAAGCACAACCTTCTTTGCCCTCTAGTCTCTGTATGACGTACGACCTTTGTACGGCCTAGTTGCTGTCTGTACAGAGTATGGCATACTTCCAATCCGTACGACCCCAAATCTCTACACCTTTTGTATGTCATACGGTCTCCTCTTGGACTGTATCGTTCGTACGGCGTACGGCCTGTCTTCCTTCTATACAACCTTCTTCTTGATGATGTGGTACGGCTTCCACCAGTGCTCACCGTACGGTGTATTGCTTGTGTCTTCCATCAGTATGATTTATGGCTTGGTTCTTGTCTATACGTTCTTCTTGGATCCGCCTTTTCACCGCCACTTCCTTCTCCTTGCTCATGGCTGCAATTTGTGTCCTCCCACTTCCTTCTGTTTGAGCTAAATATAATGCCCCACTTGAATCTTTTATAAGGCTCATTGATGTTAGGGTTTTCTTCTATTATCTCTCCCTTTGACTTTTCCATGCCTTTTTCTTTTCTTTCTTTTATTATGTCTAAGTGACATATGGGATGTATTTCTATTCTTTTATTATACAGCCTTAGTTTGGATCCATTTACCAAGTCTTTTAAGGGATTATCATCCAATGTGGATAATTTTATAGCTCCATTCTCCCTTACCTCTACAAATTTATAGGGTCCCAACCAGCGTACCTTGAACTTTCCTGGCTTAATTTCATTTTTCCCATTGTACTTGAGTACCAATTGGCCAGGTTCAAACTTCATTTTCTTTAAGTGTTTGTCATGCCAGAATTTTGGTCGCTCTTGTGCCACCTGGGTGGCCCATTGGGAAAATGTCCTCCTTTCATCCAATTTCATTAAAGTACTCAGTCTTTCCTTTAGACTCTATGTATCTCCGAGTCTCTTCTCAACTGCTATCCTCAGGTTCGGCACTCCATATTCCATAGGCATTATGACTTCTTGCCCAAACATTAAGTGGAAGGGTGTGTGCCCAATAGTGGCTTTGTAAGTGGTCCTGTACACCCACAAAGCTACTAGTAGTCTTTCTCCCCACTCTCCTTTTTCTACTCCGCAAGTCTTATACAAGATTGATACTAATACTTTGTTTGTGGCCTCTGCTTGGCCATTCGCCCTTGGATAGTACGGGCTCAAAAATGAGTGAAAAATTTTGTACTCATTTGTCATTGTTCTGATTACTTGATTCATAAAATGCACCCCCCTATCGCTCGTAAGTTGGAGTGGTATGCCAAATCTTGTTATTATTTGTTCATAGAGAAATTTTGCAGTACTGAGAGCTGTGTTGTCTGGGAGTGCTCGTGCTTCGGCCCATTTTGTAAGATACTCAGTTGCTACCACTATGTATCTACATCTGTGATTATTGCTAGTAGGTAGGGGCCCTACAAAGTCCAACCCCCACCGCTCAAATAATTCTTGTGGTTGGGATGGGAATAATGGCATGAAGTCTCTTTTTAAGGGTTTCCCTACTCTTTGGCATGTATCACAGGTGAGCACCCATTCCCAAGCATCTGCATACATAGTGGGCCACCAGAGTCCTGCCAATAGTACCTTTCAAGATGTTGCATCGAGGCCCATATGGCCTCCTGCTAACCCTTCACGAGCTTCCCTTAGGATTCCAGAGATTTCTTCCTCCATCACACATCTCCTCAAGATCCTGTCTGCCCCCATTTTATATAGTAGTCCCTCTATAACTGAAATGTTCTACTTTTGAGTGTAATTTTTCTCCTTTTCGCGGCTGGCATTTCTTTTGGAAATGCGGTTGTAGAGAGATATTGTCCTATCCCTTCGTACCATTGAGGCAATATGGCAATTTGAAATAGGTGGGCATCAGGGAAATATTCATTTATTCCACTTACAGAAGCTTCTCCCGACTTGATTCTTGATAATTGGTCTGCAATTACATGACTCCTTCCGGGCCTAACTATGATTTTAAAAGTAAATTCTTGCAGGAAGATTAGCCATTTGCTCACTCTCCCTTGGATTATAGGCTTATTCACGAGATACATGAGTACTTGGTGATCAACAAAAAATTTAAAAGGGGTAGCTAATAGGTAATGTCTAAATTTTTGAAATGCATAAACCATACCTAGTGCTTCCCGTTCAGTGGTATTGTAATTCCGCTCTACTTTTGATAATAGCCTACTTGCAAAGTACACTAGATGGTATAGTCCTTCCTTCCCCATCTATGCCAAGGTGGATCCTATTGCATAGTTGGATGCATCCACATGGACATGAAAATCCTTGTCCCAGTCCGGATATATGAGGATTGGGGCACCCACTAGTCTCTTCTTTAGTTGCTGGAAAGCCTCCTCCTGTTCCTTCTCCCAGCAGAACCACTCTCCTTTCTTTGTAAGTTTTTCTAAGGGCAGAGCAATTCTAGCAAATCCTTCTATAAATATTCTATAGTACCCCACATGTCCCAAGAAGGACTTTACTCCAGTGACATCAGATGGAGCTTCCATATCCACAATTACCCTGATCTTATCTGGATCTATTTTCAATCCCTCCTTACATAATATATGGCCTAGCAGTCTACCTTGTGGAACCATGAATTTGCATTTCTTTGGATTCAAGGCTAGATGGACCCTTCTGCATCGATCCATGCATTCTCCTAGGATCTTAAGGTGGTGCTCCTTTTTGCTATGTACTAACCAGCCATCCAAAAAAGCTCTGAAGTTCCCCACAGACATGTCGTGAAAGATATGGAGTATGATTCTTTGGAAGGTCGTTGGCGCATTGCATAATCCAAAAGGCATCCTGTTGTAGGCATACACCCCATCTTCCACCATAAAGGTGGTTTTTAACTTATCTTCCTCGGCAATGCTCATCTGGTTATAGCCTAAAAACCTATCCATGAACGAGTATATTTCATGGCTTGCTACCTCTTCTAGGATGCTATAGGTAAAAGGAATAGGAAAGGGATCTTTTATGGTTACCGTATTCAAGCACCTAAAGTCCACGCATATCCAGATTTGGATCCCATCCTTCTTTAGTGATATAACAATAGGAGACACCCAATCACTGGTCTGTACCTTGAATATGATGCCTGCCTCCAGCATTTTTGTAATTTCCTCCTGAACCTTGGCAGCATAGTTCTTATTCATTCTATAAGGTCGCTTGCACACAAGTCTTGCCCCTGGTATCAATGGTATCTGATGGACACACACTTCTGGTGGTACTCCTTTTAGGTCCTTATATGTCCATGCAAATACATCCTTATACTCAAGGAAGATTTTCAATGCTGCTCCCTTCAATACTGGGTCCCAGTCGTCCCCTATGAAGATTTCCTTGGGTTCATCCTCCTTGCCCAAGTTTATTGTTTGCAGTTTAGCCTCTTTGTATTCTATCTCTCCCCTAAATGTGTGGGTTGGTTTGTTATTGATGGTTGATGTGCCTTCCTTGTACTCCTTATACTCCTCAGGGTAGCTCTCCTTTGCTTCTTAAATTTGCAACATATTTCACTCAGGCTGGAATACCTCACAGTCGCCCATCTGCCAGTGGAATAGGCCACTGAGAGAATTTTTCTCATCTTCTGAGCATTCCCCTAGCCGAAGCACTCCTTCTTCATCTGGTTTGACTCCTTCTTTGTCCTCTCCTTTTGAGTCAGATGCCAGATCCTGGCTTACACATTGATTCCTCAGGTCAATTGTGTCCGTTGACCTCTATGGATAAGGTATTCTTTTTCCAATTATGGGTGGCCTTGGCTACCACTAGCCAACCTCTCCCTTACAAATCATATCCCTTCTTTTCTAGAGTAATTACCACAAAGTCAAGAAGAAAGTGTTGTGTACCAATCCTTACCTTCTGCCCCATTAAGGTTCCTATTGGTTTGATTTCGTGTTGATCTACAGCTACCAATTGGAATGTGGGCGGCTAGATGGTAGGCTTCCCTAGTGCCTTCCAAGTCTCCTCCGATAAGACATTCACACCAGATCCTTCGTCCACAATAGTATTCGAGAGTTTGCACCCCATTATCTCCATTTCCACTACTGTCGGTGTTCTCCATGTCCCTATTGTGAATATAGTGTTAGTCGTATCTGTTGGTTTTTCTTCTTTCTCCTCCTCTTTCAGGGTTTCCTCTTGTCTGCTTGTTCCTTGTGTCATTTCTACTCGTAGCTAAGGTAATGTTTCTAATAAATCCATAATTCTTACCAGAATAGTGGTTTCCAGTACTTGTTTCATGATGCTAGGTACTGGTCGGTTATATGGGGATTTAACAACACTTCCTCTTCCTTATCTTCCTTCCTCTGCCATAGTATTTCTAATCTCATTTCTTGCTTCTTGAAACCTTTCTTTTTTATGTGGCCATGTCGGGGTATGTAAGTTGTTTGGACTGCATTCTCATTATGGTGAATACTTCCTTCTCTGGTTCTGTAATGTCAAGCCTGTTCACCCCCTTTTGTCTCGGGCAATTGGCATCCTCATGATTTCCTGGTCCACACCATTTACATAACATCCCTCCGTTTTGTCCCCCTCTGCTGTAGTAGTCTCGCACGAAGTGTCCCCACCCATTACATCGCCTGCATTGGATCACGGGCCTTCCTTTTGAGTTGTACTAGATTGCCCTCCGAGGTGTGTTCTTATTACTGTTATTGTTGCTATTATTATTTCTCCCTCGTCTATTGCTTTGGTACCCTCCAGGTGAGGCTTTTGTGTTTGTGTTTGTGTTCTGTGGAGGGATAGCCGGTGGTGTGGATTGTTCTCCTTGAGTAAAAAATACTTGAGCACTCTGTGCCTTAAGATTGTAGGGGCAATCTTTGATTGTGTGTCCGAGCACTTGGCAGATATCATAGAAAGCTTTGTGCGGGCACATTCCTTTAGTATGTCCTTCCTTCTCACAATCTGTACACCAAAGTTCCCTTCCTTCTTCTTTTTTTCTCCTTGCTTCCAGTAACTTCCTTCATCAATCTCATCATGTCTTTTCTCAAAGCCTGGATGGTTTTAGACTCATCTCCGCTATCTTCTGAGCTCTCACTTTTGCTTCCATGTTTCTTAGCCTTAGAGGTTTTGTTTTCACTTTTGATGTCCATTGCTCGGGTGCATGCTTCTCCAAAGGATGATGGTGGTACTATCTTCATTTTCTGCTTTAGGGACGGGGTTAACCCTTCAATGAACCATCATTTTTTCAATCTGTCAACAAGTTTTTTATCCAATTTTCCTATCATCTCCTTTAATTTCCTGGTGTAGCCCCTAACTGACTCATTTTTGCCTTGTATAGTATTGTAGATTTCTATGACTATCTCATCGTCATCCCGTAGCAGTTTGAATTCCTTCTCGAATGCAGTACGAAGGTCTTTCCATGTGGTTTTTTGAGCAGCCTCCAAATCTGTGTACCAATCAATAGTGATCCCTCTTAGTGTGGAAGGGAAGGTTTTTAACCATTCATTGACGTCATTTTCTCCATTGGCCTGCCATATAGTGATACACATTTTACAGTGTCGGGCCAGGTCATTTGACCCTTCTCTAGTAAATTTCAGAAGTTTCTGCTTGACTACTGCCATTCTTCTCCCTCATGCCAGGTTGACACTTCCTCCTGGTGGGAGGCTTCCTCCTGGTGGGATGCTCCCTCCTGGTGGGACTCTCCCTCCTAGTGGGATGCTTCCTCCTAGTGGAACCCTTCCTCTAGAACTTGTACTCTCTTCTTCTCCTTGTGACTTGTGTGTCTGGGTGGAGTGAGGCGTCTCTCGGTACTCCCTACGGGCAGGTGCTTCAGGATTCTCTCCTCCTCCCTTCACTATTTATAAAATGGCCGAGTTGGCAATTCCTTCTATGGTATTTTGGATCAAGCTTTCCTCAAGTTGTCTTTCGCTTAGAGATTGGTTCCCCATCTCTCACAAGCAGCAACATCTTGCTTCCTGTTGTTGTTGGCCAAGAATCCGCACTCCGGCTTCTTCTTCAATTTCTTCTTTCGGTCTACGTTTAGGATATTTTTTTGGAAGCAGGGCCATGAATTTATCAAGTGGACCAAATGTCTTGTTAGGAGTCGAGGAACTCCACAAGGTAGATCCTACACACTGGTGGCACCGAAATCCGTCTGCACCGTGGTAATATGGAACTGCTCTCTCGGCTTCCCTTTCCACGTACCGCACTATCCAAGCTACCCCCCACGTGTTTTGATCTTACCTTGGTATTCCCTCCTCTGTACTATGACCTCCAGGTCCGAACTTAGGCAACGACGCCAAAATGTAGAATGGTTAACAATATAGAATATGTAGAAGGATACATTAAGCATTCACAGATACCATCCAACCAATTACCAATAATTAACTAACTACCAATATCAATGAAAGATACCAAGTACCATACCAGAATACCAAATTGGCAAGGAAGTGTGTATTCTCTTTATTATTACCAGAAAACCAACAACTCCATACAATAAACCAAACACATATATATAATAGTCGGTTGGTTGGGGAAACCAATGGACGCACCTCCTTGCTCCTAACTACCCTCCCGACAACCATAATTAAGTCTTAATACAAAATGACTTTATTTCCTACTACATTAAGTAACACACATTTAGCATTGACCACTTAGGTGGATGGTGTGGGTCAAACCTCTAACTCATCCCATTCCAGTTCATTGTTAAGAAGGGTTGTTTGCTTGATGTGTACAAATTTGAAATTTAAATCTACTTCTCGTTCATTCTCACCCACACACGGCTTAAGTTACCACCTTGCAATATATTAGAATTTTGTTAGATGTTGTTCTCCCTTGATCGACTCTCATCTCTATTTTCTTCCTTTGTGAAACCACGTCTTGGAGAAGGAATAATGATATGTTGCAGAGGAAAAGTGTGCTTCGTAAGACGTGTATGCAAAATATGGAACCCTTGATGGGGGTTGTGAATTCTTTGGTAGGATGCTTCAAAGAAACATGTTCTCATGGAATGCCTTGTAGGATATCTAGGAGAAAATTTGTTAAAAGAGATTTAGAAATTTTCAAAAAAAATTATATGTAGGCGTAAATCTAGACTTCTCAACTTATGTTTGTCTGAATGAAGTTGGGAACCAACATAGCCTGAATAAAATTGATTCCCCTAATTGGCAGGGCATTTTCCCACCATCCCATCAAATTTGTACAAGATTCATTCTTCTTCTTTTTTAACTGATGGATCATATGATCATTTAAATACTTTTCATTTGATATTTTAGAGTATAAGTTGTCAAAAAGACTTAATTTATGAAAACCTTTTAAAATATGTCTTATACTAAAATCTTAAAACATTTTAACTAGTAATCATATATTAAATATGAAAAATATTATTTAAATTTAATAAATATTTTAAATAATTTAATTGTTATTGTAAAACTTATTCCATTGTATAATTAGAATTTAGTATCTTTTAATAGTAAATATAACTTTAAAAAGCAATAAACAATAAACATATAAGCTATTAGATTTCCACAATCCATCTGAATGCTATGATAGTATATGGCTTTGATTGTGTAAAAATTTTTATCATCAATGTTTCAAACACACTCCATGATTCATCATCAAGATGTAACAGAGCATAAGGAGTGTGATTTGAAATGTTGATGGTAAAAAAAGTTACACAATCAAACCTAGAACCTATCAAAGCAATAAACATATCATTAAACTATCTATCTTTAAAAAATCATATAAAATATGTTAAGAAATATCATTCTCAACGCATCTATTTGTCATTATTCAAGTTAAAATAAATAAATAACAACAAAAAATATCTTAAAATGATATATCTCAATGTATTTTATCTAGAATATTTTAAAGATGTACTAGTAACAATAAGAAATTACACATGTAAAATATTATTGAAAGTTGTATTATTATTATAGGATAGATATAATTATTAATGATGTTATATAAATAAATAAAATTAAAATTAAAATGTATCACTGATAAATGTGTTAGCGTAATTCAAACTACAGATTTGTAGACAATGCCTCATCCATAAATTGAATGCCAAGCTTATAGTTATCTTAGAACATGAAGTGTGGAAAATTTATTATTTAATGCTTTTGGCAGATAATAATGCTAGTAGTCACAAGCAAATAGTCGTGTATTCCATTTTTCGGGCAAAAGGTCATTTTAGAGATTTTGATTTTGATTTCGAGTTTGCATTAGACTGATGTCTCACTCCAAAACAACTCTATCATTGAAATACCTGCTTCTTAGAATCCAGTGGTTGCTTCCAAATTTCCTTACCAAATTTCAGACCTATGTAATGAATCTATCTCCACCATGATGTGTGGATTAGTTGAGGGTTTTATTTTTTCCTTCATTGTGATCTTCATGGAATCATTTTTGTAGCATGATATGTAGCAATTGTTATTAGCAATGTAATCATAGTTAACAAATATTAGGAAATTTTATAGAATTCTCCTCGGATTGGAGACAATAATCTTAAATCATGTTTCTTATACAATAAATAACATTAGTGGGATCGCAGAAATTAGTTTCCTCTATGTGGATCACACTATCCCATCATCTGATATGATATTGAGTAAGTGCATTAACAATGTAGAATGTTTCAATGAAATCCATCTTGTTCAAGATCCACTCCCTCTTACTTGGAAACAAGGTAATTTTATATAGAAGATATGTGGGATTGGACATTATGGGTAATAGGCCATCCCTCGGGTATGATATTTCTAGATGGTGAATATTGAATGTGGCTCATGATATCTTGCATCTAATTTCACTACCATGTGATAGTGATTAATCTCCTAATTAGTTGAACAAGATGCACAACTTTAAACTCTTTCTAGTTTTGAACATAGACAGAACCTTAGATCATAATTATTGTAATGAGAAGCATTGATGGTATCGTAAAAATTAATCACCTTTAATTTTATCCAAATCTATTGTTATATGACATTATATATTATGTTTATTATTAAATAGATGCATCAATCATGTTGAGATTTTTAATGAAATTGTTCTAGTTCAAGTTTTATGTTTAGCTATAATCATTCTAGTAACCACAACATTTTTCACATCACACTAGAGTTATTCTTTGGCTATCATCTTCAATTTTGACAACACCATCGATGAGATTTCCTTGGTTGCAAATAGCTTTGTCTCACCATTATTTATCTACTTCTATCATAGGCCTATTAAATCTTAACAGCCCGATAATAGTGAATGGCTACAATTGTTTGTCAGAGTGCATAGAGGAATCATTGTATCTCCTTCCAATGAGTCTCTTGGCATCAAACACCATGTTTCTAGGATTAATTGAAATTTGGAACTCAACACCATCTCCAACATGTCTTTCCTTGGTAAGATAAAGCATTTGGATGAGAAGGATCATGCATGGAAACTTTCACCTCATTGATTCAACCATAAAAATCACCAAATATTCTCACCTTATTGGCTTATCACATTCCACAAGATCCCTTCCATATGCATATTTTTGGTTAAACATGTTGACTACATTGAAAGACAACTTAAGGAGATGCAAAACCAGAAATAGTCATTATTCCAACAAGTACAAGAATATCATATGAAGATTTTTGAGGCTCTAAAGAATTTTTTGAAGATTTAATCTCAAATGATTTCATTAATAATTTTTAAGGAATTGGAAGTAACTCTCCAAGACAGAGACCAACTTGAACAAATTGATGTATAATGCTTCTTACTTAGCCTTTAACACACTTGCCTTCTTACATATTGCTAGCCAAGATAATATAACAGAACTTGGGGTTTAGCAACATTGGGTTTAGTCCAAAATCAAGCAATATGAATTCTATTATCTATAGAAAATAAATGACTCCTACGAAATCATGATTGCGTGAGTGCAAGTCCAAGCTACTTGATAGGTTTTTTGTGAAACCTTGCCTATTATTTTTCTACTTCTCTAGTTGCTTCATAAGTATGTAAGTTGAGATTATGTAGAAGTTAAAAATATGAACCAATATGTGAGCGGTTGTGAGTTTAGTCTAAAGAATATTTTCCTTTGCTTTAGATTTTTCAAACATGCTATGAATCTCAAAGTTTAAATCAAGCATTTCATAAAGGGATAAATTATGGCAGTATGGTGTCATTCTAAGTTGATACACAAGGAGGATACTACGTATTTAAGATGGCACTACATGTAAAATTTTGCACAGTGATAGCATGTAAAATTTATGGAGCTTTAATGCCATGTAAAATTTTAGCTTAACCTACACACCACAGCTAATCTAGCTAGAAAAGATAGAACAAATGTGTAGATAAAAGAGGAAAAATTTAGAGCAAGAACAAGGATAATAAACTCTTTCTTATTCATTTACAAATGAATGCATATACAATATATAAACTTCTCGAAGCAAAAAGAAGAGGAAAAATATGAATAAAACTAAAAATATATATATTCCTTACTTCACTTAAAAACTAAGCAACTGTAGCTTTGTCTAAGTCACCATAATTAAATTTGGCAATAAAACACAATGTTGTCACTTCCAAGAATAAAATTTAGAATAAAAACTAATAAATCATAAAAGTTTCTACTAACAACTCCCCTTAATTCTAACTAAGGAGAGAAAAGAGGAAAGACATAAAACTCAGTGGGAATAAAACCCTCCCTCAAAAAACAAGAGATGCAGCTATATGAAGTGCATAAAAAAAATCCTCTGAGAGAAAATAAAAGTGTGGATAATCATTGAATGATAACTCCATAATAGAATGTTTGAAACATTATGTTTCACCCAATCAAGGACCAAATCAGGACCATGGGTCTTGGGCAATGAGAGGATGTGAGATTTCAAGGCACAACCAAATCTAAGGTCGAGAGAGAACAAAAAGGCCATAAATGGTGATATAGGGCCTAGGGGGTGAAATGAATTAGGGGATTGGAGGAAAAATAGAGGAGAATACTTAGAAATAAGGGTTAACCTCGATTTTAAACAAGATTGAAAGGAGAAAGGGCTAACCTAAATCTTCTTATGGAGTAACTCTGGAAACCTCACATTCACTCTATCAAAAATCTTGGTCAAACCCGACCTTATGAGCTTGCTCTTGACATTATTTTCTAACTATATGTCTTGTCAAGAGATTCTATGGTTGAATTAATTTAATTTTAATAATTGGTTCACTTTGTTTTGTCATAGACTTTCCTTTTAATGTTTTATCTCTCACATACTTTTTAGGAATGTATATTATTCAATTTAATATTTACGATCAACCTCTATAATACATATATTGCCCCAACAGGAATTAAAGTTGGTTTTATGCTTACTGTTAATGCTACGCAATATTTTTCTCGTTTACAAGTTCTATGAAAAGCAGTTTACATTCTTACTAACATCATTGTATTCTTGAAGTTTATATTGTAGTCAACCCCCTCTCGTAAGCGCCATTTTTAATGAAAATAGGGGATATTTATCTTATAAAGAAGGAATTCTCATGGTTTCTATAGGAACACAACTTTAAGAACTCAGATAATCTAAATATCAAATAATGGATTTGTATTAACATGTTGGAATATTGCATGAGCACCCATATAGATTATAGTAATTTAATATATGTTTTCAAACATTTGATTATTATCATCAAATTTAGTAGAAATTATACAATCTATGCCAATTATGAGTGCATATGAAGACTATTGAAAATGGATTCTAGTTTTCTATCATTTTTCAAAGTTCCTTGTAAGCTATTAGTGTTTTTTGAGGTTACGAGTTTAATTTGTTTGAAGCAGTCTTCCATAACATTATAGTATGGGATTTGCATGGTGCTAAACACTCTTTAATCAATTACAATGCAAGATGGGATACTCATAGTCTAGAATCTACAACAATTGTAAGACATACTTTCGAATAAAGTTTTGATCAATTTTTATGATAGGCAATCTCTAAAATGGATTCTATAATAACTATCTTATTCTTGTAAACTATATCAAATTTTCATGTTGATATAACAACATATCTTCTACAAATTTGAAGCCTTTTAGAATCAACCTAAGCCAACTTGTTTTTATGTGTATGTCATGGAAATAGTGACTAGACTACCATAAGATGGAAGATTTGAGTGAGTATGATGTAATAAATGCATACTTTGGTTCATGAAGATACTTGAATCATGATATTGTTATAGGTGTTAAAAGTGGATGGGACTTTGGTTCACTATGGATGAAGTAATGCATATTACTATTGCAAACTTTGAGTACCTAGATTTTTTGTTAATAGAGCTTTCCCAATGCATCTTATTCTTTTTCAAAAAAATTAATGAGTCATTGGGTGCCAAAATGTCAGGAAAACATAATTTTTTATTTCATTTTTCAAAGCCTCTTAATTATTCAAGAGAACCAAAGAAGTGTAAACTTTTGATCATATGCAAAATTCTTAAATAATTTATGATATATTTAAAAATTACTCAATGCTTTAATTATTTGTAATACAAGCTTTGCATCCACATAACTTGTAAAATACATGTTTCTAGGTGCTAGTTGGACTTGTGTATTTTATTAGAGAGCATACAAATGAGAAGAATAATGGTTATGTCCATGGTGCCTATCTTGTTGGTATATTAATATGCATAATGTTACAAGAAGAGTAAGAAAAGACACTAACATTATTAATTGTGGTTGTTGATATATGTGGTGATGATCAAGCATAGACAAAGCAAATATGTTGTTGGACTGCATGAAAAAGGAATGTTGTGGGCACAAATTTTATGGACAAAGTACTCAAGAAAAGAGCGAATGTTCTTGTAACATGGATATTCACAACGTAAATGCTCATATGATCTCTAGTAAATATAGAATCTAGTGACATACCATATATTTATACATTTTTATGGAAATAAGTTAGTGTCCTGGGTCAAGGAATGGTGCATAGATTTAGAGTGTGGATTAATGTTTTACAACTACTAGCAGAAATGGGAGATCGACGAGTAGGTGTGGATGAGGAAAGTGCTAGTTTTGGAAGACAAGCTCTCTAAGTCACAACAATGCAGAGCTTGAAAATTATATATTTGATTGTTGTACTTTAGTGTCTTGTAATTATATGAATACAACGATGGATTAGTTCGCAAATGAGATAGTATGATTATTTCCTGACCATCTTAATTGTGTTTTTCATAACTAATAGTGATGGTTTCCTTTGCCCCTATGTAGGTTTTATCCATGCAAAAGAATACATTGATTCTACTAATTTTAGAAAAACATTTTACATTTTTTATATGTTTATTTTTTATTACTTACAAAATTATAAATAATGAATTGTCTAAAGGACATTATTTATTCTTCAAAGGGTTCTAGTTCCATGAATGAGAACCTTCCTTACAAGTAGGAGGTTGGTGGTTCGATTCCATCGTGCTCTACTAAGAATAAATCAACCATATTTTAGTTTATATTTAAGAATATTGATTTATTTGAATAGTGAAGTATTTTTTTAATTCATTATTTTATATATCTCTATAGAGACAATATGTTTTTAATCATAGCTATAGTATCTATAGAAACAAAAATTAAGTTCTCTCTTAAGAGACAATAATACTATTATTTTTTATTGTCTTTATAAAGATAATTTTTTAAGGTACTCACTTAAAGACAGTATTTAAAACAATACACAAGTTTTATTTTGTCTCAATTTAAGACAATTTACTCAAAAAAAATGTCTCAAATAATGTCTTAAAACTCTGGGCGTGACCGTTTGGTGAAATGGTGGGGCTTCTTGCCTGTAGTGGCTACAACTAAGGTTCAAGTCCCCACGGGGTCACTCTTTACCGTGGTTCTCAATGGAGAGTTGTTACCTTGACCCTTGGTGAAATAGTGGGGCTTCTTGCCTATAGAGCTTACAACCAAGGTTCAACAATTTTGAAATGTTCATTAGAGGGGTTGAAATTGATTTTTTTTAAAAATGGTTATGCAACAATCGAATGGACCACCATGGGTGGGAAATGGAGGTCTCAAAATGATGGACCGACTTCACCCTAGTCATTCTAAGTCACAAAGATGGCCTTTCAATCACAGAGGGAAAGAATCATACCACAATGTAATCCATGCACACACCAATCATAGAACGCAAACTAATGGATGGATAAGGAAAAACAGGAATGACAGGAGGTGGGAGAAAAGAAACAACTCTTTGGGCATATCGTTTGGATTGACAACTGTGCAGAAGGAATTCAAGTTTCAAAATATCAAGAAGAAGTTTTGGAGGAAGAAAGCTATGGAGGAGATGGATCTCAGTAATGCCCAAGGAAAAAACAATGAATCCCCACTGAAGGTGAGTGAAAACACCCACATAGCTACCTCTTATGCTATATTCAGACTTACAAATGTCCAGTGGATTGAGAACAGGGCTTTATTGGAGGAGAATTTTTTTTTCTTAAATGGATGGACCCCTGGCCATCTTATAGTAAGGTTAAACAATGGTGTGAGTGCAAATGGAAGGACTCCTTTATCTCTCTAAAACCTGTCTCTAATGGTTTCTACCTGATTATCTAATCCACAAAGGAGGACAAAGAGTGTATATTAGGGAATGGCCCATATGTGATGGATGGAATGAACATTTATCTAAAGAAGTGGAATGCAAATTTTAACCCAGAGAAGGAACAAGTAAAAGAAACCTTGGTCTAGTTCAAATTGGAGAATCTACCACAAGAATATCTGGGGGAGGAAACACTGAGGATTATGGGAGACTCATTGGGGAAATTTTTGAAAATAGAGGAGGTAGTTAACCCACAAAACTATGTTGTCTTTCCAAGGATTCTTGTGTGGCGTCATACTTGTTATGGATTTCCTTACACATCATCATCCATACTGAGGATGGTGATTGGTTGCAACCATTGATAGCTAAAAAAATAAACTATGACGAGGCTTCTAACCAAGAGGGAGGTAAGGACAATGGGAAAGCCATAATGGATAAACATCTAGAAAATACTATTAAAACCTTGACTGAAAATATGGTGCTTAGTATTTCAACTTCTTTAGAAGTGGAATCTTTTAAGCATGTAGATTGGGGACTGGCTAAAAGGCAAGAAGCAGTGGAGAGAAAACAAGTGATGGAAATTAACAAAGGGTTCTAGAGGGAATCACATTTTTGGAAAGACAAAATCCTTGAGATAACCTCCACTCAAGTGGTGTGTGAGACCCCATTTGGCCTCTCTCAAAATAGACTCACAGGCAAAGGTTTCGAAGGCCAGGGAGATGCATTTTTATTCAATAGTCAGGAAGCACAACTTTCAAGAGAGGCCACACTACTCCAATGCATTGTCAAAGAAATCAACCATGTACAAAGCTCAGGACGAGCTGTAAATATTCCTGATACTCTCCCCTCAAGTGATAGAATAATAGTGGATAGGCCATTTTTGACAGATAACCAAGGTGCCAACCCCCAACAGGAGGATCTCAGGGTGAGTCTAGAGGAACAGAATAGTGCCACGGTAGTAGAGGGAGAAGCAACAATTATAGCAAATTATGATAGAATTTGTCCTATCAGAAACTTGGAGGGTTATTTTGAGGAAGCACGTGATAGTGGGGGGAACCCATTAGATTTTAACTCACTTCATAGCTACCTAAGTGATGAAGGGGGGGAAGATGACTTGGGTGTCTTTGTAACACCCAATATTCTGGACCCAAGACGTGTTGAACAAACAAGTTCAAGGCTCAACAAACCCAGGATAGGGGGAAAAGGAAGAAGAGGGGTGATAACA
The DNA here is from genome assembly GCA_018584345.1 of Thuja plicata. Classification (NCBI taxonomy): domain Eukaryota; kingdom Viridiplantae; phylum Streptophyta; class Pinopsida; order Cupressales; family Cupressaceae; genus Thuja; species Thuja plicata. Next base: position 580,623 of record MU223270.1, read on the forward strand.
ACCAAGGAGAAGATATCCAAGGTAGGGTGTGTAACAAACCAAGATAAACTGCTAAGATCGGGAAAGTCCATTGCCTTTTCTTGATAACAATGAGGATCCTTTAGTGGAATTTTAGGGGATGCAATTCCCCTGACAAGATTCAAATGATAAAGAGAGGTCTTGATCAGGTGAGGGTTGATGTAGTGTTAATGCACAAGACAAAGGTGAGTGACACTGATAGAGAGGTTTTTAGAAAAAGGTTCAGTAGATGGGAAGGGGCTTTCTCAGATGCAAGAGGAGCGTTAAGGGGGCTATGTGTGTTGTAAGATAGAAGTGTTGTAGATATTCAAATCTTAAACTAGTCTAGCAACTGGCAATGGATGGAAATCTCTTCAAAACAACTCTTATCCAAGTTTTGTGTTATAAACATATATGACCCTACCAACACAACAGAAAAAAAGGAGTTATGGAGAGTCATCACAAAGATTCTGACTTTAAATAAAGATGAGCTATTTTTTTCTTGGAGGAGACTTTAATGCCATTTTGTGTCCTGCAGAGAAAAAAAGGAGGTAAAGGATGGTCTGGAGTCAATCAAAGAGACTTCTCTAAATTTTTCATGAGCAATGGGTTGATTGATCTAGATTTTAGAATGGGTGACTTTACTTGGACTAATAGGAGGAATGGATTCCTCAATATTGCTAAAAGATTGGATAGATTTATGTAGGCTAGACAGTGGGATCAGAGAAATTGGCTTTATAGTGCAAATATTCTACCCATAACAGGGTCTGACCATTTCCCAATATGCTACAATATTCAAGAGGACTGCACTCCTAAAAGATCTCAATTCAATTTTGAAGTAATCTGGATGCGCGATGCCAAGTTTTTTTCCTTCATAGAGGAATGGTGGAAAAATACCCCTGGCTGGAAAGGTAACAAGTCTTTTATTTTTTTCAAAAAGCTACAATTCCTAAAAGATCAATAGAAAGTTTAGAATAGGGATTCCTTTAAAAATATTTTGTGGAAAATCTCAATATGGAAAACAAATTAGCTACCCTTAATGACATCATCATTGCTAAGGGGATGAATGAACAAAATTTTGAGGAAGAACAGGAATTGCATAGAAAATATAAAGAAATCTTGGCAAGGGAAGAGACCTTTTGGAGGCAAAACTTGAGAGAAACCTGGCTTCAAGATGGAGATAGGAACACTAAGTTTTTCCATAAATCTGTTAAAGTTAAGAGAGAAAGGAACAAGAACTTTACAATCAGGAATGCACAGAGGGTTTTAATCACTGACACTCAGCAAATTAACAAGATTGTTGTGGAATATTTCCAGAATATCTATGTTAACAATTCACAGGGTTTAAGAGGTTCAAAGAACCTCCTGGATTTCATTCCAAAGAAAATCTCAGCCACCCAAAATAAGGCTTTATTGGCCCCAGTTATAAAAGAGGATGTAATTGTAACATTAAATGGAATGGGGGGATAAAACCCTAGGGCCAGATGGATTCCCGACCCTTTTATTTCAAAAAACATGGGAAATTTTGGGTGAATACTTGTGGGAGGTTGTAGAAGATTCCAAGGGAGGTGGCTTCATCCTTAAATATTTCAATAACACTTTCATATCTTTAATTCCTAAGAAGGGAGACAACCTATCATTTGATGATTTTAGGCCAATTGCTTTGTGTAACACAATCTACAAATTCATTGCAAAATTAATTGCTAAAAAATTAAAACCAATGCTTGACACATTAATATCTCCGGAGAAAAGTGGGTTTGCACCAAATCAGTCTATATTTAAGGGCATTATTATTGTGCATTAAGCCATTCACACAGTTAGACAAGATAAAGTGGCCAAAATGATGATAAAGCTGGACATCAAGAAGGCTTATGATCATGTGAATAGATCTTTTTTGATTGATGTGCTTAGGAGGTTTGGGTTTGGGTAAGGATGGTTAAAATGGATTTCAAGCTTCATTAATACACCTGGAATCTCCATCTTGGTTAATGGAAGCCTGTAGGGGTTCATTTACACTTCCAAGGGCTTGAGACAAGGGGACCCCCTCTCCCTTTTCCTTTACATCATCATGGCAGAATCTCTAGTAAGATTAATAACCAACAAAAGATATGAAGGGGTCTGGAAAGGTATTACCATAGCAGCGGATCTGGAACCTACTACTCATCTACAATTTGTGGATGACAATTATCTAATGGGGGATGCTACGACAAGGGAAGCAAGGGTGATCAAATCAACTATAGATAGTTTTAGTGCAGCCTCGAGTCAGCATGTTAACTGGAGCAAATCTGAGGTTTGTTTTTTAACGCATATGGGAATCTCCAAAGGCAGCTTTGTAACATTCTTGAAATCAAACAGGGGAAACTTTCGGGGAAATATTTAGGGGTGCCATTTTTTTCTGGGGTATTTAAGCCAACTCTGTGGAAGGACCAATGGACAGATGCATTAAAAGGATAGAAGGGTGGAAAAGTAAATGGTTAACTTTGAATGGAAGAATTCTACTACTACAAACTATTATATCTGCTATTCCCATATACTCTATGAGCTACCTTAATATCCCCAATAAATTTATAGGTTTCATTGAAAAAAGAATGAGGAAATGTTTTTGGAGTGGCAATAGTGAGGATGATAAATGGACATTGCTGGCATGGGACAAAATATGCAATAATAAAAATAAAGGAGGGGTTGGATTAAAAAATTGGAGGAGAATGAACTTAGCCTTAGGTGCTAAATTGGTGTGGAATTTATATAAGGATCCTCATCGATTATTGGTGAATATTTTGAAAGCCAAATATCTGACACAAATGCTAATGAAAGAATTTTTACTATAAGAAACCCCACAAAGGGATCAGTCATCTGGAACTTTATGATGGAGTGCAGAAACATCATAACGGATCGCCTTTCATGGAAAATTGGGGATGGCACCAGTGCCTCTTTTTGGAATGATTCATGGAATGGTTTCGAACCACTAAAAAATGATGAGATATTTGTGGAGGTTAGTAGAATTCTAAAGGCTCAATGGGGGGAAAAAGTCTTAGACTATATGGAGTTAAGTCAAACCCCTTTAGGACCTCAATGGGCATGGAAGAGAGTAGCCCCAACTGGATTATTGGATCAACACAAATCAAATCCAATTGAGAAATGTGAGACTCTTAGGGACAACAGACAAGTTAATATGGTGTGTTGCTTCCAGCAGATCGTATTCTGTGAAGATGGGCTATTGAGTCTTAGAACTTGGAGAGGAAAACTGGGGATGGTCAACCAAGTTGTTTTATAACAAACACTACATTTTGAAGGCGGAAGCCTTTGCGTGGATCGCAATGCAAGGTAGAATTTTGACTACAGAAAGAAGGAAAAGATTTGGCTACTATGGGCCTACTAAATGTGTGTTGTGCAACTCAACCACAAAAGATGTTCATAATCTTTTATTGCAATTCCCCTTTGCTAGTAATTGTTGGCAGACTATTAAATATAAACTCAATTGGACATGCCCAATGCCTAGGACATTATTAGGGGTCTTTGAATGCTGGCCTACTAATGCTAAACCATCGGTTATGTCTCCTTTATGGAACTTGAGTCCTTCAATCATTATATAGGAAATCTGGAAGGAGAGAAATGTGTGAATCTTTCAAGGGAAAGAGGAGTCAGTGGAGAGAGTCCAAAGAAGAATTATTTCATCAATAGAAGAAGTAATGAAGACAACATTGTTCAAATAGAGAGGTGCATTGGCCTACACAACAAGTGATAGAAGGCTTCATGCTGAGTGGTCGTGCTTGAAGATCTAATCAGGCAATCTAGGATGTGCAAAGAAGGTAAAGTTCATAGAAAAGGTGGTAGAGTGGGAGAAACCTGACAGGGAGTGGACAAAATTCAACTTTGATGGGGCATCAAAAGGGAACCTAGGTCCCTCGAGGGCTGGGGCTATTGCTTAGAATTGGAAAGGTGACATCCTGGCTATAGCTTCCCAAAAGTTAAATGAAGGGACGAACAATGTGGCAGAGGTTAGAGTGGCTCTTCTTGCAGCGCAATTAGGCTTGAAACTACATATTAAGAAACTACATCTGGAGGGTGATTCATAGGTTATTGTGAATGCAATTCAAAATGGGGCTATTCATGCTTGGCAATTGGTGAGCATTGTGACTGAAATAAACATCCTTGTGTAATCTTTTGAGGATTTTAAAATTAGCCACATAAGACGTGAAGGTAATAAGGAAGCAGACACATTATCAAAATGGGTTATTAATTTGGCTAATTTTAATGGAATTCATTATGAAAGCTTCACGGGAGGGGAGTTACACTTAGACTTGTGATATTTTGAATTCAGGCGCGGGCTCTTTCAAATGGTCTTTTGAAATCTAACCATTTGGAGAGGTAGATTTCTCCATATGCAAAATGCACCCTAAATGATGTTAGCGGGATTGTGACAATCTGTGGATTGTGTGATCATGGTGTGTGATGGGACATCATTTAAATGCTTTTAATGATCGGTCATAGAATGCAAAGAAAGGTGACAACACCTTTTTTGTAATGATGAAACCGCATGGTGAAGGCAAGTTGTGAAAAGACAGTCATTTTTCCTGAGAAATCTGGTTTCATTGGGAAATAAATCCCATTCATTATGACAGTTTACAACATTCTCTCCTAACAAAAAACAGAGTAGAGAATGGAGGCTACCTTTTCGGTGTGCACCTGGAAACAACAAAAGTCCTTTGAAGGGTCAGTGACTAAAGACAGGATGATGGGTCTACTCAATGTGAAGGATGAAGAGATTGCGCTGGCTACATTGGCAGTTTTAGGAAGCCAAATTCAAGAGTGCAAAGTTGAGCGAAGGTCCAATGTGGATGTAATCTCAGTGATAATTTCATGGGCATTGCAATTGGGAGAGAAGGAATGCGATGTTAAGATGTTGGTGGAATTCATGTTTGATAATGAGCTTCTCCTAGACCTGGACTCGATTCTCGAATGGGTGGAACTAGGAGTAGGTTTTGACTAGAGTGAATGCTTTGCAGATGAAAGAGATGGAAATGAATATGTGAGAGTGGAATTCCTTCTATGGTGGGGAAAAGTGGACAAAATTTCCTACCAAACAATTATTGGGTGTAAATGGAAACGATTGAAAGAGCTTGCAGAGCAGGCTAAAACTAGGCTGGAGGAAAGGCAACGTGCACTCTTTGAGGCAGTGCCAAGGATGGATGAAAAGGGGGTCAAAGGAGGAAAGAAGGTGGATAAGGAATAATAAATCCTAGCATAGGAAAATTTTGAATTTTGACATGAAGATCCAAACAAAACGAAGAAATTTTGGCAGATGAGCACTACCGGGTTAACATTTTTGAGGATTTTATAAAAAATATGGAAGGTGTGCAAAAATGGGAAATGTCCAAAGATGGAGGTTTAGGCAACAACAAAGTCTGAAGCATGGAGCACCTGCAAGCATGAAAAAGAGGTTAATAGGTCCATATATAGAATTATAGAATAGTTTATGATGTATAAACTCTTGATAATCTATGTTTTATGAGCAGTTTTTAGTGGTAGTAGATGGTTAAAAATGGAAGCAAAATAGCTAGAATGCTAAATGTAAAATATCTATGTAATTATCTATTTGAAATCAATATAAATAATATGTTATAGATCAAAAACAAAATCTTAAAACTCCACTCTATGTTGTAGTATATCTGGGATCTCAACTTAAAGAAGAGCTAGTCTACAACTTTGATAGCATAGCTAGCCTGGAGGCTTTGATAACATGTTGGAGCACTACTCCTAAGCCAAGATCAAAGCCTTCTAAAACTTCCACACACACAGAGAGGAATGATATAGATCATTAATAAATGATACATTGAAGAGATGATTTACAAATGTATATAGGTTTACTTATATATACAAGGTGAGAGAGAAAATTAAGGGCACAAGAAATGCCATGTGTCCCAATCATATGAGGGATTAGGTAGGAGTACAACTAGAATCAACTACCCAACTAAAAAATTCAATGCATTTGTAAAGAGAACGTTCAAGAGATTTATAAATGTTCATGTTTTTTTATGTTTTGAATGCCTTGGTCAACCTTTCCCTAGCCAATATTTTTCTTATATGCAAAGCATTGCTGTAAAGACCGTAGATACCGACAAAATCCACATAAAGAAAAACTAAGAATAACTCTTAAATGGTTTCAATAGTCATAGTTGGTCAATCGCTAAGACTAGACAACAAGAAAATACCCATAAATTAATTACACATTATCTCCCAAGTTGTCATATAATATCAAATTTCACAATTAAGTACAACATAAGGAAGTCGACTATACTGTCAAACATACAAGTCCACTCATAATCAATTAAAAAAAAAAATATATCCAATACATCAGGATGTCGACCAACTTGTTGTGCATCTTACATCATAAGTAAGAAAATATACATCAAGTAAAAGACAATAAGGTCGTAAAGAATCAAGTATCAAATATGCCATCAAACAACTGTCCATTTGCATGCTCCAGTCTCCTAAGCCATCGGACACCTGTCCATCCATAAATCTCGAGATAGGAGTGTGGTCTAGATGCTTTTTCTACCCTACCATGGAGTAGTTAGCTCCCCTGGGGCTCATCCCGAAATGAAGAGTGTACCGACCCTATCCGAACAAAAATAAGGAACACTAAATCCTTAAGAAGATTTGTAACCACAGATTGGAAACGAATGAATTTACAGCTATGCACAACAACAAAAAAAAAACTCCTTTGAAATAACAACTAACCAAGAAGAAAAACAAACAACAGTAATTGAAATCCACCAAAATATACATTTGATCTCATTAATCAAATATCATGATAGTTAAAGAGAAACGGGGAAAAGGATAAATTTAAAAAAAAAAACCTAGAATCACAATGTCTCGACTTTGTTGTCGTTCCCCCCAAAGTTTTATTTTTCTCGCCGCCACCTCTCTCCTTTTTAAAAATAAAATCTTTTGTCTCTCCCCCCTCTCATGTGTCTCCCTCTCCCTTTTAATTCTCCCTCCCTTCATTACCTTTCTCTCTCTCCTTTTATTTCTCTAACCATGAAATTGGATGCTTGCCATCTAGTTAAAACATGCCGCACATTTTGCATTCAAGTAACTTAATGGCCCACTCTCAGATCAAGACTGATCTATTATTGCTTCGATACAAATTTTTTATAAATTTTACTTTCCACAAAACTAGAGTGAAAAAGCATCTTTACTACATTTCTATTAAATGCATATCGTAATAAATAACATGTGAAATATTGCATGGGTAAACAAAGTATCATATTTCATAATCATACTTATAAAATAAAAAGAAGAAGGTTATTTAAATGACTTATTATAATCAAATACCAATTCACTCACACACATATTATTAATAATCTATGAATTTTTACTCTTAAATAAAAATCTTTTAACCTTAGAATTTAAATTAGAAAATAGCATTTTAACTAAGTGGTGTGTGCAACCATATTTTTCCAATCACATCCTTACTGAGGAGCTAGCCTTCTCTACCTAAATCACACCCCCACCTCCATTCTGCGAAATCAACTCAACCAATCAATTTATCATCAGTACATTAGTCTCATAAATCAAAATCAATATCTATTGCAATAATTATCGTTTCATCATCAACAAATTATCATCATGAAATCATGGCAACATCATGGCATAAGATCATATAAGTAGTTTAATCCAACAGAAAACAAGACCAACACGTCTAAAAATATCATCAAATACATATCGACTTAAGTCAAGAAGTGCAGGACTACGTCGGCATCAACCAAGAATCATAAACAATTCCTAAGAAAAACAAGAGTCTATCAAGTTGGGTTATGACAATTGCATTTGTATATAAGTAGATTTGTATGATAAAAATAAGCATTGAATAATCAACTCTATTTAAGAAATAATATGTTTTAATTATACTTATGGATCACAAAGTGTGATCCAAAATGTTGATGAAAAAACTCACAGACAATCAATTCTAGAAGCATTTGCACCATAGTGATGGATTGTGGAATTATGATAGATCTTAGAAAATATCATATCAATTTAAAACATTTTATTAACAAAATCCAACCAATTGTTAACTAATGAACTATTTATGCCTATAAATCAATTATATGTGTGTGTGTGTGTGTGTGTGTGTGCAACTTAAAATGGTCGCCTAGACTTTGGGCCCCATTTTATTATTTTATCAATTTATCAAATTTCTGAATCAATGGGCTGGAACATTTTCAATTCAAATCAATTTCCTTGATCAAATTGTAATTAATTCAATTATTCAATTATTTGAATATTTCCTAAAGTTTGATCATTTTTATCTAATTAAAAGATTTAATTTTATTTTTATTAAATAAAATTTATCTTATTTAATTAAAAGATTTAATCTCCCTTTTAATTGAATAAAATTTATCTTATTTAATTAAATTAAATTTCTCCCTTTTAATTAAATAAATTTTCTCTTATTTAATTAAATTCAATTTCCCCCATTTAATTAAATAAAATTCTTCTAATTTATTTAGTTGAAAGAAAAACCCCTCTTTTAATTAAATAAATAAAAATCCCCACTTAAAGCACTTTATT